>JAVKPL010013638.1:0-600000 GCA_032173675.1 Gastrolobium villosum | reverse complement strand
CTAATGTCAATTAAATTAAAACAATTTATTATGTAAAATCTTGATTTATCACTTCAATTTTATAAAAAGAAATTATCAAAATGATTTTATCAATATTTCAAATGCTTTTACGATTTTTTATAATTTTTTTACATTATAATTTTACGTTTTACGATTTTTTATTCCCTTTTAATTTTACATGAAATCTCAATTTTAGTGAGCTACAATTATAATTTTATCAATAAAACCACATCAAACAAGCTAAAATTGTAAAGATCCTATATACAATAAATATATAAAATTGTATCCTATATACAATATATATATATATATATATATATATATATATATATATATATATATATATATATATATATATATATATATGGGTCAGGATCATTTTACACCAGTGTAAGTTACACTCTTAATCTTGTTCGTTAATCCCACTTGTATCTAAGGGCTCAAACTTTTTAGTAATGTGAGCCATTGGATGCAAGTGGATCAATGGTCAAGATTGAGTGTAGACTAATTCTTACACCGGTAAAGATATATATATATATATATATATATATATATATATATATATATATAAAGACCCATTAGCCCAAACCTTTAAAGTAAAAAGTAAAAGCATTGAGGATATACAAAGAGAATATCGAACTCGAAAGGGAAATAATGGGAGGAAAGACAGAAAATTCTGAAAAATAAGAAATATGTCATCTGAATCGAAGAAAAACAATAGAAACAAAAAGAACAACAACTTTACATTTGAAAAGAAAAAACACCGCTTTCTTAAAGTTAAATAAAAGCTCCCGGCTTGAAAGATTTCAGTGTAAAAGTGAAAAATCGAGGTCATATAGTGAAGGAGAAAGAGGGTTTTGGTCAATTAGAGAAGACAGTCTTCACTCTTGGTCTCTTGCTAAGTTGATGCATTGCCAACCTGCGTAAAAGGATTGGAAATTTGGAGAAATTTTCTTCGATCTATTAGGTTTAACAATAGGGCACGAAAGATTGATATTTCAAAAAATAATAATAAAAATTAATACTTGTTATTTTCCTTTGATTTCGGGAGAAGCCTATGCTCTACCTCGATCATAGTTGTTATCACCACTAAACTTTTGATTACATCACATCACTTTTAAAATTAAATGGACCACAATTTATAATCCATAACTTCATATTAAATTCTTAGTTAAGTGTATTTTCAAAAATACTTAATTATAATGATTTTTTGGTATGAGTTGTGCAAATAATTGTTTCTCCCTACAAACAATATGTGTAAAATCATCCTTTCTCTCATATTTTGACATTTTTATATATTCTTATAATAAAGTCTCCATCCTACTCAAAAATTCATAAAATCTGAAATAAATCAGAGTATGAATGTATGAATTTGTTTTCCTAAAGGGTGAAATCTGTTAATGTAACGGGAACAAAAGAGGTAATGGTATAGATGAAAACTCTATTGAGTCATCCTATTTGCCTCAAGCTAAAAGGGGAGGTGAAGTTAGGCTACAATTATGGCTTTGGTGATATTTCAGCAGAATAACAATAATGGAGATCAAAAATAGTGAGAGAATAAAGATTCCTTTACATAGGAAGTTGGAGGTTTCCGGACAAAATGTAATACCAAGGGGACGTTTGGTACAGGATAAATTTTTATTTGTCCGGGAATCTCGATTTTAAAAAATATGATTTTTACACTCAGTTTATGATAATATTCGGAAATTTAAAATTTTGAAAAAATTAATTTCCCAAAAATCCCGTAAAATATCACGTGCCAAACGGCCCCTTAATTGTTTCCAACTCTATTGGCCTCATTATGTGTGAGGTTGGGTGACATGCGTGTGTGGAAAGTGTGGACATGTATATATGAAAGTCACAAGATTCACTTGCTAAGTGATGCTAGACAATCAATTTGACTAGCTAAGGAACATAGTCTAAGAAATTAAATGACAATTTTTGTAAAAATTGATTAAAAAACACACAAACATAAACCGGTTGGTATCCCTTGGTAGCGTTTTGTATGAGGATTGAGGAGTGAAAATTTATGAGGAGACATTTCCTTTTAATATTGATTACGCGGCCTTTGTTGTATGCACTACCTGTCAAATGAAAAGATCAAAAGAGTAGTGCGCCCGCATGATCTGCATGCACGGTTGATCTGCATGATCTGCCACAGCCACCATCGTATTGAGATTCTTGCTTAATTACATTGGATAGCCCATAGCTGCCGCACCATGGGAATCTCACCCCAATTTTGTGTTTCCAGGCTCCAGCTACATTATTATGCACCCATATCTTCTTCGCTCCAATTTGCAGAGCGAACATCCCACGTTGGATATTTTTTCTAAATATTTATTTTAAAAATGACAAAAATAAAAATTCTCATATATACTACAAACAATCAGCCAAAAAAACAACAAAAATCTTCTTAGGTTAGCTTTTTCAATGCACACACAAGTACAATACGCTGTTTGTAGTTTTCATAGGACATTTAATTCAAATATGAAAATTTTTGTGGAATTGTATATTTGAAAATTATCTCCACTTAGGACCAAAAAAAAAACGTGTTATTTTGTCCCGGAGAACGGTAGAACTATATCGTATGGTATGCGCTCAGATATATCTTAGAGATAGATATCTTGATTGACTTATAGTCAATACTCTAATCACTGTGCACAAGCAATAAGAACATAGGTGTGGTGCACAGTGTTGGCAGTAATATTAAATAGATCAAAATGTGTACCTAATTTTATTTATAGCGGTTACCTCTTGGGCTTGGGTTGTCAATATCTCTCAATTGATATATGATTCAACCTCTAACTTGTAGAAATAGGGATTTTATCCCTTTATCCTTATCATCTTCTATTGGTGAAATATGGATAAGACGTAACATAATCCCTTAAAAGGATATACGGCTAATATATGAATCTATTCTATAACAAATGTATGACGGCGTTTGTGTAGAATGAGCAAAACGAAGTTTGGACCATAAGAATAATGCATAAGGTTTAGGGTAGGTATAAATTGGATACTAGCTATGTAACAATATTCGTTTCCAATTGATGCACTCTTACTAGTCAAAATTCTCATTAATAGAGGATTAGGTACAACAAATTCCTAGGTAAATCCGTTAATTGCACAAAAAATTAGTAAAATATTTTTGGTAATGGAATCATTAGATATGATAATCAATCAAAAACATGAGGTGCTAGCAACTTGCACTTGTTGGGCACATATATAAAAGTGTCCGTTTGGATATACAAATCCTAAATGCATCTCCTTTACATGAAAAAAATAAATAAAAGCTGGGAAGCTTTTGGAAGGGCTCTCAGTACATGGGCAGCATATGTTCTTTTTCAGGAATGTGAACCCATGAAAGAGGACTGAAACATTTAAAGGTCCCTACAAAAATGTTTGTGTCTGGGTTCTTATTCTTTAATCATTTAAAAGTAGCACCGTGAGGTGCCACTCATATCTTTAAAGTTCTTACATGGAGGTTCTATCTTAAGTTTCGTAAATCTACAACCACTAATCAGGAATCCTTTGTTTTTAAGATGGGAGCATCTATTATCCTGTTATAGGAGACAATCTCTCTTATGTCATAGACCCAACACGTCTTAAATGATAATAATAATAAGATATGTTTATCAATATATCTACAATATAAGATAACTTCTCCAACCAATAATTTCTATTTTCAGATTTTGATCGCACTTAAAAAGATGAGTTCTTATCGAGTCAATTAAGAATAGCTAGATATTTTAAAAACCTGATTATATCTAATGAGAAGACTGGTTCTATTTCTAATAACATTGAAATGATCTGAGCAGTAGCATTATGTTGTTTCATCAGCCCCATGGAATCAATCCTAGATTCTACTTAGTAGTTGCCTCAGCTTTTTATTCGTTCCCTTAATAAGTAATTAAAAGGTTAACTGCATTCTTCCAAAACAATTAACATTATGTATTTCAATTATTATATAAATCTTCTAATATGTCGTTTAGTGCATGAAATTAGACTTGAAATTAAATTTTGAAATTGGAAATATACCTTATAATTTCTGTTTTATTATTTGGTGTATTGGCGTTTAAGTTAAACCTTGTTATGGACCTAGATAATTGGACCATATCCCAACAAAGCATAACAACCCAAACACTAGAGGATTAAAGGATAATATCTCTATCTAAACTACTAGATAAGCCTTCACAACAATTTTAGGATCAAATCCAATACGATAAGTATTATAAATAAAGGTTGAAGAAATTAGTTATACACTTTTTATCCACTTTTACTTCAGTTATTATTGTGCTCACATCCATATTTTGGTTATGCCGTTCAGCATTCGCTTTTAGTGCATAGTAATACATACACCTTTGCCGTATCTATTTCATAAATACTCGCGAGTATGCAAATCTCATAGTAATTCAACAAACATTGGGTGATTTAAAGAGTGATTTAAAGAGTGAAAAGTCTCAAATTCGAAACCGGATTAATGAAACTATTTAAGAGTTTAGATACTGGTTGATTTAAAAAAAATGAAAAAAATTCGGACTTTTAAGTTTAATTTTATGAAATTGAAAAATAACTAATTTATACTATATTCAACTCTCTTTGTTTTTTGGAAATATTCCAATCGAGTTCATTGTTTCGTAACTAATCCGATTCGGGGCTGGTTCAGGATTAAGACTTTAAACCCCTCCCAAAGGTGGTACTGGGGAGATTCAAACACATGCTCTCATGAGCCACCTGCTTAACTGTCATGCGCCAACTGAGTTACCACCATTTGGTATATTCAACTTTGAACTTACACTTTAACAATTATAATTGTAAGTACTAAAAAAAATGGAGGTTATAGTTACAAATTTTTTTTTTTTACAATCATATCTTATTATCGTTGATTTCCGTCAATCAACGGTTATCATTTATTGTAAATTAATGAGTTTAATTTATTATAATGATAACCGTTGATTGACGGAAATCAACGGTGATAAGAAAAAAAAAGTTATAAGTATAACATTCCTCAAAAATAAAAGTTTATTTTAATATTTGATATTTTATTATTTATTATTTATTATTTATTACCGTTAGCATATTCCTATAATATTGTTGTTGACATTGACCTCCAACCATGGCTACTAGAATCCTCCCGCCATTGTATTTTTTAATTGGAACCTCCGATTTTATTGTAATTTAATTTAGAAATATGATTTTATACATCAATTTTTTTATTTGTCTCGAACACAAATTTTAATATTCTTAATCAATCTCAAATATGAAGGAATTATAATTGAAACTTAAAATTGAAATTCCAATCCTATCTTCTAAAGTGCCCTAACACCAAAGTGTAATATAAATGGTTTTTTTTTTCAATGCATTAAAAAAAGTGGATTCACTAGTCAAAACATAGACAAGTTGGCGATCAGCGCTACTAGCTGTCAAATGGTATATAAAAAAGGGTTTTGTAAGAGTTATTACTTACGAAAAATTATTCTGTTATGTTATAGATATTCATTTTGCGTGCTGGAGTTTTTTTTTGCTGCGGACCCCATAAAATATTGTGTGTGTAGGAAATTTTTTATGATCATGATAAATAATAGATGATAAACTCTATAAAAAAATACTAAGAAAACCGAACATGATATAAGGTGGTAGCTTAGTAAGGGAGTTAAGTTAAGTAAATCAAAAGAAAAGAATCTCAGTTTGATCTTCACATGCATGTTTCTTTTGAGAGAGGTTTAAATATTTTTATTTCTGACTCATTTTGTATTTTGGATTAGTCTCGTAACCAGCTCAAAGAATCAAAATTTATAAGAATATCAAGAGAAGCCAACTAACCTAAAAAAAAAAATTAAAGTTGGATTAACTTAAAAAAAATGAATGTAAAATGAGAACATTGTGACACATAATAAAAATAAAAAATAAAAAGATTTGTGGTCATCGTTGTTCATTCAAATGACATGCATGGACAATGTAAAAACTATGTTGCAAATGGAAACAAAAAAGGAATAAAGGCAGATGGGCCATGGAGAGTACGTGATGATGAGTGACCATAACCAAAACAGGATGAATGTGATACTGTATTTGGTTCTTTTATAAGAAAAAAATAAAAATAAAAAGGAGGTTTAGTTGAAGGTGGACGAACGAACCGAAGAAAAGGTATTCTTCCTTCACTATCAGTCAACGTCATTCCTAAAGTGGGTAATTATAAGGAATCAATACAAGAAGTTTAGGTGGGAAACAAAGTATGTTAGTACAAACGCACACAAATACAGTTAGAGAGCTGAGTCAGATGACGAAGCTTAAAAATAGTTAAAATACATGTTTATATAGAAATCTATGAACGAGCTTCTCTAGGTTATTTAATGGAATAAGTGAGGTAAGAAAAATCATATATATATATATATATATATATATATACAGTTATTAAATTGTCTTGTTTATATGAATTAGGGTTTAAAAGTATTAATGTATTTTAAAAATATAATAGTAAAACAAAATAACTCGTATTATCGTATATATGAAAGTAAAATGAATGTATTAAAATTTAAACTACTAAATGTTGTATAAAGTATAAACTAGCAGCATTACAATACAGTAAACATCATATCATTACTATTTTTAAAATTCACACTAGATTTTTTTTTTTTTTTGTTTAAATGGGAACATATCTTGGCACTTATTTAATAATTTATTTTGAAATGACAGAAATGGTTATTTTTGTCATAAAAAATGTACAATTTAAATAATTTTTACTAGCTTACCAAAAAAAAAAAAAAATTTACTATATTACAAAAATTATTAAATAATACTAGTTCAGGTGAGAAATTTTAAGTAAGTAATACATGATAATATCAACTGTACCAAAAAAAAACTGATATAAATCAATTTCTGTTAAATGAAGATTCTCAAAACTAATTCAAGAAAAAATAGACAACAGTTTTTTATTTTTTTTGATAAAATATTCTACCTACGTTAGGAAAATATATATATATAAACTTTTCGGTGCATTCAAAAGAATGTCCCGCATTCTATACATAAAATTTTATAGGTGAAAACATCAGAGTGTAATAAATGATAATAATAAATATTTCCAAAAAACATTTGACAATAATCAATAAATAAAAATATGTTCATTTCTATTTTCTATAATCTCCAATTTGGTTATATATATATATATATATATATATATATATATAGGAGAGATATTCTAATTATTAAAAATATCTATTATCAATTCACTATCTCCACAATTACCAT
The DNA here is from genome assembly GCA_032173675.1 of Gastrolobium villosum. Lineage (NCBI taxonomy): Eukaryota > Viridiplantae > Streptophyta > Magnoliopsida > Fabales > Fabaceae > Gastrolobium > Gastrolobium villosum. The sequence continues at coordinate 592,758 of JAVKPL010013638.1, read as the reverse complement.
TGGATCAAAGAGAGAATCTTGATCTCATTACCTCAATAATTACCATTGGATCAAAGAGAAAGTGATAATTATGGAAGTAGTGGATTGGTAATAAATTTTTTTAGTAGTAAGAATATCCTTACTCATGTGTCTGTGTGTATATATATATATATGGATTTATCATTTATCATAACCAGAAAAATTTTCCTACACTCATGTGTGGGGCCCGCAGCAAAAAAAAAAAAACTCTAACACGCAAAACAAATCTCTATAACATTACACAATCAATTTTCCTACGATATAACTCCTGTAAAATCATATATATATATATATATATATATATATATATATATATATATATATATATATATATATATATCGTCCACACATTTTATAATTTTAACTGTACCAAAAACCATAAATTTATTAAATCTACATACTAAGAAAACTTGAAAATTCTTCGCATGACTGACAACTTTAAAAGTTTCAAAATTAAAGTTCATGTATAGAGACGGTAGGATAAGAATAATAGATCAATGAAGAATAAATCAAGATTGTTAAAGTGTTCAATTGAAGAATAATAATATTGGCACATAACATGTTTATAAATAATTAGATTAATAAAAATGCACACACATTCGAAACATCTACACATTTTCTTCAGATACTTTGTTTATTTAAAGGGCTGTTTTATTTGTTACAAAAATATATATATTTGCAAGATAGGTACAAAAATATATATATTTGCAAGATAGGTACAAAAAAGCTTTAAATACAAATTACAATAAATTAGATCACCAACATGAATAATAAGATTTCACAAGAATAAATCTGAATGTACAAAGGCGCACCAATATCCCAACCAAAAATATCTTCTGGCAACAAGATTAGCATTTGTAGTTCTGAGTCAAGAGATAAATGAATCCCTTTTTTGGAATATACATTTACATCCAAATTCCGTTCCAACAGCTACAAAGATATTAGCATTTCCCAATCAAAAACTACACCGAATGAGGATTTTTAAGTCTCTCCTCTTTCTTTATTTCAATGAATCACAGGCACCCAAAATCAACATTTTTGTGCTGCTTAATTGCAACTTCTTCTGGTTCATTGTATGCAGAAGTAGCAGAACGTTTTCATATGACAAAATCAAAATGAACGAAACGTATTTAATTAAAAGCATATATATTCTCCTAAAGGAAGAGAAAGAAAATAGATAGATACATGCAGAAAGACAATTAGAGAAAGAAAATAGATAGATACATGCAGAAAGACAATTCGCAAGATCCTAAAATTTAAAAACATCAACTTACAATAGATCCATAAAAAGCACCATGCATAAATGGACCAAACCCAACATAGGTAGCTAAAAGCTCGCACAAAAGAAACATGACACCCCAAAAACCTACCATTTCCATCACAGTCCTCAAACTTAGGTCCATTCCGAATTCGACTGAAAAGGGAAAAATCCTAAATAACAACTAAACCCTACTTAACATAGCAAATAAACCAAAGCCAAACTCCATAACAAACTTTCAAGCAGCCACAACCCTAGAAACAACCTTGCAAACCAGTGGGGTTTTCATCTCCATGGAGAGTTTAAGGCGCTCAGACAAGTCCACAGAGCCATCTTCATCAGGAACCCATTTGAAGCTTTGAAGCAATTGAGCAAGCCAGAGATGAACAGAGGCTAAACCCATAGCCTTACCAGGACAAACCCTTCTCCCAGACCCAAATGGAGCCAACCTCAAATCAGATCCCATTATACTCACATCCTCTTCCATAAAACGCTCTGGCTTGAACTCCTCTGGCTCTTCCCACACCTTCTCGTTGTGGGTTATGGCCCACATATTCACCATGGCTGTTGTACCTGCGGGAACATGCTTGTCACCTATCTCAACATCGTGTATTGCTAAGCGAGCCCATGAAAGAAGTGGCCCAGGTGGGTGCACCCTCAGAGCCTCCTTCACAATGCACTGAAGATAACGCAGATTGGGAACATCAGCATCCTTAACAACCCCGAACTTTCCAACAACAGCATCTATTTCCTCTTGTGCTTTTGCTTGTATCTCAGGATGAAGAACCATCCTTGCCAAAATCCATTCCAGCAAAATAGCCACCGTGTCAGTTCCTCTAAAGATCATTTCCTGAACATTAAACATAAACATTATGTGACATATCAACTCATTAAATAACAAAGGATTAAACCAAGAAACAAACAAAAAAATGATTACCCAAAGAACAGCAATCATGTCAGAATCATTGAGCTTGTCTTCTTTCTCCAAATCAAGCAACACATCAACGAAATCACCCATGCCACCCTTCAAATATTCACCGGACACCCTTTTCATTCTATGATCCTCGATGATCTTCCCAACGAAAGCATTAACCTTGGTAACCAAACACCTGCACCTTTTCCTCACACCCTGCAAATCCAACCACCCAAGGAGAGGAAAATGATCACTCCAGTTAAACACCCCCAATAACTCATACCCTTCCTTAACCAACCCTTCAAGCTCAAACCCATCACCACCATCACCAAACTCATAACTCTCACCAAACACAGTCATCATCACATTGTTCAACGAACCAAAATGAAGAACCTTTTTAACCTCAACACGTCCCTTTTCAACCATCAACCCTTTCAATTCTTCCACCATTTTCAACCCAACCTCACGCCTGAACCCTTCGAAACCCAAGATTCTCCTCGGGCAGAACAAGTGAGTAGAAGAAATCCTCCTCAGGTTCCTCCAGTACTCACCATACGGTGCGAACCCCATTGCCCTGTGAAACAGAAGCTCATAAGCCGATTCCTTAACCGGCCTATCAGCAAAACCGGAACTACCCAAAATCTCCTTAGCAGACTCCGGTTCGCTAGAAATAACAAACCGAGTCAGACCAACAGAAAAAGCCATCAGCGACTCGGCCTGGTGACTCCGTGCTAACTTAGCGAGAGCACGGTGAGGTGTCAGACCGGAAAAAACACTAAGCAAACCAGAAACCGGACGGCCCGAAGGACCAGGAATAACAGACCGAACCGGAAACTTAAGGGCCCAAGCAAGCCCACCAGGTGAAAGCCACAATAAGAAGGCGAGTGTGAACAAAAGAGTGCATATAGCAGCTTGGAAACTGAAAAACGGTGCCTGAAACAGTTCAGGGAAAAACAGATAGTGAAACTCTGGTGTCATTTTTTTTTTTCTTCTTCGCAAAAAAAAAAAAAGGTTGTGTTTGTTTGAGAATGAGGAGAGCGTTGGAAAGAAAGCTTAGGGAAGAGTAAGAGGTGCTGTTCTTACGCAGGAGACGAAGAGTGCTGCAGGGTTAGTTACTGGTTATATAGAAGAAGTTGGTGTGTGTGCTGTGGTTTAATATTTTCTTAACCATCTTTTCTAAATAAATAAAAGAATATTCTTAACCATGGTTAAAAGGAATAAGTGAAAAAAACGCCCCGAAGAAATAACTAAAATTAAAAGAAAAATTAAAGAGTAGGGTAAATGTAAGGGTTTGAGAATGTAACAGCTTCTACCGTGGCGTTCAGAATCAATTTCGGACGGGAATGGAGTCGCTGCTGTTTAAAATTATTTATTATTTTGAAAAATTAAAATAGGGTTTTATTAATGTTATCTTACATGATATAAATGTAATTTTCTACCCACACAATAAAGGAGAAAGAGAAAGTGAAATGATGAAAGAGAAAGAAAAATATATGACCTCATCTTTAATATGTATGTAGGAAAATACTATTATATTATGTAACATAACACTAATAAAACTCATTAAAATAATACAAAGTTAAGTAGTTTAAAATACTAAATATTTTTTTCATTTTTATTTTTTAATTTTTTTCTTGTTTCTTTTGGGAACATTTGTTCTATTTTATTTTAGCTATTCGGTGATTTCTTTTATTTTCATTTTAATCAGCACACCAATAAAATAATTACATAATGGTAAGTGAAAGAATTAGGCTTTTTGACCCTTTTGTCTTTCATTAATTAATCAATAATCTTTATACCCGTTGCTCAAAACTATATACCAATATGCTCCTCTTTAATCAATTAACTTGAAGATTTAATTGATTAAATGGTCAAAAATGGAAAAAAAATGGTTGACTTGAAAATTTAATCGATTAAATCTTCCGCTTAATCGATTAAATATCCCTCTTAGCCTCCAATGCATGGAAAACTGTTGGGCGATTTAATTGATTAACTTGAAGATTTAATCGATTAAAACTTCAAGTCAACTATTTTTTTCAGTTTTGGTCATTTAATCGATTAAATCTTCAAGTTAATCGATTAAAAAGAGATATATTGGTATATAATTTTGAATCAGGGATAAAATAATTATTAATTAATTAATTAAATGTAAAAGGATCAAAAAGCCGAAATAATTAGATAATAAAAATTATGGTAGTAAAAATTATTAAGATTTTTTTAATTTAAAAATTAAATAAATAATCATTTTAATTAAAAAATAATTATTATTTAAATAGATAATTATTTTTTTCCAATAAAAAATATATTCTCTCTTGGGATGCATTTGTAAGGTATGAGATTTGAAGTCTCATATTGATTGTATGAGCTATTAATATAGGATTTATGAGACTTTTGACACTCTTTGAATTAATTTTTCCGGCGGTGCATCCAAAGATCCTTAACTAATGGTATCTAAATCTTCCATTATATCTTTTAATTGCAATCTGAGTGGTGTAACTGATAATATTAGCATTGCGGTGTTCGTTCAAAACTAATAAAAAACTAAAAAGATTAGCACAAAATCACCCCCACTTTAACGCTGGAACTATGAAGCGTGGTAAAATATTAGAATTCATTTGTAAAGTATGGAACTTAAAATTTCACATTAATTACATGGTCAATTAATATAACCGGACTTGGATATTCTTATTCTTTAAACTTGCGCCCAGAGGTTCTTATCACCCTCCTTTAAAAAAAACAAAAAAAAAAAGGTTGTCATTGATCAGAGCTATATATTCTTTTGGCGGTAATCAAGAAAGTTCTCAGCGAGAACACTGTATTAACATGTGAAGTTGAGGCAATAGTGATCTCAACCTCAGCGGGAATATTTAGGATCATACCGTGCCGTTTTATTTACTGATAACTAAACTAATTGTTGAGGTGCAATTTTTCGTCACCAAAACCAAAATGTTATTTATTATTTCTACATCTACGAGATATTTTTTTTTAGATAGAATTTTTTTTACCCTTCCATTTTATGAAGAATTTATTGAAAAAAAAAATCAATAATATAATATCTTTCAATCCAATGTGTATTTAAAAAATAGTGTTTATTTAATCAAAATAACAAGTTATATACTGTATACATTTAAAAAAAATTACCCTACCAATTCCTTCGTGGGAAAAGTGTACGTAATTTAAAATAGAATTATGTTTATCTCATTTTACATGAGATAAATATTTTTCCAACACAAAAAGGGATTGGAATTCACCACTTTTTTTTTTCTCTCTTTTTATCTATGGGTCTCACTTATACTTTTATTTCTACAACATGAGGTAATATTTTTCCTATGTTAATTTTTCCTACAACATAAGAAAAATATATCCTTTTAAAATAACATAAGTTGTGTTATTTTATAGACACAAAAAGATATGGTCCCACTAAAATAAAAAAATAAAGAAGTGGGTCTTTTTTTTGGTAAGCAAAGAAGTGTATCATACCTCTATGTATCTACGAAATAACACAATTTGTGTCATTTAAAATAAGATAAAAATTATATTTACAACTTATTTTTGTTTACAATCTCTTACAACCATATCTCAATCGTTGATTTCTGTCAATCAACGATTATTATTTTCACAGGTCAAACTCATTAATTAATTATTAATTCGTAATAAATAATAATCGTTAATTGACAGAAATCAACGGTTAAAATATGATTGCAAGAGGTTATAAACGAAAATATGTTGTAAGTATAACTTTCCTCTTAAAATAACACATATTTTGTTAGAGTTGAAGGTTTCTAATATTGTTAGCGGTTGGGATATGTATCTTATCTTGTATTTGTTAGGATTATTTCTATTCTTATTTGCTAGACTCTCATCAGATTGTTGCACCAACTTAGGATTAGTTTAGCTGTTATTATTTCGCTGATACTTTGCAACAACCTTCTTTGTATCTTTGCGTATATAACATACACTTCATCAATGGAATCAATGACAAGTAATTGATGCCATTTTAACATGGTATCAGAGCGATCGATTCATTCTTCCGCATAACATCGTGTTTAAACAGCTTTGCTGCACTTATCCAATATGGCTCACGAAGCCAGTAGCGATTCGAAGCTTTCAGACCCTAGTTCACCATTTTATCTGGCAAGTTCAAATAGTCCTGGCATTCTCCTCACAGCAGCTATGTTACGAGGTGAATCAAATTATGAAAACTGGGCAAAACTTATGAAGAATGCCCTCAAGGCAAAGAATAAACTTATTTTTGTGGATGGCTCTTTGAAGAAGCCTAAGAAAATGAAGACAGAAAAATGGCGTGCATGGGAGATGTGTAATTCTATGATCGATGGTTGGATTCATAACACCATTGATCCCAAATTATAACCGTTCATCAAGTGTTTTGACGAAGCAAAGGAGCTATGGGACGACTTGAAGGAACGTTACGCTGTGGAGAATTTCTCGCGCCAATACCAACTGAAGGTTAATCTGGCGACCATCAGACAAAAGGGTAGCACCATTGAAGAATGTTACATGAAGTTGCGTGCTGTGTAGGACGAGCTCTGGAGTAGCAAGACACATCGTGCTTGTGCTTGTGTTGCTGATTGCCTTTACGCCAAGGACATTGAAGAAGAACGTGAACATGATCGCGTATACACGTTCCTTATGGGGTTGGATGAATCCATTTACGGGAACTTGCATTCTCAAATTCTTAATCAGTCTCCGTTGCCCACAATGAACAAGGTGTATGCGATCGTCACCCAGGAATAGACTCACAGCATGATAGCACGAAATCATAATGCCAATGTTGATGTAATTGGCTTCGTTTCTCATTCTCATGCATATGACAAACTGGTGGAACACCCTCATTGCATTCATTGTGGCAAGATAAATCATGATGCCTCTCGTTGCTAGAAGATCATAGGATATCCTGATCGCTTCCCTAATGATCGCGATGGTGGCTTTCCTACTGATCGCAGCGGTAGCAGGGAGAGAGGCCGCGGTCATTCTGGACATTTCGGGGGAGACAGGCACGCTTCACAATATAGGAATTTTGGAGGAAACGGGAGTCATTCCCACGGTGTTTTCCCAGCAAAACAACTTGCTGCCAATGTTGCTCAAACCGTGGAACCATTGGAGCAAACCAATGCTTTTTCAGTCTTGACGCCATAAGTGGTAACACAATTGTTATCCGTAGTTGACAAGCCTCAGCCTTCAACGGACAAGTTATCTGGTAAACACGTTCATTTTAATTGGCTTATTGTTACTGATGCTTCACGTCATATGACAGAAGCCCTTGATTTGCTTCATGATGTTCACAATATTGCACCTTTGGCCGTGGCATTGCCTAGTGGAAGTGTTACATATGCTATCAAGCAAGGAACTATATTACTTGCTCACTCCTTCTCTTTATCAAATGTCCTCTTTGTGCCACAATTAACGTGCGATCTCATTTTTGTATCTGCTTTGTCTAGAGAACATAATGTGAACGTTGTATTTACTGGTGAAAAATGCATCATGCAGGACCGCAAGCTGAGGATGGAGATTGGATTGGGTGATCAAAGAGATAGTGTGTATGTGTTTCGTCCCACTCAAGCTGTTGTGTTTGTTGCTCGTCCATGTGATAAATATGCACTATGGCATCAACATTTGGGCCATGCTTCTCATGATGCAATGTCTCTAATTTCTAGTTTTGTTCATTTTCGTAATGTAAGCAATAATGCATGTGAGATGTGTCACCGTGCAAAGCAAACTCGTTTTATATTTCTTGTTCATGAACGTAAGAAGAAAAAAATATTTGAACTCATTCATTGTGATACATGGGGTCCTTATCGAACTTCATCTCTTTCTGGTGCACATTATTTCCTTACTATTTTTTATGATTATAGCCATGCTGTGTGGATTAATTTAATGTGTGAAAAAAGTGAAACATTTGAAATTTTATGCAAATTCATTCTCATGGTGAACACTCAATTTGGCACCAAGGTTCAGTGTGTTCGATCCGATAATGGCACTGAGTTTACATCCAAGAAGTTGCAAGATTTATTCACTGAAAATGGCATCCTTCTTCAGACTTCATGTGCTTACACACCACAGCAAAATGGTTGTGTCGAACGAAAGCATAGACATATTCTCAATGTTTCACGTGCTCTTAAGTTTCAGGCTAATTTACCAAATCACTTTTGGGGAGATAGTGTCATGGTTGTAGTACATATTATGAACAGAACTCCCACAAAAACACTTCATGGCAAAACAGCTCGTGAGCTGTTATATGGTTATGTCCTTGCCTATGGCCACTTAAAGGTATTCGGATGCCTGTGCTATGCTTCCACTCGACCATAGTCATCGGACAAATCCAGTTACAAGTCACGAAGGTGTATGTTCCTCGGCTATCCGTATGGTAAGAAGGGTTGGAAAGTTTATGACATCCAAACTGATGAAGTCTTCGTCACTCGAGATGTCACATTTCATGAATCAGAATTTCCTTTTGCAGACAAAGATGTAATCCCTTATGCTCCAACCTTGCCTTCCTTCATTGCTTAGGATACTGACTCTCATTTTTCGAGCGTTCCCACACTTGTAGTGGACTTCGAAGACAGGGGGAGTGTTGATTCATCATCAATCGAAACCATAGCAACACCTTCTCCCAGTCATGAACAAGCACTTGAGTTGCTCCCAGCCCCTGCGTTGCAATTTCATCCACCACCGGTTGATATCTGTGCATAAGAAAATGAAGTTATGGTTACTACCGAGGTTGCTCCAATCACTTCTGTCGGAGCAACATATCTATATGAACCTGTGGATCTTGGCTTCCGTCATATTTTGGCAAACGTGCCGAATCGAGATCTTATGGGAAAGGGGCATTCAGTATCTCACTTGTGAAGGGGTCGTTGTTGTATTACCCTCGACTATATCTCCTCCTATATAGACTGGGTTCGACATGCCTTCCTTTATTCTGTGTATTTTGATCAGGATGTAATTCTTCCTGATTCCTTTGAATATCAGTTCCTATCTAGGTAATCTGATTTGGGGCCGGTGAAACTGTGTTTTGTTCTTCCATCATCGTGTCATTTCCAATACGCGTTGGGTTGGGTCCCGTTCTTTGGATCCGGTTTTGTCGAGATGGATCGTGATTTCCTTCTTGGCCATTGCCATCGAGGCCTCTTCTTCTGTCTCGTCCGGGTTCAGTTATCCCCCTCAATCGATGTTCTAGATCACAAATCCCTCTAATATTTCCCTCGCGCATTGTTTGGAGATCATGCAGCCGTTGAAGGTTACTGCGATTTTCCATCTCCGTCATTCGTTGTAGAATTGCGGCGAGTGCGTTCTGGGTCAGCCGGGATTCGGGATCTATCGACTGAGCGATATTCCCCACTAACTCCCTAGGAGGCAAGGAGGGGTTGTTCCTTATTGGAACCATAGCTCCTGCTTTATTCCTCTCCTGTCGCATAGGGGTAGAAGCGGTATCTGAGACGTCTTCACTGAGGTGGGCGTTATCATGGTCCATTCCGGCGTTTCGTCGGTTTTGGGGTTGGTTTACTTCCTCCAAAACCAGATCCAACGGCGGGTTTTGCTGGCTATTGCTTCTCGTGTGGATCACCATCCTTGATCAAGTGGATCTTTTAAGATGAGTCGTGAGTTCGGTCCCCACAGACAGCGCCACTATTCTGTCCTTAAGACAGAGATGTTCAGCCCAATTAGGCTGACGAATTGATCTGGATCTAATGCTCTCTTCAGGAATATCTATAGTATAGATACCCTTGAATTTAGCTGATCGCTGTATATCAAATGGAGTGTGTGAGCATAGTGGTGATCGTATGTAAAAATGGAATGTCCCTTTACCTCTGAATAGTGTTCTTACTTATAGGGGTCGTTGACAAGGTGCGTACCTGGACCTGAGCTGTCATGACGAGGCAGTCATTATAGCTGGTCGGCTGTTACCTCATGGTAACGTATCATGGGTTAAATGTCCTTGATGGCGATCCGTTTCACTGTCTTCGGGTTGCCCCTTGTTGTGTTATCTAAATGGGCTGATTATATGGGTACTTCATACAGGTCCATAAAAGGTGCAAGAGGCAGTTAAACAAGAAGAAAAAAAGCTTTAGATGTTTGCATAAATGTCATAGTGATGATAACATACAAAACTTTGGATTTGCTATAAAAGATGCTAAGAAAGCAGTGTGAGAGGCTAAAGGCATTGAACAAATAACTTGAGAGTAAAGAAGGCGAAAATACATCTATAAACTAGCAAAAATACAAGATAATAAAAGTAAAAACTTGACCCGGGTTAAATACATTAATGATGAATATGAAAAAGATTTGTTAAGAGATACATAAGTCAAATAAAGGTGGATTAACTATTTTAATAAGGTAATGTTTAGTTGGGGAGAAGTTAAAATTTTGTTGGCTAAGTGCACGTGGGAATTTGATTAAACCACGTTTGGTTGAAGATTTTTGGTAAATTTGTCCATCAATGCAATTTGCCTTACAATTTAGGAAGAAGTGTAAAAAATGGATCTTGGGAGTGTTGAGAAAGCCCACTAAATAGGTGGAATTGAGTTGAAAAATCGGATAAGTGAAAAAGGTGATGAAGGGCATGACACATATACCCCTCCTTCTTAACCACACACGTGAGCAAGTGATATCCAAACCAAATATCATTCTGACAAACACATGATGTGAGCAAGTAATTTCTTCTTTTGCATCATTTTTCCCATCACAATTTTTTTTTCAACCAAACACACATAAGGATATTTAACCCAATTTTCATAGTAATATTTTGCGCTATCAAACAACTTTTTTTACACTTTCCTACCAAATTAACTTTCTAATGTCTTTCACAGTAAAGACAACAACCCACTTAAAAAAAAAATCTCCCCAATCAAACATTTCGTAAGTGTTTTAATGGGGATAGCAACAAAAGTTAGGTGGATTTGGATGACGTTTTATATTATCTAGACAACGCTTTGTGCGTATAATTAAAATGCATGGGGTTAGAAAAGTGTTAAAGTAGTAATCTTATAACCTGATGTATCCCTATTGAAGTGTGGATTTGCCTTGAGGATGTGGCAATAAGCTAGTTGACAAATATTTTGATAAGATTCTTCAAACTCATTAGATGCCTAATATATGGAAAAATAGTATACTTGTATTTATATACAAAAAGAAGGGAGATATTCAGAATTATTCTAGCTATAGAGGCATCGTGCTTACGAGTCATACATTGGAGTTTTGGAAAAGTCATTGCACATTGCTTGAGAAAAAAGACCAAGGTCTCTATAAATCAATTTGGAATTATGTTGCAAATATGTAGCGTGAAAGCTATTTTCAAGATACAATAATTAATGGAAAGATATCGAGAGAATAAGAATAACTTATATATGTGGAACATTAAGTATGAAAAATATAAGGGCTTTATAAGAGTTATGTTGTAGGAAAAGTGATTGTGTAATGTTATAAAGATTCGTTTTGCGTGCCTTAATTTTTAATTTTTTATTTTAAAAAGTGTGGGCCCCACAAAATATTGTGTGTGTAGGAAACTTTATTGTGTCATGTTAAAGGACAAAACAAAAACCCAAAATATAAATATACAAGAGTTTTGATGATAACAAACAAGCATGAAAAAAAGACTTTGAAGCATTACAACTTGCAAGAATAAAAAAGAAGTATAAGAATATAACCAACGAAATCAATATGTGTCAAGTCCATCAAGACAATTGACAAAGCTCAAAGGTGATTAAGATTCAAGTTACAATGGAAGATCCTAAGTCTAAGAACTAACAAGTAGTATATTTATGGGACTTAGACTCAAATTTAAAGGTAGTTGATCAAAATTGCATGAATAAGCTCAAAGTGAACATAGTTTTCAAAGTGCATGATTCATAGCTTTTAAATACTTGGAAATGATTTGAAAAACACATGGAAAATATTCTTGATATATTTTTTTCCAAGTGAATAACATGCAAAAAGATTATTGGTATAGTAAAAAATATTTCTATAGTCACTTTAGATAAAGTTATCTACAGCTATCCAAAAAACTACGTCGTTTTGATTAATGTAGGGTATTTCAGTAATTTTGTTTGTTTTTTTAGCATATGCATTTTACTAAAATACCCTTTATTAATTCACTTAAAATTACAGAAACACTCTTCATTAATCAAAATGACGTAGTTTTTGGGTAGCCTGTATTTAACCTTATCAAAGTGGCCGTAGAAATGTTTACCATATTTATATATATATATGTAGGATCCTTTGATACCGGTGTCAAATTTGAAGTTTGACACCTCATCTGAGAGTCATTAGATCAAAAAAGACCAAAGACTCTGATTTGCAAACATGTCAAACCATCGATCTTTTTTGATCTAACGGCTCTCAGATGATGTGTCAAACTTCAAATTTGACACCGGTGTTAAAGGATTCTACTATATATATATATATATATATATATATATATATATATATATATATATATGGGATTTGATTTTCCCATATTGCATGAGAATTCAATTCTCATGTTGTGACTCAACTAGTGGTGGGCCCATATTTATTAAAAAAAGAAAAAAAAACTTTGCACACAAATCGAAGTGTTACTAACATGAGAATTCATTCTCATGCTAACGTGATAAAGTTTTCTCTATATATATATATATATATAGGAAGGATATTCTTACTACCAAATTTTTTCACTACCAACTTACTACCTATCTAATCATCATTGGATCAACATTTTCTCTCTCTTCATAATTTTTTTAGCATTCTCTCTCCTCGATCCAATGATGATTAGATTGGTAGTAAGTTGGTAGTGAAAAATTTTGGTAGTCAAAATTTTCTCCCTCATATATATATATATAGGGTCAGGATCATTTTACACCAGTGTAAGTTACACTCTCAATCTTGTCCATTGATCCCATTTATATCTAAGGGCTCAAATTTTGTAGTAACGCGAGCCATTGGATACAAGTGGATCAATGGTCAAGATTGAGTGTAAGACTTCTAACTCTTACACCGGTGTAAGAATATCCTGCCCCGTATATATATATATATATATATATATATATATATATATATATATATATATATATATATATATAGCTGATGTCATAAATTTTACTTGCATACTCAATGACGATTCAAGAGGGTTCTCCTTCCAACCATGACTCCGTGATCAATGAGAAGTACTCAAAAGGACTCATTAAGCTGCAGAGAGCAACAGCAGCAGCACTGTGCAGACCCCAAAATGAATCTTGCCATTGGCAGTGTTACTAATATCTTTTGGCAGTGTTACTAATTTTACCATTGAAAGAATCAACAAGCTAACCAGGACTAATGGCTGGAGGGAGGGTTCTGCACATAAATGAGTTCTGCCATTGGGACTTCGTACTAATAATATCTTTCTTTCTTATTTTGGTATATCCGTACTAATATCTTTTGAATGAACCAACAAGCTAACAAAAACTAATGGCCGGGGGATTCTGCTCATAAATGAATTTTGCCATTGGAACTGTGTACAAATATCTTTTGAAAGAATAAATAGGTGGGGTTCTGCACGTAAATAAGTTTTGCCATTGTGAGTGATATTAACACGACATATGTTATTTTATCTATAATTTTTTATGTTTATATTTTATTTATTATTTTTTAACATCATTAATGATATTGGAGAGTGATAGATGAAATAAATACCAAAAAAAATAGGTTGAATAATTTATTCCTATTAATATTAGTAATACTTTTAAAAGAAGGAATTTATTTTTCTCGTGTTATAATAGAAAACAAATTATTCCTACGACTACACATACCATGAAGATGCATGTCACTTTTCCTTTTTCTTTTTTAAATAGGTGAATCTTATACTTAATGTATCTATGAACTGAGATTAGAATTTTCCTACAATATAATTTTTTTTTTCCCTTACAGAACCCAACAAGCTAATGAGCATTTTTGGTGTTTTGGAAGTGAGTTTTATATTTCTCATTTAATATGAGAATTCAAATTTTCTTACATACCCTTCGATTTTCGTGCTGACATGGATCCTACATCTAATTTTTTCTAACACATGGATCCCACATATTTTTTATCTCTACAACAGAGATTTTAATTCTCATTTAACATGAAAAATATAAAATCCTTCGCAAGTATATATTCTTTTTTTCAAAAGAAAAAACAAAAGATATAAAAAAATAATCATAAAAATATACCGAATATTCGATACATTCGAAGCACCGAGAATAACTTGCAAACTAACAAAAACTAATGGTTGGGGTCTTTTCCTTCTCACTCTTGTTATTGCTCTCTTGTAAGTTACATCATCTCATTTACTTTGGAACAGTATATCACGGACAGAGGAGGGAGGGGAGGGTCATCCATCCATCCCTCATCAGTCATCACTGTGAAGTGTGAAGACTCTGCATGCATCTACGCCTTCAGCCACAACGGAAATATTTTTTTGTGGTCCAGAACCACCGATGATTTAGTGCTCCTTCTCTCAACACTAATTTTTTCTTTCATTTTTTATCCTTTTATTTTTTTTCTTTTCCAATTTTATCCACTCATTTACACTAAGGGACCACATAAAGAATGGTGGTCCCGGACCATACTAAATTCTCTCAGCCACAACACTGATGATTACGGCGCCGCCCTTACAAGTTAACCATTTTGCCAATTTTAATGGTAATAGATGGGGTCCACACTTGTTTAGCCCTGCCTCTGCCTATAGCTATTTTATGGTGTCTCTTTAGTCTTTACCTAGCTAGCTATAGGTCCTTTTTTCAGTTTTCACGTTATGCACTGTGCAACCCTACACTGCCTAAGGCTCTACAGTATCATATTATAGCTCGGTCACACCAACTGACAATTGTTACAACCGAATAGGATTTTCATAAAGTTGCTTTTATTTTCTGATTTGCCTTTCACTTGTTAAGGGGATATTTTGATCAAAAGATGAAACCTACCTTAGCATGAAAGAGTTACATCTTTTACTCATTTTTTTAAGGTTTTATTAATCTTATCTTAAAAAAAAAAATTTAAGTTATTCGATGTCATAAAGATAAATTTGTGAGCTCCATCATCTAAAAAGTAAAAAAAAAATAAAATGTGGCAGAATGGGTGTGAATGAGATAAAGTTATCACATGTAACATCAGATTAATTCTTTCCTTTCTTCAAACTAAAATTATATTTAAAGATATATATGTTAAAATATTAATTAAGTAATAAATAAAATTTATTAAAGTATATAGCATTTAATAAAAATTTTAATATTTAATATTTTATTGTATTATTTATTATTTATTTATTAATAAGTATAACATCAATACATGTTAACAACGCTTTTTTTTTTGCTTACTTGGAAACTAAAGTATGATTTCGGAATGAAATGTTTTTATTGTTTATTTAGTGCTTTTTATTTTCATTTCATAATCTATATATTAAAGCTAGTGGATTTTATATTGGGTTGAGGATAAATTTTAATGCCTAAATTAAAATAAATTTGATAATTGTTATGGATCACTTTTGTGGTACCGACTTTCTATCCCCACTATATGGAACATCTCATTTCATCACTCTCCCATAACTTCCATCCACTTCCGATAACCACCCATTAAGTATTGCATCATGTCATTAAGTCACCTGCAAATTACCCACTAGGGACAGAATCTCCTGGTGCATTCATCTATATATAACCCCTTATAGTTAACAAAGAGGATCATCTCATGACTCATTTAGGAACTCATCTGATAACCTATCTTGACCACCATGACTACAACCTACATACTTGTGCCCAGAGCACATCCTATCTACTACAGGTGACTCACACACTCACCTCATGTTTATACCATCGGACTTTGGCCTAAGATACAAGACTTCTCATTGCCTGCCATCTTTACCATAAGCTCCGTAATTACAGACACTAGTTATCCCGCTAGATATTAATGTTCATTCCATAACAATAATACTTTATATTTATTAGTATTGATGAATTTATTTATTTCTGAAATTTATATTAATTTTTTAATGGTAACTTATTTTTAACTTTTAAAATTAAATGATTTGATATCTCTCTTAAAGGGAGAAAGATTTCTGATGTTGCATGAGAAATCTCTTCTTCTATCACTCTTATTTTGATATCCGTGCCAATCATTTTTCTATTTTTTATTTTTTCTTTAAGGTGAGTCTCATCCCTTCCTCTCTCTCTAGAAAAATTTACATTTCTCATGCAAGAGAAATTTCAAGCCCCTCTCTTAAAATATGATAACTATTTCTGATTGAATACTTACAAATGAAAATTTAGCATAAAACCAGCGCCAACTTCGTAAGTAAGTCGCCCGAAAAAAAATAATAAAAGAGTTTTGATAAAACCACAAGAAATTATAAAAAGATTTTTATTTCATTTTAGCTAGAGCTCACAAGACGCGTCGCCTGCGTTTAAAACCCTACATCATGACGGGTTGGCGGATCAACATGTCTAAAATAAAAAATAGTTAAATATTAAAATAAATTATATTTTATTAATTTTATAATATTAATTATTTTTATTTAACATTTTTCTTAATTTTTTTAAGGGGGCGTTGGGTATAGGAGAATTTTTTTTATCCGAGAATCTCGATTTTCAAAAATATAATTTTTACTTCCAGTTTATAATAATATTCGGAAATTTAAAATTTAGAAAAATTAAGTTTCCCGGGAATTCAAAAAAATATCGCGTACCAAACGACCCCTAAGGGTAAAAGAATTTTTCTACTCAATAGAAATAAGATATCTCCCATGAGTTCAAAATAACGTCATTTTGTGACGGAAATCAAGATTTTTTTGTAAGTCAAATATTTTAATCTTCATTATTATAATATTTTAATCTTATAATCTCAAATCAATGTCGTTTGAGCTCACTAGAGATAGTTTCATTTCTAATAAATGAAGAAATACTTTTTTCTTTTTTCAATCTCAAATTTAAATGTATGCTAATATTCATTCAAATATACATTTTTTATGAACTTAATTTTATCTCCATATATAGATAACAATTATCAAAAATAAAGATTGTCTTCTTTATTTATTTTTTTAAAGAGTGCTAAGATAATTTATTTATTTTTCGATATTACAAAACCATAAAGACACATAAAATACTATCTAATATAAAAAAAATTGACACAGAGAACTAGCTCGCCCTAATCCACCACGAATCCATTTTGACCTGTAACCTAATAAAACCGTTTTACCCATCAAATTCAACCCATCTTACTTCTCTAATTTTACCCAGTCGAATGACACAGAGAAATTCTCACTCAAGCGGGTGAAAAAGAAGCCTTTGATACCCAAACGAACATGTGAGCCACTGAAATTCATGCTTGGCATAATTAATTGTCTATCTCATGCATATTTATACTAATAAAAAGAAAAAACTTTATTTTCACCTTTAAATTTCATTTAGACTCAACGTGGTTAAATAATTTATTATTTAATTCCCTCTGCTTTCAAATTTTTATTTCTACTTATTGTAGTTAAAAAATATATCATTTAGATCTTTTTGGTCTTATAAATAATATTTTATTTTATTTTTTCAACTTTTACTTATATTATTATCATATTATAAATTAAAATTATGTGCCAAAAAATATAAATTATTTATTTAAATTTAAATTATTAATAATCTCAATTATATATATCCTTATTTTATACATATAACTTTTTTATTTCCCTCTTTTTATATTTTATATCCTCATCTAATGCATTTAATGCAAATAACTTTTTAAAAACTCATTTATTTTTATCTTGGAAATAAATTGCAATATAATATTATTTTATTTTATTTATTTTTTTACCCAATATCGTTATAAAATTATCTAAAGAAAATAAATATCTTATTTTGATAATACAGACTTAATTTATCTTAAATAATATTTTTAAAATAAAGAAATACGATAATTCATAAATTATTTTCAAAATAAATAACTTGAAATATTTTTTAATTTAATATTTTACTATAAATTTATTTGATAATATCATACTTATATGAAATAAAGTTTAGTAAAAGTAAATAATTTTATATTTATAAGACCGTGGGATCTAAGTGATATCTTTTGCAACCATAATGAGTGTAGGTGAAAATTTAAAACCAATGTAGGTTAAATGATAAATTAATTAACAAAATGGACGAAATTGAAACTTTCCCTAATAAAAACTATTAAATCACGTATAAATGATTCATAAGTTGCCAAATAATATCTACCACTTCACGTCATCAATGGAAATTAATCCAAAAACAATAGATATTCGGGGTGTGCACTGTTCGCTTTGGTTCAGTTTTTTTTTTTTTTTTTATTGAACCAAACCAAAGAAGTGATTTACTTTTTTAATCAATTTGGAAAATTTTGGTGCGATTATATTTGATTCGCGCGGTTCTGTTAGCTTTTTAAATTACAAATTGAATAGATTGGTTCACGTTTTATTTTGGTTTATTTAATTTTTTTTTCACATCCCTAATATATACCTCCACCAACTTTTTTCCTTTAATGGTTAACAATGAATTCTTTTTTATTTTACTATAATTGGTACACTTCAATTACATGACAAGAGTTTGAATTATACCCTTTTCTTTTACCAAAAAAAAAAAAAGAATTATACCCTTTTTATATTCGCGATTTGAATATTAAAGCGTTTGATTTGCATATCAACAAATTAGACAAAAAATTTAATATCCGGGAAAATAAAGGAAAACACAATCTCATTATAAGAATAAAACTTCAATCAATACACGATCGCACAAGATAAAAAATTTACCAATAAACATGCTGACAGGGGTTCGATCCGTGGTCGTGAGTATGAAAAAGATTTTATTGGGAGAGGTTTACCCACTTAATGTGATCTCCCGTCTCGAAATGATTAATCTTCGACTGTCGGCCGGAGGATACCTTAGGACACCACAATTTTTTTTTTTTACCAATTTCAACACATTTTCATAGGAAAACCTATTGTCCCATAATTTTAAAAAATAAAATAAAAAAGGTTAATGTTCGTTATCCTTTTACTCACAATAAGTGCCAATACCATGTCCATGTTCATCAGTTTTGAGTTGAAGACTTTGGGCCCATTATGTCATGCCAATAATGGGGCAAAACCATGTCCTTATTCATCAGTTTTGAGTTTAAGACTTTAGCCCATCATGCCATGCCAATAATGGGCAAAACCATGTCCTTATTCATCAGTTTTGAGTTTAAGACTTTTGACCCATCTTTTCATGCCAATAATGGCAGATATTTGCTGCGACCTCATGGTGTTTATATTTCAATTTTCACCTTCACATATCTAGTGACTAGTGTCTAGTACTTGTTCTGCCCATGATTGGCTGAAATAAAATCAAAGCAAACATTTATTTGGGCTTTTGAAAAACTGAATTTACATTAACTTAGTCTTCAAAATATAAGTCATATTAATCTAATTTTCTAATTATAAAAAATTATGTCAATTTTTTTTATACAAACTATAAGATTAAAAAAATGTTTTATGTTTATTATGTTGTAGGAAAAGTGATTGTGTAATATTATAGAGATTCGTTTTGCGTGCCATATTTTTTTTCTTTTTTTTTGTTTTAAAATGTGTGGGCCCCACAAAATGTTGTATGTGTAGGAAAGTTTGTTGTGTTATGTTAAAGGATGAAATGAAAACCCTTTAAAAAAACTATAGAATGCCAATTTTCCGATAATTGAGATATTAAAGTTTAAAGGACTAAATTAATGCCACTTTTTATGTTTTAGAGATAAAACTAAGGCTTTAATATTTCTAAAGTGAATGTAAATAAATTATCTACATTCGCTCCCAAAACGATTTCATTTTGGGTTGAAAATTAAAAAATTATAATAAAAAAAAGACTATTAACCTTGAAATAAATTATAATTACAAAAATACATTGATTTTCGTCTCAAAATGACGTCATTGTTTTGGGCTCACTGTAGATAAGTTATCTACTGTAGAAAAAGCGAACCCTAAAACTAATGTTATATATTTTATAAATCAAAATAATATTATCTAATCTTTTAGTGACTAAATGATTGTTTAATGAAAAATAATAATAACTAGCATACATGGCCACATAAATCTGTAGTTGCAAATAACATTCCGGATTAATCATGGTCCTCAAGTTCTAAATCTTTTCCTGAATATATTTGGTAGTTCCCTAAAAACTAATAGAATCCTATATGGTTCACTGGTATCTAAGATCCTGAGTAGGGGTGTAATTAGGCCAGGTCGGGCCAGGCTTTGGCCTTTATGGCCTAGGCCTACACAAAAAAATACTGAGCCTATCTCGTTATAAGCCTATCAAAGGCTTAATTTAAAGGCCAAGCCTGTCCTGTTATTAAAAAATAAAAAGCCTACATGGCCTATGAGGCCTTTTAGGTCTACCATATTCAAAATTAAATTTAAAAGAAAAATGAAATATCTCATTCATTAAACAATATTTTATAGTTTGGGTCCAAATTATTAAAATTCTACAACAGATTTTTTAACAAGAACACAGATTATAAAAATTCATGACAACAAATAAATATTAAATATTATGTTAAGTTATCTAACTTTTACAATAAATAAATAAAATATTTTTTATTTAAATATTAAACAGGCCGGCCTACAGGCTAAAAAGCCAGGCATTTTATTTTCAGCCTGCGGCCTTGTTTCTAAATAGGCTCATCCACAAGCCTTAACCTGTTCTATTTATCTCGTAGGCCAGGGCAGGTCAGACTTTTTGTAGGCCAGGCCATAGGCCCCTGTAGGCCGGCCTGGCCCACTTACACCCCTAATCCTGAGGGGTAGGTAGTATAGGTTCCACCCGATTTTTTTTTTTTAAAAAAATAAGTATTAAAGAAACTAAAAGTCCTTAGCATCCCTGCAGAGAAAATATTAACCCTCCTTTCATATTATGCTATTCAAACCAAATATAATAGAGAAGCATTCTAGAAATTCCTAATTATCTTATTTTTAAATCTTTATATATATTTTTTCCTGTCATGAGGGATCAATGTTTTTTGTTGTGTTTATATGCCTTTAGTAGTTCTAGTTCTTTCTTTTGTGATTTAAGTTAAATAATATTTATAAATTTAGTCTGTGTAATATTATATTATTTATTAATATAATTTTATATCAAATCGAATAATTATTTTATATATCTTTTTGACATGTAATGATGTTTGTAGCAAATACATATCTAAAGATTTTATAATCACGAATGACCCCTTTAACTTTTAAGGCTCAGTTATTGTATGCTGATACATTGACCCATCTACCACAGTATTTGCAATTATTTATCACAATACTATGATGTGCTCGTTTTTTTTCTTCAAAATGTCACGTAACAAACTTGCTACACCAACAGATGATCTTTTTTGGACATGTGGCAGTGTCCTGTAGGCCACAAATCTCAGAGAGCAATGTAGCGATATGCGCAATTAAAGCGGTGGACTCCTACAATTGAAAAAGCTTGCCCACTTAGAGGTTATTTTGTGTGAACCGGGACCACCATTTTTAGGTGGTCCCTTAGGGCTCGTTTGGTGGACAAGATAGGATAAGGACGGATAGGATAAGAGGATTGGATAAGGGTAGGATATGATATGAGCATGATAAACTCATATCCTATCCTGTGTTTGATGTGCACTAGATAAGCTATCTGATAGGACAATAGTATCCTATCCGTTGTTTGGTGTGAATCAGATTGCGTCAGGATATGCTTTAAATAGACAAAAATACCCTCAACAATAGATTTTCATATAATTTTTTTTATTTATTTTTTTAATTTTTTTGTACATTAATTCCTATTTTAAATTATTTAAAAAATATTATTTTAAATAAAATATATTAAAAATACATAATTATGAATATCTTACACATTAACTATGAAATAAAATATATTAAATTGTTGTTACCAATATATATATATATATATATATATATATATATATATATATATATATATAATTACAAATCTTTCTAAGTTTATCTCAAATTTCTTTCATCATTTTGCCTCATAACACTCTGATTAAGCAGCGAAAATGGAATAAAGTCAACCAAAATAGATGATCTCCATAGCAATCAAAATAGATAATGGTTCTCAAGTCACTAATAACCAAGGTTATAAGTTCTCAAATCATTTCCATAGACATTGTATCTAATCAAATAATTAAAGCAACAAAGTCAACCAAAATAGATAATCTCCATAGTAATCTCTATATCAATGACTTCACGAATGTAAGACGAACAACATCATTAGATCCCATAAAAATATGCAACCGATAGGGCACATATAGTATCTTATCTGCTGCAGCCAAGCACTCTTCTTCAGTTAAATCAAGTTTATGCAATTCATTCATAAGGCCGATAGAATTATCAAATACATCTTTGGCAACTCCAAGGCGATCTGCAACTCTTTCCAATCGTTCTGAGCTTTTTTTTAGCAATTGTCCTAAACTCTTTCCCAATTCAGATATGCTATTAGCTATGGCTTGCGCTCCTCGATTTTTTTTTCTTGGCTGAGTTTCAATTTGATCATGTTTTCTCTTAAATTGTGCTTTGTTGATAGAAGCTGATTGAGACAATTCAACTCTAATACCTTCATCACTTCCTTCTTCATTTTCATTATCCAGCTCCTCAACAACATCAGCAGGGGTAACTGCTCCTTTACCAGTGGCACGATCCTTTCCAAAAGCAAGAGCAAGCTTATCGAGAAGTGGGATTGATGTATTCCTATAATCTTTTGCATTAGGATGATTCTGCAAGATAATAAAAAAAGGGTAGCTTCTATAATTCATTAATAGAAAGTTAATGGAAGCTTCAATTAAAATATGGAGGGAAAATAAACAAACATTAACCTTAATATACTCAGTCCACACATAGTCACTGTCCACCATTATCATTTTTTTCTCATCATCCCAACCAAATCCACTTTGATTTAGCATGTCATAAACTATGGCATAAATTGCCCTTAATCTTTTCATTGCAGACTCAATGTGCGGTTTCACCTTAATTCCACATCCAGGAAACTTTTCCTCCATTTTTTTCTCCGTCATTCTTAAGGTATGTGCTTTGAATTGTCCATTGTCAAGTCTTTGACCTTGATTCACAGCTTCAATTAAAATATCAAGAAGAGCTTCATCCTCCTCGTTAGACCATTGCCTACGATCTCTTCTTTTCTTGCCACTTTGTTGCATGATATTCTCAGATTCCATTCTTATCACATGACCAAATAATAAATCATAAATTAGGCAAAAAAAAATTTAAGAAGTCTTAGAATGAGTGTTAAAAAAAAATTAATAAGAAAGTTGAAATTTTCTCTGAATAATAGAGTTTAGAATCATTACAAGCTTTCAGCCTTGAGAAAGTAACATAACAGAATAATATTGAATGCAAGTGAACTAATCTAAAATTTGAATAAAGAAAAATCACAATTAAAGTTATATAACGTACTAGAAGTGACTTTACACAGGTTTTATATGTAACATAAAGATATATAACCTATCCCATCAAAGAATAACTTTTTTGCTGCAGCTGTTACAAAAGAAACATTATAGAGAACTTCAATCCCAAACACTTGAAACTGGAATGTACACATAACCTCTGTAGCATTACTTTCAAATCGGTTTAAATAGTAAAAGTAACGGGTGAGGGTTGGAATTAAAGTGAAATAAGTTTAATAATTCTCAAAGGTTTAGTGGTTGATGAGGCAAAGAAAACATGAGTTCTTTTGGCCATTCCCAAGTCATTTGTTCTTTTGGCCAGTTCAACTTATCCACTTTTTTTATAAAATGATTTATTCACAATTACAGAAAACATGAGTTTTACATAGAAAGTAATGAAAGATAGCCAATGCATATATAATATAAAAGAGAAATGCTGCTAGCAAATATAATTTTTGTTTGCACATAAGATTAGTGCAATGTGCACAGCATGTGTAAAATGAAGTGCAGAGTAGTGTTACTTTATTTAAAACCATGAGTTTAGTTTTATGAGAATGATAAAGCCAGTATTCTATCTCAGTAAGACTCGAAGGTCACTAATTTGATTCTCTAAAAAGGCGCAAATACGACAAGCAAATTATTTATCTATATTTTGAATGTAAACTTAACTAAGATTAGAAACTTAACTAAGATTAAAAACAACAACTTGGTTTGAAGTTTTGAATCTCCAGAAATTCAGAAAAATCAACTGCCAGTCAGCGTTAAAACTCAAATCATCGGAACAACAAGCAACCCACAAGACAAAGATCAGATTCGCATGAATCACAGGATCATAAATGATGGGATCTAACCCGAAGAAAAATGTGAAATTTACAAAAATCCGAAAATGGGTTTCGCTTTAATCAGAATGAAGCACGGGAAAAAGAGAGGAGAATCGAGCAAAATAATCAAAAAGGTGAGCAAAGAATGCAAAAGGGTTTGAGCTACATACCTCGTTTCTGAATGCAGCCCTTTGAAATTTACAAAAATCCGAAAATGGGTTTCACTTGAATCAGAATGAAGCACGGGAAAAAGAGAGGAGAAACGAGCAAAATAATCAAAAGGGTGAGCAAAGAATGCAAAAGGGTTTGAGCTACATACCTCGTTTCTGAATGCAGCCCTTCGAATTCTGAATGCACCACTTGTGAATGACGGTAGAGGAGAAGCCTTGGTCTCTTGCAGGGATGTTTTAGGAAAAATTAAAATTAAAATTTTCTTATCCTATCCTACTCCTTCCTAACCCAAGCCCCCCCTTGGGATAAGTAATTACTCTTTGGGCAGGATAAAAAAGATCAACCTGATAATTATATCCTATCCGCTTGGCATACCAAACAAATGATAAAGGTAGGATAGGATAATTTATCCTATCCTATCCTCCTTATCAGGTGCACCAAACGGGCCCTTAGTGTAAATAAGAGGGTAAAATGGGAAAAGTGAGAAAATAATAAGGGTAAAAAAGGAAAGAGAAAATTAATGTTGTGAGAGAGAGCACCAAAAGATTCAGTAGTCCTGGAGCATATTAAATTTTTTCGTCCAGTTAGCTAAACTCATTGGGCTGCTGGCCGAGATTAGGTGGAGCTTTTTCCACGTGTCAGTACCCTTGCATATCTCGGCTAGTGGCTGAGTTTGGTGTTGATCGTACACCCAGCAGATGCATGTGTGACACGTCACAACCCCATGAGTCACGCTACCAACCTATCGATTGACCGAGTTTGGATAACAATTAACGCTTGATTCTTCCTATGAGTATGAAACATTGAACCCCAACACAATGTAGCTCGAAGGTAGTTGTTAACTTTTGCAAAATGGCTTTGAAAAGTTCCTATACCTTTTTTCATCAACATTCTCAATTCTTTTTTGTTGGTTATGTTACCAAATACCAAAGGGAAATGATGTCGCCATATTTTTGGGAGAGGGTTGAGAAGTAGCGGTGGATTTATTGCTTGAGGTGGTGGAGGTTTCCGATGATGGAAAGAGTTGGTGGACTTGGGGAGGATGAAAGCAAAAGTGAGAATAGAGTTGTAAAATCACCCCACATTTCCATCACTATTTGACATTCAACCAAACATAGAGTGGTGAAACTTGAGCTAAAATCCCCACTAATATTTTGGTATACCAAATATCTTTTTGATAACATTATTGAGAAATTAAACTTTTCCAGCATATTCTTGGAAATCATGGGAACAAAAAAATTTCTCCTTTACCAAACGCCTCTTGAAGTTTCAACATAATCTTTCCGTCCTTGCAAACGAGGATTCTAATGAAGAGGGGGACAATGAAATGGACCTTGGGCTTAGAAGCAAAAGACAACCCAAGTATTTATATGATTAAATATATATATCTAGTAGAATGCAACAACCCCATTAGTATTATTATTAGCAATGTTATTGAACCCGACTTATTTAATGATCCGATCAAGGTACCGGGTCACCGGTTCAACCAGTGAGTCACTGATTCAACCGCATGACTTGGTAAGTATATGTAAATCTACAATTTATATAAAAAAAAAACTATAAATATACTTAAATACCTATACAAAAATTATCAATTTCAAAAATTTTAATATGAAAAATAATAAATTACATATCATTGTTCAACAAAATATCGATCAAACATATGATATTTGTAATATTGGTGTTTCAAGTTCAGTAGATGACATATTTAACTATAAATTAAATCAAAATCCCCTGCATATTGCATAACCAAGATAAAACTAGTGTTGGTGGTTGTTGGCAATTTGGCAAGTGTACCGATCGCACAAGTAATAAAGTAGTAAGTAAGATCGTCTCCACAGGGATTGTAAAACAATTACTACGATAACCAGTCCTCTTAAGTTAGATGAATCGATTGTGGTTTAACAAATATTGTAACTTAAATTACTTGAAAAGTAAAAGACTTGTTTTTAGATTTTTTTGTGGGAAAAAATAAAATAAGAATGTGAATGAAATGTTTTTGTAAAAGATGTGAGAAAATACTGTAGCCAGGGTACATTCACCAAATGCTCCCAATTTTAATTTGGATTGATTCACAATATTTATCGAAATTAACAACTCAGACAAATTATCCTCTTTAGAATAATTAGTTAGATCCCAATCCGTTGGTGATCTAACCCTTTAATTCAATTGGAACCCTAATCCCTTAGTAATCCCGCATGAAAATAAGCATTATGCAGATAAATCCCACGACTGCAATTCATACAAGTCTATTCCTAGAACATGATGAATCGTCATCTTTATCTCCTTTCAGAATCAGAATTCCAACATTCCTATTGCAAACCTTAATCCCCAGAATATCATCCCCTATTAGGTTGATCAGATCTAACAGAAATAATATCAATACGCACAAGATAAAGATGAAGTATATTAAAATCAACACATAAAGTGATTAAATCATTCGTACCAATTGTTCACAAATGGATCATGACCCTAACTGCAGAAAATAGATCTAGCCAATCAACATCATGATCGCTGATCTGAAATTCCACATAAACTTAAAATAAAAGAGAAAGAAAAATACAAGAACTAGACGACGAACATGAAGAACAACTTCCTCTCCTCTCCGAGCCGGATCTGCTTTAGGTCTTTTGTGTGTGTCACTCCACAAGGTTGAGTCTCTTATTTATAAGAGACTCTGACCTAATTCTTCAAATTCAAATCTTCAATCTTTCGCGCCTCCCACGCTGACAGCGTCATTCCCGCGCTGTGGGCGTGGGAGCCTCTGCCAATTTATGCTTCTGTCCGATTTATGCTTCTCACGCTGTGAGCGCCATTCCCACGCTGGCAGCGTGGGCTTTTAGTTTCTCTTTGTCTTTTTTTTTTGACTTCATTTTATGCATTTTTCCTATGAAATCAATACAAAATCAGTGTAACACCTGATATTCAGATATTGGACAATTTTAACAGTTATTCTGCCTTTCTTGCATCAGATTGAGTCACATTCTTCTTCTTTTTGTCTTGTAATTCCTTATATGTTGATCGCATATCAGTGGTATATAATCTATGTAGATTAATAAGCTATAGATCACTCAAATATTTCAAAAGAACCATTTGTGTGTTAGAGGGAAAAAAATAAAGGCATCAATTGATGAGATCAAACTAGTTTTTTTTTTTTATGAACCGGGTCGAGCCATTGGTTGAACTCTTAGTCATCAATTTTTACAAAAATCGGCCAGGTCACATCGGATCACACCAATTCTATAACATGGCCAATCCAATATGAAAACAGATTGATTACATGACCGATTCACCGATTTTCAGGTTGATCCGGCCGAATCGATTCGATTTTTATAACATTGATTATTAGGATGTTTTGCCATTTAGTGTTTTTCTTTGTTGCAGTTAATGTTTCCATAGTTGGTTTAAGGGAAATACTACTCTCCTTTTACATAAGGTAACTTATCTAATTTTCTCTCACTTCGATTTCCGCATCTCACTTTTTTGTTTGTTTGTAATGGCGGGACCTACTCAGTTTCTTTCTACAACATAAGATACCTATCTTATGTAAAAAGAGATTAATAAAACCCTTGGTTTACTTATTTTATACTCTTTGTAGTTTGGTTTAAATAATAAGAAAACTTGGAAAGGAACCACGTGGGTGGGCGTGATGGTTCAGCATCTCGTCCCTTAAGATACACGAATGTAATAAAAAAAACTTGGAAAGGAGGGTTATTGAATTTTCACACAAAAAAAAAACCATCTTCTCTCTCCCTCGGCCCCTCTTTTTCTTCTTTCTCATCATCCTCTTCAAATTCCCATGTCTTTGGTTACAAAGAATATTATATCCATCGTTGCAATTTTGAAATTGTAGACATGCGTATGTTTGTTTGTAAAAGTATCGTGGCCTTCGCGTTTACAGCCTTAATTAATAGAATCTACTTCAAAACAGTCTCTCCTTATGTAATAATTGTTTTCCTCCGTGTTTTGCACATTATTATGTGAATTTTGGAATACATAAATTTGGGAAATCATGACCATACAAAGATGAAAATAAGTATAATCGTTGGATTAATATAATCGATCTAACAGTAAGATTGATTGGTAGTCACTTGGTTTTCACAATATCCTTCCTCTTTTCTTTTGCTGATTTTTTTTTTTTTGTTATTTCCTAAATATCTCCCTTTCCCCATTATTTTCCAAAAAAGATCTATTTCCTTTTTATATTTAGAAGTCGCCCCCCAAACTAAATTCTGATTTTTTTTTTTGCAATTAGATTTCTCCAAACATGTAAAAAAAATAAAATAAATTATAATCCAAATTGGTGAATACCTTGACAAGCACGTGCATGCAACCCTTCTCAAAAACCAAGGCAAACCAACCACATCCGTATGATGCCACAAAACGAAATCCCCACCATTCATTTCAAATTTCAAATTCCCCGCTCAAAACCCCAAATTTCAAACACACCAAACGACCGTTAGACCTATGCTCCTTTTCAACTTCAATTAAAACGACACCTTCTCCCACATACACACACCTCTTCTTGAATCTTGATCTCTTCACACACTACCACTACCAGCCATGGAAACCACGGCGAAGCGTCCCCTGCACAGCAGCACCGCCGCGAACATAGCGGCGGCGAAGACCATAGAGGAAGTGTACCAGAAAAAGTCGCAGCTGGAGCACATCTTGCTGCGCCCGGACACCTATGTAGGTTCCATAGAGAAACACTCGCAGAACCTGTGGGTTTACGAGAACGATGAGATGGTCCATCGCGCCGTTACTTACGTCCCCGGACTCTACAAGATCTTCGACGAGATTCTCGTCAACGCCGCTGATAACAAGCAGCGGGATCCGTCCATGGACTCACTGAAAGTCACGATCGACGCCGAGCAGAACGCCGTCAGCGTGTTTAATAACGGTGACGGCGTTCCAGTTGAGATCCACCAGGAGGAGAAGGTGTATGTTCCTGAATTGATCTTTGGACACTTGTTGACTAGCAGCAACTACGATGACAATGAGAGGAAGACCACCGGAGGCCGTAACGGTTATGGCGCTAAGCTCACCAATATCTTCTCCACCGAGTTCGTTATTGAGACCGCTGATGGAAGGCGCCAGAAGAAGTATAAACAGGTATTCGGTTTTGTTCACTGATTCATTTCTAGATTGTGAACAATTTTTTTTAACATATAAGTGTTTTAGTTTTTTTGTGGTTGATATATGCTCAATTTGTGTTATTCATCGCCGAATAATGTGAACAGTATTTCTTATTGCAATCTTTCGATTTCCGGTAAAAAATTTTTTGCGGTTGACATGCTCAGTTTCTTTGTTAAGCTGTGTAGTGCCTGGATCTGACATTCGTTGACCGGTTCTAGCTACTGTAATTGTTAGCTAGTCCTGAACTGAATCATGTTTTAGTTTTACTTGAATTGGGGTAATTTTGTGTCAATTTAGGACCCTGCTAGGGTTTTTATAATTTATTTTTTGGGTAATGGACTCAATTTTGGGTTTGTTTGATTGATTATCGTCTTTTTGATGCGGGATTTAACTGTAGAGGCTCGTAGGTGATTTATGAAGATGCTTATAGTTGTTTTTTTTTTTTTTTAATGGGTTTTGCTGATTGGTTGTGGTTGAAAGGTGTTCTCGAACAATATGGGGAAGAAGTCTGCACCGGTGATCACAAAATGCAAAGATGGAGAGAACTGGACCAAGGTGACCTTCAAGCCTGACTTGGAAAAGTTCAAAATGAGCTATCTTGAAGAAGATGTTGTTGCTTTGATGAAAAAGCGTGTGGTGGACATGGCCGGGTGCCTTGGAAAAACTGTGAAGGTTGAACTCAATGGGCGCATCATTCGTATGAAATCGTTTCGTGACTATGCCGATCTATACCTGAAATCTGCTGAGAAATCAAGACCAGTGCCACTTCCAAGGTATGACTCCACAGAATATGGTTTGAGGTGCCACTGGGTTTTTTTTATTCCCATTATTGCTATGCTAACTTGATTTGGTTATTGTAATTAGGATTCATGCAAAAGTAGGTGATAGGTGGGAGATTTGCGTGAGTCTAAGTGATGGGCAGTTTCAACAGGTAACTAGTGAGCTTCTTTAAGCAAAGTAACTCGGAAGTTCATTACTATTTTTTTTGGTTTTACACACCCTTAATTTGTTTTTACCAGGTCAGCTTTGTTAATTCCATTGCTACAATCAAGGGTGGGACTCATGTTGATTACATCACCAATCAGATTACAAGCTTTGTGATGAATAAAGTAAATAAGAAGAAAAAGGATGCCAATGTCAAAGCTCACAATGTGAAGAATCATTTATGGGTTTTTGTCAATGCTCTTATTGACAACCCTGCTTTTGATTCCCAAACTAAAGAAACTCTCACCACTAGACAGGCTAGTTTTGGATCGAAATGTGATATTCCAGAATCAATGCTGAAGGATGGTTCGTCGTGCTATATCATTTTTTTAGTTATAATATAATCAGGTGACAAGAAACGGTGCTTTACACTCACACGTTGCAAACCTTTGCAGTTGCAAATTCTGGAATAGTGGACACCCTCCTATCATGGGCTGATTTTAAGCAAAGCAAAGATCTGAAGAAAACTGATGGAACAAAGACTCAGAGAATTCGTGGGATAGTAAAGCTAGAGGATGCCAATGATGCTGGAGGAAGGAACTCTGAGAAGTGTACCTTGATATTGACAGAGGGAGATTCTGCTAAGGCCCTTGCTGTAAGTTGTCATCTATACCAATAGAATTAGATTTCAAATTTTGGTGTCTATTATTTTATATTCCTATATCCCTAGTAATTAACAAAAGACAGAAAAATTATCATAAACACTTGGTTCTACCACTAATTTAGGAAATAAATTTTCTAATTAATTATAAAGTGTTTAAAAAAATGTTGTAACACATCACATTTAAACTCCATTTTAAGGTTGAAAGCATGTAACGACTTTATTTTTGCTCATGCTAGCCTTTACTCTATTACTTCCCAGTACTAGCAAGCACCAGGAAATAGCTTCATAATTCCAAATGACATTAGCTGGATATAATGACGCACCTGGCCTCGCAAAATTGTTTTAAGTTAATAAACGAAATCGTCATTAGAAGTCATGCTGGTCATTTACAAATAATTTCTACTTTGAAAGAACTTTTTTACAAAATCTTTTCTAAATAGTAAAGTTTGAAGTCAGTTTTAAACCTCAAAACGTAAAGATTGTCACGTCAACATGTAATTCAACACAATTTTTCGTCTTTATACTCGTGGCTACTTCTGCTACTGTTTAAATTATTTTTTTCATTCTCAAACGAAGTTATGTTCAAGATTTGTGACATAATTTATTCTATATGAAGATGGCTGGTCTCTCGGTTGTGGGTCGAGACCATTATGGTGTATTTCCATTAAGAGGCAAATTGCTCAATGTGCGGGAAGCCAGCAGTAAACAGATAATGGAGAATGAAGAAATTCAGAATATAAAAAAGATTCTTGGACTGCAGCAAAACAAAGAGTACACAAGCGTAAAGTCTTTGAGATATGGTCATTTGATGATTATGGCTGATCAGGTGAGTTACCAAAAGATAACAGTTTAGACTTGGGTTGACTTTTTTCCTCTGTTTCAATAGAATCTTTTAAGCCACAAGCATGTACTATGGTTTTCTTAACCACTGATATTATAATGGCTTAATTTTATGTCTGGTTTAGGATTATGATGGGTCCCACATCAAAGGGTTACTGATAAACTTCATTCACTCGTTCTGGCCATCACTGCTACAAGTTCCATCTTTCATGGTTGAATTTACCACTCCCATAATTAGGGTAAGTATGGTTAATGTTGTTAATGATAAAAATAACGTTGAGCAGTACATACTATTTTATCGAACTTCCTTCTCCGATGTCATACATTTTTTTTCTGTCTTTGCAGGCTTTTCATTCAAACGGGACAAAATTATCATTTTATTCCATGCCCGAATATCTATCATGGAGAGAAAGCTTGGGGAATAATGCAAATGGGTGGAAGATAAAGTATTATAAGGTTTGTTGTCGTATGCATGGATAATCTCCATAGTAGGTTTATAATCCACCCTTTCGCTTTCAGTTTTTTGCTTTTGTATTTTCTTATTTTGTTTCTGGTCTTTCTAGGGATTGGGTACAAGTACTCCTCAGGAAGGGAGAGAGTACTTTCGAGATCTTGACAAACACCAGAAAGACTTCGTTTGGGAAGATGACCAGGATGGAAATGCAATTGAAATGGCATTCAGTAAGAAAAAAGCTGAAGATAGGAAGACCTGGATTCGTAATTTTGAGGTGTGAAGTGTTACCAATCAGAAAATATTGTGCATTTTATTGATCGATCCTTAATTCCTTATTCCAGGGAGGATTTGCTAATAAAAGTCTACATCTGTTAATGCAGCCCGGCACTTTTCGCGATCATATGGCCAAACGTATAAACTACAGGGACTTTGTTAACAAAGAGCTTATATTGTTCTCCAGGGCGGATCTTCAAAGGTCTATTCCCTCAATGGTTGATGGCCTCAAGCCTGGTCAAAGGAAGATTCTTTTCTGCTCGTTTAAGAAAAAGTTGTTCAAAGAAATTAAAGTAGGCCAATTTATTGGTTATGTGTCAGAGCACTCCGCTTACCACCATGGTGAGCAAAGTTTATCTAGCACAATTATTGGAATGGCACAGGATTTTGTGGGTAGCAACAACATCAATCTTCTCAAACCAAACGGTCAATTTGGTACTCGTAACTTGGTGAGATGCAGCTGTCTATGTCCTTCGTTATCTTTCCTTTGTTAAAATATTCTCCATGTTTCTTTTACCTAAAATATTGTATTTACTGTGGAATTTGCTCTTCCAGGGAGGTAAAGATCATGCAAGTGCTAGATACATCTACACTGAACTGAGTACTATTACTCGGTGCCTCTTCCATGATGATGATGACAAACTCCTTGAATACTTGAATGAGGATGGGAAGTCAATTGAACCGAACTGGTATTTTGTTTTCTTCTGTTTTTTAAGGACTCTTTAGTTTATGATTAGTAAGGGCTAAGGAATTCCTAATACGTAGAACATATTCAAATTCCCTTTTGTCTGGCCCAACAGGTACATACCAGTTATACCTTTGGTTCTTGTTAATGGTAGTGAGGGAATTGGTACGGGATGGAGTTCTTACATTCCCAATTATAATCCAAGGGATATTATTGCCAATGTTAGGCGTTTGTTGAATGATGAGACAATGATACCCATGGATCCATGGTATAGAGGATACAAAGGAACCATTGAGAAAAGCGCCAAGGAAGGTGGGTATATAGTCAATGGTACAATAGTGGATATAGATGAGCAAACTTTCAGAATCACAGAGTTGCCTATCCGTAAGTGGACTCAAGATTATAAGCAGTTCCTTGAATCTTTAACCGATGGGACACCTAATGCCAAGGATCCTCTCATTGAGGTAAGCTTACTTAAATATTTCATCACCATATATGCACAATAACTAGTGCCATTTTTTTCATGTGAATTCGTTTCTTTATGCAGGATTTCAGGCAGAATGGAGATGACGCAACCGTAGACATAGAAGTCAGGTTGAAGCTGGAGAAATTAGCGATGGTCAGACAAGAGGGACTGCTGAAGAAATTCAAATTGACTAGCACAATTAGCACAAGCAACATGCATCTTTTTGATGCAGAGGGGAAAATTAAGAAATATGAAAATGCGGAACAAAGTATAACCTTCATCATATGGAGTTGTTTTGAATAATATCATGTTACTTTTTACACTCACTGTTTTATGTCACTTCTGATGCAGTTCTCGAAGACTTCTTTCCACTTCGGCTGGATTATTATGAGAGAAGAAAGGTGAGTTATTGTTGTGTCAATGGGTAATAGGTCTTTGTATTCTGCACCTATTTGTAAGAACTATAATGCAAATTTGTTATGCATTCAGAATCATCTACTGGACAATCTGGAACGACTTTTGTTGGTGTTGGACAACAAAGTTAGGTTTATATTGGGGGTTGTGAATGGTGAAATTATCGTGAGCAACCGTAGAAAAGCTGATTTGTTGACGGAGCTGCAGCAGAAAGGTTTCACTCCCATGCCAAGGAAAGGTAAATCTGTGGAACCGCAAGTTGCTGGGGCAACTGATGAAGAGCAGGAAGACGACAATACTAGAGAGCAGGAAACTGGCTCTGAGCCTGTCCGTGTTGAAGGGGCACGACGAGGTGACTATGAATACCTGTTATCCTTGCCTATTGGAACATTGACCCTCGAAAGTGTTCAGAAGCTGCTAGCTGAAAAGGATGAAAAGGAAAAGGAGTTTGAGATTTTGAAGGAAACACCATCGAAGTCAATGTGGTTGAAGGATCTAGATGAGCTTGAGAAGAAACTTGATGTAGGAGACAATTAGTTAATCTCAATTTTTAGTTATATCGAAGTGATGAATTTATTTATCTCTTAAATTACTATTTTTTGCGTATTTCAGGAAATAGATAGCATGGAGGCAGAGGAGGAACGAAAGAGATCAAGTCAAGCAAATAAAAAGACATTTAATACTAAAGCAACCAAAAAGCCGCCACAACCACGGAAGAATACCAAGAAGGCCAAAAACGTTGAGCCGGATAATGATAATTCTTCAATGGAAGTCGGTAAGCCTGAAGTGTTATGATTATTATGACATGATTCGTATCTATTATATGTTATCTTTAGAATTTTAATATCGGTACTAGTATGAACTCTCTCTACTTGCATGATCAGATAAAGTTGCTGATGTCACTAAACCGAAAGGCAGAGCAAGTTCTAAGCAAACTGAGGTAATCCCAATTGCCCAATTTCCTGTACTAGATGTTTTCTGCAAATATTGTGGGACACTTACACTGTCACATACCTATTATCAGGTTGCTGATGATGAAATTCTCTCTCTTCAAGAACGCCTAGCTGCATATAACTTCGGAGCATCTAGTGATCAGTCCGCAGGTAAATGTCTCTGGGCTACAGTAGTGGGTTCTGAATCTTCCAATTCCATATATAATACGCATGCAAGTTCTTAAGTTACATTTGTTTCCACAGCCATGGAAGAGCCCCCTGTGCCTGCTGGGAAGAAGGAGAATAACAAAAGGCGTGGTGCAAAAAAGAAGTCCTCAAGTACTCTAGTGTTTGACATATCCGATAGTGATAATGATGATGATGACTTCGAACTACCACAGCAGGAGGCTGCCCCAGAAGCAGGGAAAAAGAAGGGAGGGAGAAAGCCCGCAGCTCAAAATGCAAAGAAGCAACCTGCAGCCACCAGAAAGAGAAATGTAGGCAGCAAGCAATCTCAGACATTGGGTCAAAAGCTTATAACTGACATGTTGCAGGTAGCTGAAGGTACAGGGATATCACCAGAGAAGAAAGTGAGGAAGATGAGAGAGTCTCCATTTAACAAGAAAAGTGGTTCTGTGCTGGGCAGGGTTACTGACTTTAAAGATGAATCTGCAAGTGAAGACTTGTCTGGTTCTGCTTCTAACTCTGGTAGCGCTGAGAGCGCTGAGGTGGTTGATACTGCACCAGCACCAGCAGCAAGGGCTAGACCTCAGAGGGCCAATCGTACGAAAGCAATATATATACTGAGTGAATCCGAGAGTGACAATCAGTCTGATGGCAATGCTTCGGAATTTTCTGACTTCGAAGAAGATGAAGACTAGCCTAGTCCTTAAACTTTGCAGAAGCGTGATCTGCATCTCGCGGATTTTTACTTTCAAGTTTGATGATTCTCAACTTGATGTGAGCACTTTACGTGAATGTATGGTTTCAATAACTGTATTATCATGATGAATGATTTCAAGTTAATGACTTTTGATCCAAGTTTTTTACGCTACAGAGTGCAATGCCAGACCTCACCCCCCCCCCTCCCAAAAATAAAAATAAAAAAATTCTACGAATGCAATGCATGACAACATATATAAGGAGTGAATTCTCTCATGTCAATTTGTCATATGAAATTTGTGTTTTTCTCTTTTTACATACAATAAATAAAGAATTTTATAATTCTCATTCAACATGATAATTAAAATTTTCCTATGCACCTTTCGATTTCCGTGCTGACATGGATCCTACATATAATTTTTTCTAACATTGGGATCCACATGTTTTTTATCTCTATAACATGAGATTTCAATTCTCCTTCAACATGAAAATTATAAAACCTATGAATAAATAGAATCCAATTGACAAAAAATTCATATTACTAAATCATGAAATTTTAAATATTCATTCCCATATATATTACCACTGTGACCTATGACTCCTGTCTAAAATAATAATTAAACACAGTAAAAACTAACTTTAACTCAGTAAATTGCTTTTAATTTTTAGGGTGCTCAAAATGGTCTTTAAGTAGTTTCCATCTATCCCATAGAGGTGGAGAGCTATAAAGACACTTCTAATTTATACCATTATGAAAAAGGATTTATATCCCTCATGTTAAGGGAATTTTTTTTTCCTGAACATACAATAATGAGGAGTAAGAAAGTGAAACATAAAGAGGGAAATAAAAAACTAGTAGACCCCACGTTTTACTGTGTCTTCAACAATTTTTTTATATAACACTGACAAAAATTGATTAAAGTTCGTATGATGGGAAAAAAACTAATAGGAAAACTTCATTTTCTCGTGCATGAGAAGTTGCAAACTCTAGTATGATACCAAGAGAATGCAAAAGAAACGTCATTCTTGCAATAACAACCTACACCTTTCTCGAATCCTTTTAAAATCGATCTTCTTGTTTTGTTCCCTCTAGTTATCTTCATTTTTATGACTTAATTTTGGGTGCAATACAAAGAAGTTGGCTGATGCAACACTGAGCCCAGTACTATTTAATTAATATACATCCAGAAGCCAAAAACATAAGTGAATTAGTAAGAAAATTTCATACAGTAACCAAGTAAACTCATTGACGACTCGGTACTTCTAGCAATAGAGTTACATCAACATGATGTATGAAGCAATTCAGGCGTAACAATCCAGCCCATGCAAACTATATACGATAGAAGGGTACCGAAAGGTGCATTTAAGCTGTTGCAGGGTCGTTGATTACACCCAAGAAATCATCTTTTATCGTACCTATGCAGAACTGCAAAAGACAAAAAAGGTAACGCATGATATTAGACAAATAATTTCGTGAAAACATTGGAACCAAAAAGCAGATAAATGTTCCATATCAAAAGGCAAAAAAAAATTAATGGCTCTGTACAGCTCATTTTAAAAACTGAAGAGTGGCACCAATGAGCTCATATGTAAGACTAGGTGAGGGGTAGGGAAAACATATGCTGAGCATGTTCATGAGCATTAAAACTCATTAGGAATAGAATATTACAAGGCTATCGGGAATTCTTTAAGACATCTTCACACATGGCATACAAGATAATCACTATAGGAAATAGTCAGAACATGTAACCTTAACAAGGTGGTCAAAATATAATCATTTTCAGTCCATACAGTAACTGGAGAATTTCTTATCATAATTTACTCACAACGTTTAAGTGTGTGCTCTACATCATTACTAATAAAGTAGAACTGCAGCATGGAGAATTAACAATTCCTGCATACCACTAAAGTGCGGTAAATTTTACAGCTCCCTCATGGTAGCTAGTAGCTTAATACTACTTTGTTTGGTAGTAAATTTCACATTCCATGTTGATAACTTTTGAAATAGGATAAGTTCAAATAATAAAAGCAGAGTTATCCACACAGTAGCAAATTGCTAGCAAACGAAGCATAAACTAGCATTTTAGAGATATAAAATCATCACCACTTTTATGATATGCACAAATAATTACTGCTGAGCCAGAGATTTTCAGAAGAGTTAAACGTTAAAATTAGCATAAAAGGCTCTATTGAGGAACTTGTAACAGTAAAGAGATCTGCAGAGAAAAAAAACTATATCTGCAATTAAAAGCTTTCATATCCTATTAATCTGAATTTCTCAAAGCAGAATTTAGCATAAAGCTGATGGAGCTTAATAGCATTCATAAAAGGAAGTAAAAGATTAATATATACGGGCATACAATTTCAGTAGCATCCACTCGAGTCCCAATTATCTTTAGTCTCACTTCACTATCTTTTTGAATCTTAACCTGCAAAAGACCAATTGATTAATACCAGAGTCAAAGACATAAAAGAACATGATAATAAACAAAAAACAAAACAATTTGCTCTCTTATTTTTCAAAGTTATAAATGACACATACGGATCCATCTGAAGTAGTGTAATTTGGCATGTCTCCAGACTGGAACTCCATATCATCCGGAATCAACTGAGAAGGGAAAAAAAACCTTTAACAGACAAAAATATATTACAAGGTACGAGT
Source organism: Gastrolobium villosum (assembly GCA_032173675.1). Classification (NCBI taxonomy): domain Eukaryota; kingdom Viridiplantae; phylum Streptophyta; class Magnoliopsida; order Fabales; family Fabaceae; genus Gastrolobium; species Gastrolobium villosum. Next base: position 553,822 of record JAVKPL010013638.1, on the reverse strand, counting down.
TGAAGCTTTTCTAGTCACAAAGTGATGACATAAAACTATATTAAACTATTTTTTTAAAAAGTGGATAATAATCTTTGGCAATCCTGAACTTCATTGCAGATGTCTGATGGTAAAATAAAGACAGCCCATTGTGATTTAGAATTTTAGATGGTTTGCATGGCATCAGTCATCACAATATAAATAACTAGTTCGCTCTAAAAAAAAGAATAAAATGAACACGTAAAACAAAAATATCTAGGTGAGGTTAAACTCACATCACGATTTAAAGCTTGCAAATTAGCCTTTTTGATTACTAAGCAAGAATGAATCAAAACAAATCTCATACAGCATTTTAAAACAGAGGAGTTTCTTTCGAGATAAAATAGAGTACATAGTCAAGAAGACAAAACAAGAAATTAATGTCTCTCGCTCTACCATCCATTATCTAGAGTAAAATACTAATCCTACTCGTCAGTGAGAAGTTTGGACAACATTCAAATATTGCAATATGAAATAATTATTTTAGATAGGTTATATCATTTTTCCTTTTCACTCCTACATCTTTCTACCTTTTGATAAATAATTAATTTTTTTCCCCCCTAACTGGCAGAGAATTAGAGGAGGAATTCAGCTTCAGTTTAGATCAACACCAAAACTCTCACAGGAAGTCGTCTTTAGAAAAAATAATAAGAGGAATAGTTTGCGTGATTTAGATAACTGGTTTCATGCACTGATTTCATTTTTTATTTGAGCTAATCACCAATTTGCAAGATCATCTTTATTCTAGCCCCAAACACAGAAAGGTCAGCTGGTTATGAAAGTCCATTAACACAAAATTCTGGTTTGGTAATTAATTCATTTAATGGTCAAGATCCTCACGTTAACAAGACAGTTATTCTCATGAAATTGAAAATAGATAGGCATAATAAAAACTTATTTTGCACGGGTACAAGTATCTAATACAATACAATATGCAATAAATACAAACAATACGAGTGAATGTTATTTGGTTCCTGTTTCCTTCCATTATTTGTGCCTTACAGTAGTTAGAGTCTATCATATTGACATAGCCAAAAACTTGCATGGCATTCTAATGACAAAACCATAAACAATAAGCATAATTTTATGTTCAAAATGAAGAACAATAAGAACAACCTTTTAGGTATAACATGTAGATGATAGAGATCATTTCCCAAAGGTTATAAAAGATAAAAAAACCTTACATGGTTTGAAACAAAGATTTGGACAGGTCCAGCTTCAGCGAAAAATCCCATCTGTACAGACAGAACTCAACAATTATAAACCACAATCTCCGCACAATAGAGTTATATGGCTAGATTACTCAAAAGACAAAGGAATCATATAAACCTTGTTCACCATGGTGACAACAGCTTCTAAGATCTCCCCCTTAAACGGTCTGAAGACAACACATTGGTACTTAACCGGAAATGTTACAAACCCTGTTCCATCACGTATTAACCCTTTCCCAATGTTTTCTATCCCTGTAACCGCCACCACAAATCCATGTCGACCACTGCAAAATAGTTGAAAATCCAAATATTACATCTCACCGAAGTTCAAACCAGTCACTTATAGACACAAATACTTTTCTCCGATCTAAACTAAATAATGTTCCAATCAAATGCACGAACAAAGTTATCATTGTGAACATATTTAAACGGGGATTGGGGAGAACATGTCCACTACTGTTTCAACATGTAAAAAAAAAAATCCCTCTTACATATGTGCAAATTTGAGATATTTGTTAAAAATAGTTCAAAATATCTCAAGGCAAAAGCACTACTACATTAGGAAAAGTCACCAGAAAGAGGGCCAGGATGGGGGTTCTCATTTCTCAACTCTCAAGAGGATTCAAGTCCTTGTTATTTGAGCTTGAGGCCTTGGATGGGATTCAAGTCCGTGAGGGACAGGATGGGGAGTTTCAACTCTTAGCAAGTTTACATACTAAAACTAAAGTTACCTAACAAAAGAAAACCTTAATTGTTTAACTCATCTTCTCTAATAATAGATTACTTAAAAATCGATATTTTTGCTTTCTTACCATTTATGACCTCTCACTTTATAAGAAAAAGAAATATACTGAAAGGATCTTAAGGAGAATCACCTGCAAGTGCCTTCCACATCTTTCATTAACTTGGCAACAAGATTATCACGAAGATTACGGCCAAAGTAACGTGGATGCAACTGCATATTTCGCTCCAACACTATGTGAAAAAACATTTTCTTGTTTCTCCTTCTTCCCCCGCTTTTTGCCCAATCTGGACAATTACTACAGGCCATAAAACAACTAATAAGAATATATATACAAAGAATACAACAACATCAACAAAAACAAAAAACTCAAATGCATATTTTAGAATGGGAAATAACGCATCCCTAAATTTTATTAAAAAACAAAATTACCATAGACATGAATAACAACCGGTGAATGGGAAACCTAATAAAGATGGAAAACAAAAAATAGAAATTTAAATAAAAAAAATTGCATCACAAGCAAGCAACTTTCTTTCCTTCGTTGCATCACAAGCATCATTCGATTGACAGCACAGCTCAGAAAAAGAAAAAAAAAGACCTGCGAGCTGTGCGTGAATAATTGAGGAAGAAGGGTTTCAAACCCCATCTTGTTTCTAAAGCAACAAATGCACGATAAATCACGGGACTATCCAAAATAAAAGAAAAAAAATGAATCGGAAACTCAGAAATTAGGGAAAACAGCTTTGCTTAATTAGCAACGCAAACCTATAGATTCTTCTGAATGAGAGAAAAAGAGAAAAATAGAGGGAAACTAAGAGAGAGATTTCTGAATGATTTTACCTGTTTAATCACTGTGGCAACTCACAGTTGTTGTTTGTGCGGTGAAGCTCAACGGTGATTTGAGACTAGGGTTGGCAAAACGGGCCAACCCGGCCCAACCCGCATTCAACCCGTAAAAAACGAGTCGGGTTAAACAAGCAAAAAAAACCAACCCAGCCCGACCCAAGCCGGGTTAGGGTCGGCTCGCGGGTTGGCTCGATAATCAGCTCGCGGGTTGGCTCAAAAAAAGCTCGCGAGTTAGCTCGAAATGATGCAAGTGGGTTGGCTCGCGGGTTGGCACAAAAAAATTGATTTTTGTGGAACTAGTCTTATTTGTTCTCCAACACTGCACAAAATTATCAACACTGCCAAAGCTATTGATTGCCTAATGGATAATGGTGTAAAGACAGTAACTAATAAAACATAACCAATAAATTAAGAAACCCCAACATAGCAGTAGACAAACACATTACAAAATACTGATCCACCAAGAAAAATTACTCAAAGGGAATAAGCTTTTTCGGTCTTTTAATCATTTCAATACTTCAGTTTACTTCTCTTATACTTTCTTCTCTCTTTCATTTTCAATTTTGTTTTCAGATATATACTATTTAACCATCATGGAGCTCCAACACTCCATGTGACACAAACACAAGAAAAGAAACGAAATTGATAAAATTCATTAACTACACAAAAGTATTTTAAATAATTTCTTAACTGTTAGAACTTAGAAGTGTTAATTAGTACAGAAGTTCGGGTCTTTAAACTTTGGATTTCTAAATTGTTATGAAGACTCTTGTACAACCAGCAAATGTTCTCACTTCTTTCTTTCTTATCCTTCCAGCTAAACTTTTCCTCTATTAAATAAATACATGAATTCAAATTGGTGTCTTATAATCTTTTCCTCTATCATGTGAACTTTTCTGTCAATAAGAGATATATATAATTGTAGAGCCGAAACAAACAAAAACACAACCAAATTGCAAATAACAAATACACAATTGACAAAAACTCCTTAATAGAAAGTCTCTATACTATACACAATCTAAGCTACATAAATCGATCAAAAGAGGCCCATACCTACAGAATTCAACACTGCATAATTGCCAGATTATAGCTAAACTAAGTACTCTCTCAAAAAGTAATCCCAAAAAGAAGGCCAAAAATCACACACCTAATAATTGAATAAAAATATACTTGATAGTTTAGAAAATAAAAACAAAAAGGTAAACTAAATAAAAAGCAAAGTGAGAAGACCTTACTGTGAACTGGTGATGGTGATGGTGATGGTCGCAGGGTTCTTCGATTGCAGCTGCTATCGGCTTGTGGACTGCAGTGAAATGGGTTCGGTTGTGCAAAGGAGCGACTGAGGACTCACCATGAAATGCTAAAGGGGGCAAATTAGTTCATTAGGGTTGGACAAAAAAAGAACGAGAAAGAAAGGGAACGACGATGGTTATTATTATTTTGTAATTATTATTTAAAAAAAAAAAAACCATACCCGCGTGCTGGCTCGTTTAAGTTAGGGTCGGATCGAGTCAGATTGAATCGAGTTACCAGCTCATTTAAACCAACCTGACCCAATTCATTTAAGATGGGTTGACGTATTTTTACGGACCTATTTAAGACTGTAACTTAGAGCACGGGTCTCTTTTGAATTCGGTTTACACAAATTGTTTTTTGATTTATTTTTTAAAATATAAAAATCAAAAGGAATATTTTATAAAATTAATTCTAAAAAGTATAACTGTATTTTAATTTTTAAAATTCAATTTAAAGAAGATAAAAAAAATATAAAAAATACTTATTTTATAAATTATTTTACAAAGTAACTTTAACAGAGACAAAAAAACATAACATAATCAAACATACTCATAATTTTCAATATGAAATTGTGAATTTGTCAATTGCAATGTGCTTTTTTTATTATTTTTTTACATTTAAATGTCAAGTGAGTCTTATTTTTTTAAATTTTAAACAAATATTGTTAAAATATTTTTCGCTATAATTTTTTTAAAATAATTTTTTTATATTTATATATACGTACGCGCATGTAGATGTACGATTCAAACAATAATTATAGAGGAAAATTATACTTACAATTTTTTTTTTTACAATCTCTTACAACTATATCTTATCACTGTTGATTTCTATCAATTAGCGGTTATCATTTTTTCAAATTAAACTCATTAATTAATTATTATTTCACAATAAACGATAACCGTTGATTGACAGAAATCAACGGTGATAAGATATAATTGTAAGAGGTTGTAAAAAAAAGGTTGTAAGTATAACCTTCCCATAACTATAATGCACAAGTAAAATAAGAAGTAATGGTTTTTCTTAACAAAAAAGTAAAATGTGTGGGCCTCACAAAATGTTGTGTGTGCTGGCTCGTTTAAGTTAGGGTTGGATCGAGTCAGGTTAAATCGAGTTGCCAGCTCATTTAAGTCAACCAAACCCGACTCATTTAATACGGGTTGATTCATTTTTACCAACTACAAGTTACAGTACGATCTCTTTTGAATTCGGTTTACACAAATTGTTTTTAGATTTATTTTTTAAAATATAAAAATCATAAGGAATATTTTATAAAATTACTTCTAAAAAGTATAACTGTATTTTAATTTTTAAAATTCAATTTAAAGAAGATAAAAAAATAAAAATAAAAAAATACTTATTTTATAAATTATTTTACAAAATAATTTTAACAAAGACAAAAAAAACATAACATAATCAAACATACTCATAATTTTCAATATGAAATTGTGAATTTGTCAAATGCAATGTGCTTTTTTTATTATTTTTTTACATTTAAATGTCAAGTGAGTCTTATTTTTTTAAATTTTAAACAAATATTGGTAAAATATCTTTCGCTGTAATTTTTTTAAAATAATTTTTTTAATATTTAAATATACATACGCGCTTGTAGATGTACGATTCAAACAATAATTATAGAGGAAGGTTATACTTATAATTTTTTTTACAACCTCTTACAATTATATCTTATCACCGTTGATTTCTATCAATCAACGATTATCATTTTTTCAAATTAAACTCATTAATTAATTATTAATTCACAATAAACGATAACCGCTGATTGGCGGAAATCAACGGAGATAAGATATAGTTGTAAGAGATTGTAAAAAAAAAGGTTGTAAGTGTAACCTTCCCATAACTATAATGCACAAGTAAAATAAGTAGTTATGGTTTTTCTTAACAAAAAAGTAATGGTTTTTAACTTTCTATCGTGTAATAATGGGCTTTTTTGATGCTTTTGCTATTTATTAATTAAAAAAATAATTATTTTTTCCTTATTCAAAATATTCCGCCAACCTGGCCTGTGTAATCGATTAAACTGTGAGGCTTGATGGATTAAGCCACTAAGCTTTACCGATTAAACAGTCAAAATATACACAAAATGCTGACCACGTCATTTAATTGATTAAGCAATAGTGGTTTAATCGATTAAATAACGTCAGGATTCTTATATCTATATGGCTCGGTCTCATTTACTTATACCCTATTTTTTATACCAAAATCTCTCTCGTTTCTCATCTGTAATCCAACCCATCAATATCCTATTTCATCCCACCAACTCTAAAGCTTTAATCTTGTGAAAACATCGTCATTACACTTACATATTCCTTTTTCGGGTAAAATCTGAACCCAAACCCAAAAAATTAGAATCCTAGTCCTAATTTTCTTATGAAAGATGAGCTCAAGTTCAAACACATATGTTATAGTTATCTACCACGATGGAAGGCATTTTGAAGGTCTCATTGGTGTTTAATTTGAAGAAAAAACCAAAATGATGAAAATCAAATGGGGCACTATATACAACGAGTTCAAAAGGAGAACTTAGCAAAAATTAGGGCTACAAGGACGCCAGTAGAGATAATAGTTGGTAAGGATGCTATATATTACATTAGTAACAATATATGTGATGATGAAGATATGAAATGTTTCATAGATGCAAATGCTGACAAGAAATTTCAAAATTTTAATAAGATATATGTTGAAGTTGATTCTGGTCCTATGCATACAAAAACTCCACAATATTTTGGTCAAGGAGACAAAATTGTCGATTTATCTGCACTTGCACAAGGGTTAAGACAGATAACATTGAGAGAGAAAGAATAGGATGAGGAGGAGGAAATGGATAACAATGAGGAGGGAGAACCTGAGACTGTTATTCCACTAGGTGACATCTCAAATACTAACATGGAGGGTGATTTTGATGCTGACACTAACCCAATAAACTTGAGTTCCCCGACTATGCCTCTACTTCATGTTAACCCACTTAGCATTAGTAGGTTAGTAAATTTAAATTTTTATATAACATTTCATTTTTGTGTTGTTATTGTTTATGACAAAAATATCATGCTTTAGATGTAGGACATGAGATTGAGCCATTTTGGAACGAAAGCCCGTATTATTCCTTCATTAATCGGGCACACCCTAATGACGAGATGAAAATGTTGTATGGTGATGATGACTTGCACGGTGGATGACAATTAAGGGATCTATTATATGTGTATAAGGAGTTTCATTCCAAATCTAAAATGCAATATGTCGTGAAGTTACATTGTATGAAAACTTAGCGTACAACTGTATTTGCAAAAAGCAATGAGCATAGATTTATGATGAAGTGTCGAAATCACAAAGACAGTTGTCTCTGGTATATGAGGGCAATCATGCCGAATAATGAAAATACTTGGGTGATCAGTAAGTGGGGAATAGATTACATCTGTCTTAACAAAGTTCTTGCCTAGGATCATAGACAACTGGATTCAAATGTTATATGTTCAACCATTATAAGTATATTTTGTATGATGTGCAGTTACATATGGTTTGTTTATGTTATTTATTTAGTGAAAAATATTTATTGACAATATTAACAACTTGCTTTGTTTTTTATAGGTATGTTAAGGGAAGATCCAGCTTTAAAACCAGTTTTGATACAAAAGAGGATGCAACGTCTGTATGGATACAATATAACTTATAGGAAGGCTTGGAAGACAAAAGTGAAGGGCACTGTGAAGTTATTTGGTGAGTGACACAAATTGTATGCATTCTTGCCTAATTGGCTGACATGCATGACACAATGTAATGTGGCTTCTGTCTTCAAACTTGATACGGAATAATGTTTTGATAAACGTTGAGTTTATACAAACAATGTCGTCTTTCATAGGGTTTTTTGGATGTTTCACTAGTCAATGAGGCCTTCAAATACTGTAAGCTCATAATTGAAATTGATGCCATTCATCTGTATAGAAAATATAAAGGAACTCTTTTGATTGCGATGTCACATGATGAAGATGGATATGTGCTACCTATTGCCTTTGTTGTTGTCGCTCTAGGTGAGAAGTTGGAAGATTGTTCGTGGTTTCTCAGCCTTACACATTTTCATGTGACAAATAGGCAAGACATTTGTCTAATATCTGATCATCACCCCAGCATCATAAGGGCGGTCAGAGAACATGCTAGTTGGCAGCCTCCATTTGGCTATCACGTGTTTTGCCTACATCACATCAGAAGCAACTTTAATACAATGTTTAGGGATGTGGAATGAAGAAAACTATGTTGAAACTAGGTATGTTAAATATTCATTGATACATACTTGTTGTGGTATTTTATTCTTTGTGTTGTAAATATTCTAATGCATTGAAACTAGGCGTGTAAAATTAGCATTCTTGCAAACCAGCACAACACCCTTGTTGCTCAACTTGGCAAACTTCAACACACTTGGAAAGTCCTTCCGCCGAGAATCCACCAACAAGAATTATATGCCAACCATACCATTCATGTCTTCCTCTGCTTCCCCCATCATGATTTTCAAAGACGTGCCAGTCTTAAAACATGTTTTTTGTGTACTCTGATCTCTATCGTTCATTAAGGACTATGCACATGTGCCTTCCACCCATATGGTGGCTCGCTATAGCTAAACCAATGCTAGTTGGGGTTACTCTACCCAATGACCATGTCTCCACTATGATCTGTGCATTCCACCCTGCAGCCATGGCAGAAACCAATTGGCAAGTAAAAGGCTTATTAAGAACGTGTTTGGTCATTGCCTATGCGCGCACTGATGGAGTTTGATGTGTATATATGTTCTTGGGTGATGATACATTGAAGTTTTTTTAAAGGAAAAACCAATTTCTCTTTTTTTTTTTTGGTGGGGGGGGGGGGAGAGAGAAATTGGTTGAAAAAAAAAGGAAAACTAGTTTCGTGGAGGGGGCAGAATTGGTTGAAAAAAAAAAGAGAGTTTCGCTAGGGATGAGAGCGATACTGAAACCCACTTGGACCCCTAGACGGAACCAAACGGCCACATTAATAAAATATTCCTACCCAATACCAAATAAATCATATTGAGTGGTCAAAGACTACAAATGGGTCAAAGACCCATAAAATTACAACGATTTAAAGATATGTAAAATCTAAACTTCCAAAAAAAAATTGTAATAAAACTTGAGTGCTAATATATAGCATAGAAAAATGTACAATAACAATGTGAAAAGGTGTGTAAACATAAAATGATCGGACAAAGGAACAAGCATAACACATATAATCTACAAGCTATATATGCATATCTTTAGCCGTTTATGCATTTTATCCTATCCAACTTTACCTTTATAATATATTAATGCTTAACTAATTTGACCACTTATACAATAATTAATACACATGGTATTTTTTAAAGTATATGAGATATTTTTTAAAGTGTTTTTATCTTTGAATAATGAAAAATTAAAAATATATTTAATTTACTGTTTCTACGTCTTTGTTAATTTTTTTTTACCTAAGGTCTAATTTTAATCAATTTTAAAATATATAATATTGAGTTTATCTTATTAATTTTAAAGGGACATAAATATAGAAAATTACTCAATATAAAACGTACAATTATTTTTTATTCATTATTTAATTAGATGAATCGTATAATCTAAGTAAGGTCCTAAGCAACTATTGACATCTCATTTTCCCATCATGAGCCCAATGTGGCTTCTTTTTGTTGGTTTCATCGTCCTAGTAATTGATTCAGGCCCCATTTCACCTACCGGCCCACGCTTTAGCATATCAAGTTCATTTTTTTTAATACACAAATTCATCAGTTAGGGGGTGTTTGGTTTAGGGATTTGGTTGAGATTGATAGGGAAATGATAGATGGGTAGGGAAATGATAGATGGGTATCTACGTTAACCATGTTTGCTTGAAGATTTTTTCACACTTACCCACCTAAATGAGTTCCTACATAACCAAGATGCATATATTTTCTGTCCATTTAGCCGGTGAAATTTATCCTATGAGCAGTGTGGTATTGAAGGAAAGCTGCCTAATTGCTCAGACTGAATTCTAAACAAAAGACCAGTCTACCCTCACTTTGCGCGCGAAAGGAAAATGGCAATCATGTCGACTTTGCAGAGTTGTTAAAAGTGGTCACTTTCCAAAAGAGCAAGACTTGCACAAAGACAAAAATCTTAACATGCAAGTGAACCGTGATGAGCGAAATAGTCGTTGAGGCTGACGGGGTTATTTCAACTCTTTTTTCGTTGATGGAATCATTTTAACTTTTAAAAGAGGGTTATTTTTGTAATATCATAACTTTTTCCCATCTATATTTTTCTCATCTATATTTTACTACAACCAAACATATATTTTATAAAGGTAAAAGTGTTTGTCATTTTAAATGTCACAACTTATATCCTTTCACTCTCACAAAGAGGTGGGACCCACATCTTTATTTTTTTTCTGTCAACTCTCTCTCCTCCTTTATCTATCTCTTTCTTTCACTTAAAATGACACAACTTTACATCCTTTAAAATGATACACAGTTTTTCATTTTATAAATGTTACCTAATTTTCCCGGTAATTTTTTTTACAATCAAACAACTTTTTTTTTTACATTTTCCTATCAAACTCACTTCCCCCAATTTCCTTATTATTCTTAAGATTTCTCCTAAACCAAACACCCCCTTAATTACAAATCGTTTGGATGTGTTTTTTTTTAAGTTGTCTTTTCTTATAAAAAATACTTACAGTAATTTTTATTTTATGTGTGTGTGTTTAGATGAAGCTTTTGAAAAAAAAAAAACATAAAAGAATAAAAAAATGTCTTTTTTGAATGTCACAATTTCTAGCTTTCGGAAAAAGCTAAAATACGCTTTGTAGATATTGATCTAAATGTAAAATAGGTCTTGCCTTTTTAAAAAAAAAAGAGGCATAAAAAATTATTTTTAAAACTGATCCACACAGCTCTTAACCCTTAGAACATAAACTTGTATATGAAATGTTATAAATTTATTCACATGATCAAAAAAATAGGTAAGTTTTACTAAAAAAAGTGGTTCTGGCTCGGGGCCATCAAATGTTCAAATGCGAAGAGATCTATAGCAGGGAGAAACTTGGAAAAATAAAAATATAACACATAAATTAGTGACAGTATTAATGATGTGCCGTCTAGTATTTATAGAGGCAGGTAGTCTTTCTACGTGGGAGTTGTATCCTTGGAATCTATAAGCTCATTATGTTTTCTTAAAGGGGTATGATCACTGTATGGACGATATCTTTGGCTTTGGTAATGACTAGGTCAAGAGATACTATCCTAAGTATAAGCAGATAATTAATACAAGGTTAAAGCTATAAGAGAATTTAAGTGATAGGTTAAATAACGATACATAACATACCTTCTGTTGTGCCCCATGAGGGCTATTTATAGGGATCATGGTGTGGGTTAGTAAGGGAGGGAGGTCAACTCTTCTTGGGATACACTCCTATGATAGCAGTGTTTGGCGGTTTTTGCACTGACGTTGTGACAGCGCTGCACCTCCTGCAACTGGCGACGTCAGTATTGGGCAAAAGGAGAGTTTCCCTTTGTGATACCTGTGGCGACTGCCTTTGGTGGTTAACGTCCCAAGGTAAGACATTTTGGTGTATCTCTCGGGTGTGTTGCAGCCTTGGTGGATGCGAGGGTCCACGTCAGCCCTTAGGGCTCACGTGGAACTGGATTGAGAGTTGGGTCAGAAAAGTTGGACCGCTGGGACGGTTGGCCTGCTGGGGCAGTTGGGCCATCCAGAACAGGAGTAAATGATCCCCCTAGATTATGATTGCAACTAGATACAGATAATAAAATGTAAGGATAATTGTGGATCAAGATTTCTTACTAGCAAGGCTTCATTAAAAATTTATTGAGATAATAAAAGCGTAATTTAATTGTCGTTTATTACCCACGCAGGTTTTCCTGGGCCAACAGGGACCCTGAAACGAGTAAAGGTACAGAACATGCAAATGTGTGTGTCTATATCAGGAAAACATTTAATTGCATGCCATGATTTTATTTTATTTGAGGTACTCCTCGTTATTAATATTTATCATCCCTAAATTGTATTGGGCCCATTCTGTCATTATTAGCATATAATATTTCGACTTCGTTACTTGTAAGTTGTAACCAATCAATTGCGCTTAGTCATAACTGTAATTTATTTAAAGAAAACTATTTTTTTTAAATTCTCTGACAATTTTTTTTATGTGTATTAATACAAAAACTAATTTAAAAAGGAAAATGTTTAGATTCCAAGCCACAGACAACAAGATCAACTGCGTAGAAGCAGAGAACAAATTATCACTGATGCCTAAATTCATGAAAAGTCCCGTGTGCTGTGTAATTGAGTTTACTTGCCCCTTTATTAAACAAATTAGTCAGATATTTTTATGTGACACACTAAGGTTAACTTTTATATAATGTTAATTTTTAAAAGCTATATATATATATATATATATATATATTTAATTTTTTTGTATCAAATCATACTAAGGTCGCATAAGCAGGTCATGAAGCTACTATATAAGAAAGACTCAAACCCAAAAATAATCATCTTCTCCAATATTACTAAGTTCATTCATTTAAATATTTATTTGATGATGCCTTGTTGTAAGTACCTCCTTTCATTTGTCCCCGACAAGCAAAGCTCGGAACAGTGACCATTGTGTCACTGTTCCCACACAAATTTACCTAAATGCCATGCTCTTGAACTAATTTTCCAAACTGCCACGCAGGTAAGGTCGCTTGCAGCAGTAGCGAACTATGCATGATGATGTGTGAGGAAGCTGGTGGTGTCAGAGTTCGCTTCTGACACAGGCGTCCTCTGTTTTTAACTAAGTTCGCCTACCATGTAGGCGACCTTCAATTTTATTTTATTTTAAAAAAAAAATTGATACTTTTATCCACTAAAAGTGTGACACGTCAGCAAACCGAGTTCGCCCGTGTCAAAGGTGAACTTGCCCCCGTGACAGATTAAGAAATAACACTGTTTGCATGGCATTTAGATAAAAAAGTTGGTGAACAGTGGCATTTTAATCAGTTACATGCAAAGCTCTCCAACACCAGTAGAATCATCCCGCAACATAGCCCAGTGGATGCCATTGCAGTCTCTCTTTTAAAATCACTTGGACCAAGTTTAACCGTGTGTGGCAAGCCTAATTATTCTTGGATTGATCAATGCACGAGCCTTTCACTTGTATTAGTTAATTTATTAGAACAATGGGAATGACGAGGATTAAACTTTTGATTTCATATAATGCAACCAATTTCACAACTTAAATTAATAAGTGATATTTACAAAGGGTTTATCATCTATTATTTAACATGATCAGAAAAATTTTCCTACACTCACAACATTTTGTGGGGCCCGCAGCAAAAAAAATCGGGCACGCAAAACGAATCTCTATAACATTACACAATCATTTTTCCTATAACATAACTCTTATAAAACCCATTTACAAAAGTAGTTCCTCTCAAACCTCTTTTTCTATGTGAACTTTTTTTTTTTTTTGAGTTAATTCAATCCTAATTATCTCTTTGAGGCGAGTTGGCTCCTTTTATATCCACACAAATTTCAATTATTTGAGCCGGCTATAAGATTAATCCGAAGTGTAAGATGTGTTATGGATGAAGATATTTAAGCATCTCCTAAAAATAACATGTGAAGATTGAATCAAGGCCATTTTCTTTTCCCTTGGTTAACTTCTTTACTACCAACTAAATTACAATCATTTGGTATTCTACGTGAACTTTTTTTTCCGAGTAATCTGAAGGGTATTCTTCTGCTTAAACTGAAGATTAATCCCCGATCGAACACTATCGAACCCTTTCGAGAGCGGCTCTCCCAAATTTTTTTTTTTCATCTCTAGGTGAACTTTGTTAGAGGCTTTTAATGTAATGTTTCGGGTTTTAACCCATTAATATACGAGAAGCTATGGGGAGCAGTCAGAATTGGTTTGCAGGTTTTCAGCCACCAATTCAAGAAAAAAATCAGGCGGTACATGCGTTATAATGCAAAATCATAATTGCGAAATTAAGTTTCACGCCATGACAGATTGCAAAGTAGGTGGAACCACAGTTTTTAAATATCTCATCCCTATATCAATATGTTTAATTTCTTACTCCGAACTACATGATAAGAGGTTAAATGTATAATTGGATGCTACGACGCAATTCAATGCGTCTACACACACCTACAAGGAAAGAAAATCAATGTTTGCCACATTATATTTTTCAAAAAGAGGAAGAATGGATTTAATTTATAATGTTGTCATTCTTTCTTTATTTTTCGTTGATTCCATTTAAATTTAATGGTTTTTTTTTTCATATAAAAGAATCAAACTCTTAAGCAGATCTTGCTTATTCAAACAAACTTTTAAGCATAGTCACAGGTACAGAACATGCAAATGTGTGTGTCCATATCAGGAAAACATTTAATTGCATGCCATGATTTTATTTGATTTGAGGTAGCTCCTCGTTCTTAATATTTATCATCCCTAAATTGTATTGGGCCCATTCTGTCATTAATAGCAGATAATATTTCATCCCATATGATTTCTGTTATGTTAATCTAAAAATAAAATTGAATTTACATCAAATCAATAAAAAATAATTGAAGTTGCACTAAGCTCACACGCGTAAAAAACAAACCATATATTAGCATGTCGGTAAGAGAATGTCATTAACATTTTCATTAGATGGATAAAAAACTGAGCTGTCATTTTGGCAAATTTTGATTGGAGATAAAGAAAAAAGGAAAAAAATCTATTTGAAATTTGAATCCCGCCAATATGTTGAGACCACTGTTTCAATTATTGAGTAAATTTTAATATCCGTTTTCCTACTAAAATTATAAATAAGTATCTTCTTGAGAAAATGCCTAAGTCATGTTTTTATTTTTAATGGATAATGTACTCATTACTATAAATTTGTCCCCAATTCTCACAACAAATATTAAAGACCAATTTATTTTCACTTTTTTGCTACGTAAATAAGCGTTACACATTTTATAAAGAATGAATGCAAGCATGAACTAATTATAAATTCTAAAAATTTAATAATCTAATTAAAAATACACAAATAGTATACAGACTTTGTTAGATATAATATAAATATATTAAGGGAAAATATATAATAAAAAAAACCGTTCACTAACCTTTATTTCTTGGCAAAAAAAATTGATTTATTATTATTTAAATAAAAATTTATGAAAACATAATTATTTTGAATCACTTTACGAATCTATTGCATTCAGTTTTGCCTCGCACCGACAAAATTAGTCTTGCCTCACACAAACTAAATACCAGTAAAATTTTCATCCCACCCATATGAAATTAGTCTCACCCCAATATTGAGTATTCATTATTAATACATAGCAGCGGCTTCCCATAATGGGCTTTGTCTGTAGAGTCGAAAAAATGGGCTTAACTCAGCGGTCCAACCCGCCCCGCCCTCCAAATGAGGCGGGACAGGGCTGACTCATTTTTTGGCGGTTTGATGACAGGTATAAGTGGGTCAGTATAAAATAGGCTTGTGCTGGCTGGCCAACCTGCCAAACTGGGCTGGACGGGCCGAATTTCTAGCCCAATTTCAAAAGCGAGGCGGGGCGGGCTAGCTTATTTTTTAGCGGGTTGATGGGCGGGGTGAGCCGGGCCACCCATTTTGTCACCTCTACTTGCTTGCATTCATTACAGGCTTTGATACACTAGTGTTCCATAATTAAACCCTTAGTTAGCGTTTGGTAGAGGAAATATTTTTTTATCGGAAAAAAAAAAGAATTCAAAAAATATGATGAATTTTTTTTCCTGTGTAAGTTACGAAAATGTGTTTGGTAGGTTCAATTTTTTTTTTGAAAATGTTAGGTTAATTATGCTGATGCTATGGGAAAATAAAAATACCAAATATCAAATGGTATTTTTGTTTGGGATTCTATAGTTAAAACTGAAATGATGGAAAAAAAAAGTTTCCCGAGAATATTTTCAATTTCATCATACCAAACGTTGAAAGTTTTTTTTGCCCCACTCCGCTTTTCCAGGATTTTAAAAAAAATCTCTATACCAAACAACCTTTAGGGGACGTTTGGTACGGGAGAAAACAAAATTTATCCTGGAATTATGATTTCCTTGAAAATGGTGGGAAAAAGACTTTTATGGGAAAGTGACAAAAAAGTTGTTTGGTAGACCAAAATTTTACTGGAAATATTGGGTTAATTTTTCCAGGTTAATGTTCGGTTGAAAGTAAAATATTAGTGGGAATGTAGACTGATTTTACAATAATACCCTCGATTTTGAAGTTGTTCTACGGGTAAAGAGCCATGTTGAATCTCCTCAGCTTCGACTTGTTGTTGGGCGTTTTTTGCTGTCGTTGCTGCTCCATACTTGCTGTCTGCTGACATTAGACCCCCAAAGATTTAATTTTTATGAACCCTTGGGGCAAAATAGAGAGATGGGCAATGAGGGGTAGAATGTGAAGAAATCTTCACAAACAGAAAACGAGAGAAGGAAGAAGAGATATAGAAATAGAGGGAATAATATGAGGATGCTATTCTCTCGAAGAATATGGATGCCAATTTGCAGAACGAAGAGCTCCTTGTGAAGAAATAATACGCAGCTCATCTGGTATACATTAATGGGTACGATAAATGAAAGGGTAAAAAGGTCCAAAAAATTATTAATAATTTGTCCAACAAACCGGATTCCATAAATACCACCTTTTTTTTGGTATTTTCAGTTGGTATTTTGCTTCAGAATTTGTACTAAAATCAAAATCATGGATAAATTGGAATCATGGGAAAAAATATGTATCTCTTGTACCAAACATGGGTATATGACAATCCCACCAACACTTTTCCAGGATTCTAAAAAAATCACCCTACCAAACAGCACCTTAAGTTCAAATATAAAAAACATTATTGATCCAAAAAAACATTATAGTTCCAGAAAAAAAACATTATTGTTCATTTTCAACATTAAATTCTACTTATTCGTATGTACATTAATTTCATAGAACTAACAACAAATTACGTAACTAATTAAAGGAGAAATTGTTTGTTTTACCAAATCTCAGGCTGCATTTCAGAAGATATTGATGTTTTCTAATTTTATTTTCAAATAACGAGAAATGTGTATATATGCAAGAAAATATGTTTATGTGTCAACCCTTAAACTGGTTTAAATCAAGATTAATGTGAACCCAGAGCAATGTTCCTTTAAATCATGTGGGGTCCAGTTTTTCTTTATTTCAATCGGAAAAGAATAATCTCTTCGTTTCTAGATCATCATCATATACATAGTTCTACAAGGGACGTTGGATATAGTAAGAACACCCTGCAGGATATAGTAAGTTGGTTAACTTTTTTCCTTTTCAAGAAATGGAATAGAGTTATGTGATGGAGGGTTATATGTACATGAGCATCAACTTACTGGGTTACTACAAGTGTATATGCCCAGGTGTATTTATATGTGCATCGCAAACTCGTTAGTACTTTAGGAAAGTTAAAAATTAGGTTTCTTAATTATTCAAAATATTATTAACTACTTTTGATACTAATTTAAATTATTGTTGGTAAGTATGAAAAGGTTGTATGCATATATATATATATATATATATATATATATATATATATATATATATAGTTAAAGAGTTATAAAAAAAAAAAACTCTTAGAAAGCAATTTGGGCAAAATCTGCTCGTATACCTTGACCATGTTTTCTTGTATTTATTGAGGGTCTCATTAATTGTGGTCCAGGTCTTTGTACTAAACAAGCGTATGCAAATAAGATTATGAATTTAATAACAGTAATTTCATTGTCAATTTTTGTTTTATTTCTTTCTTTTTTATTTAATTAGGTGGTTGAGTTATAGTTAAGTTGTATTGTACCTTCCAGATTCTGTTTGGCGTTGTTAACTTATTAAACTCTTCAACCATGCACTTTTGCTAAATGGGATTAGAGTTGAGTTGTACTGTACCTTTAGTAGTCTAATTGATTGGGAGAGGAAGATGTTGTGTTTGGGTTGATACCAAGGCAGGGGATTAATTACTATTTCATACTTATTAAAAAAAAAAGATGAATTATTATGGGAAAAGTTCATCAATGCCTTTGTGGTTTGCAGCAAAGCATATCTGATAAAAAATATACCTTATTATAAAGCATATGGACATATGTGATAAAAAAAATCACAGAGACATAGATGATTCTGAAGCAAACCACACAACGATGTTGGTGAAGTTTTCCCTTGTTATTAATTAGTGATTAAGTAGGCGAAAAACCTCAATTATTGCCTTGAAAGAGTTTACAATAATTGCAGTACGTTAACTCCTAAATCTGCTTGACTGCAAGTTCTTCTTTGTTTTTTCTTTTCACAATTATTTCAGGTAAAAAGGACCTGGGACCATACGTTTATTCATTTCACAATTGTGTTTGGGTTAATAAAGTTTAAAAAGTTATTATATATAGGATATTGAATGGAAGGTGCATGTCCGGGTCTTGGTGTTTTATTTATCTTGTGATTTTATTACATATAAGATCATTGGGGCAGCATTGATCGTTGTGGGACTGTACCTAGTCTTGTGAGGGTAAAAACGAAGAGAAGAAGTTTGCAAAGGAACAGCTTGCAATTGCATCCACACCACACCGGAGCATAGCAGCATGCCAGAGGATCACTTACTCAGCCTCTTCCTCACTCGCTCTTTCTTTATGTGCGTATATTGCTTAAACAGAGGATTGCTTAAAGTGAAGTCACCCATTATACTAACTAAAGCTATAGCTACCTAACTCTCATGTCAAGTTTCAACGTAACAGGGTAAAATTAACCACAGATCAATTAGCTAGAGTTATCATAAAAATAGAATATAATATACTTATTAAAGGGTAAGACCTCATAGGACCAATCGTACGAAAGCAAGAAATATAGTGACAATGAGTCTGATGACAATGCTTTGGAATTTTCTGACTTTGAACAAGATAAGACTAGCCTAGTCCTTAAGATATAGGTGAAAATTATGAGTTGCATTAATATTGCTTTGCCGAAACGTGATCTGCGGCAAAACATCGTACTACTAATATTTTGTGAGGAGCATTTATCAGGAGGATTATTTTTAGATGTATGGGAAAGTGAGCATGGTTTCTAAAATCTCATATTTGGTAGTAAATTGGAGAAAATTTTCTCCAAAAAATTATTTTTTCGGAATTCCGTTTTGTGTGTGTTTTCTAAATCAAAATATCACTGAAAAATATTATTCACGAGGTGGTATTTTAGGAATATCATATGATGGAAAAATATGAATTAATTTTTTAGACAAAGATAACCAAATATAGTATCAAAAAAATTAACTCAACATTTTCGGAAATATCTTGACATATCAAATAACTTTTTGGTAATATTCCAGGAAAACTCACTTCTCAACAATCGTAATTCTCCAATAAATTTTTTTTCTTCACTACCGAACCTCCCCTAAAAGCCTTTCCAAGCCAAAGAATATAGAGTAGTCAGAGCATACTTCCATCAACGGGCCAAATGATAGATAATGTCGTCAATTTCCCTAACAGGACTAATGTCTAATGTCGTCAACTGACGTGAATGCACTTATATGGGCCAAATGATAGACAAACCATAATAAGTGGGCCGACACCACATCTCAACCCAAAACCTTAATGCGCAAGTTGTATGAGTCTTTTTTGCACTTATATGGTACTCACTTGAAACATATTGTTGAGATATATAGCCCCACATTGGTTGTATGTGCAACCAATGTGGACTTTATAAGGCCTTGGGCACTCCCACCATTTGAGCTAACTTTTGGGGTGGTGTATCCCAATGTTCTTTACATGATATCAGAGTCTCGTCGTCCCCCACTTTCTCTTGTGGACTCTCTTAGCACAGGTAGGTTGGGCCTGTTGCATTATCCACTCTTCAAGCCCAATTGGCTCTCGTGTGAGGGGGCGTGTTGAGATATATAGTCCCACATTGGTTGTATGTGCAACTAATGTGGAGTTTATAAGGCCTTGGGCACTCCCACCCTTTGAGCTAACTTTTAGGGTTGTGTATCCCAAGGTTCTTTACACATATCTAATTTGTGTAGGACTTAACACTACTTGCACTTGATTAAGTCTTTTTAATTGCATAACCATATCCAAATACTCCGCCCAGCTAAACTATTGGCTCTGATATCACTGTTGAGAATGATATGAGGGAACCCAAAACCCTTTTCAAAGGATACCTTCGTCAATGCGCCAAATGATAAACCATAATAAATGGGACTGACACCACATCTCAATCCAAAATCTCAAGACTCAAGTTATATGGGTCTTTTTTGCAGTTATATGATATTCACTTAAAATATTTCTAACATATGTAAAACTCCATCACTCCTCACACTTGATTACTATGAATATCTGTTGAACCGGAGAATGATAATTCTTCAATGGAAATTGGTAAGCCTGAATTGTTATGATTCACGACTTTTGTGTAATCTTTCGAATTTTGAATGGATGTTAATGTTATGTTGACGTGACGTAGATATAAAGTCCGAAAACATCTTTTACCAAAAAAAAAAAAAAAAAAAAAAGTCCGAAAAAATTAATTTAAATAACTATTCATCACAAAAAACCATATGTAGATATAACTGACTTTTGGGCATGTATATATGCATATCTTCCTGTTTGGCTCCGCTTTATTAATTTATTTTACCATTCATTGTCATGCCTTTTGATGTCATAATAATTAACTTCGATAGTATTTGAATTTAACCCTTCTAGATTTCATTTTTGACGCCTGTGAGTTGTTTTTATGTCTGTTAGAATTAATAATCGAAAATGTTGTGAATGATCAATCTTTGTTGAAGGGCCCAAGTCCAACCAAGAATTCGTGAAGGGTCATGTTGTGAAAGGCAGAATGTTGTCCATGGAGCAATTACACAGAGGAATATAAGTTTTATCTTCTTTCAGACTTTTTTAATAGACGGATTCGAGGAGTTGAGGAAGAAGGACGATGTACGTATTTAATTTTAATTAAAAAATCAAAATCAAATTTAAAAATTAAAATTAGTACATTAATAACGAATTAATAGTGATGTTGGAATTAATTTATGATGGGAGTTACATGTGAATTAATTACACACGCATAGGAAATAAGTCAATTAATAATTTTTTTAAATCAAATAAGAGAGAACACATGCGACTATTTTAAGTGACATTTTCTCCAAAGTTCTCAACATTAACATCTACTTCATTTTTATTTCAAGTGACAAATAAACCCAAATAAAAAATAAAATAAAAAAAATATGAGGAAAAAATAAAAGGATAAAAATAAAATTAAAAGAATTATAAATAACATTAGATATGGAAATGTAGTAATAAACAATTCTGAAAAAAATAAAATAGAAATAAAGTGAAAATCAAGATACATTAGAAAAAAAAATTAAAGAAATAAAAAGAAAAAAATAAAGAAAAAAGTTAATTAATAAGAGAAGAAACCTCTGCACAAATTGAGATAATGAAGGGTATAGAACATTGCCCCGAGGCCAACCTTGAGCATATTTACCTCTTAGCTGTGCCTTCATACATGGGCACTAGTTTTATATCAATTCTCTTTACTTTATTTTAGGGGGAAAAATAAACCACTATTAGCAACATCTTTTTTTTTGGTAATCTAAGGGGGTTAACAATAATACCCCAAAGAGATCAATTCAATAAAATCGTTCTGAAATTACAAGACAGAGATAAATCAGCCTAATACCAGTGGGTTTTGAAAAAACATAAAAATTATTCTCAACAGTATAGTCTAAAGGATATTTAGAAATTCCTTCTCTAAAAACATGAACCATGTGGACTTCCCAATTCTCATGTAACCATGCTCGAATCCGAGTCACTAAGCGAGACTCTCGAGCTGCTCTTCCACTGTTGGAGAGCAAAGTGATAACTGAGCTTGAATCGCTTTCTAGGATGCAGCGTCTCCAACATCTAGTCCAAGCAAATTCGAGACCCTTGAGAACGCCCCATAATTCTGCAACAAAAGCCGAACAATGGCCAATATAGTAAGCAAACCATTCTTTCCAATAACCATTTTCATCTCTTATAATTCCTCCACAAGCACCCCTGCCATCACTCCTAGCTGCACCATCCGTGTTTAATCTCACCCAACCTGTGTCTGGAGGTAACCATCTAATAGGAACATAAATGAAATTCTTGGTCAGCTTTGTCCCCTTAGAAGTTGCCCAGGCTTGAGTATACTCACAGACCAGACTCTCAACGGACTGCACCTTGTATGCTTTCCCGTTATTTTCCACACCATGCACCTGATTGTTTCTCCATTGCCAAGTTAACCAAACAATAACAGCAAAAATCAACGACCAGGGGGCATCAAAGCACAAAATAGATACATTTTGAATATTCAAGGAAAGCCAAGAATCTAAATCAATATCAAAGAAATCATTTATCAAATTTAGTCTCAAAAGATCAGACCAAACTTTTTTAATCGTAAGACAGTCACGTGCCATATGAATAATAGATTCTTCATGAAAATTACAAATAGGACAGCTAGGAGGACACAATCTAAAGTTAGCCAGGAAGCTCCCAGTTTAGCAGATGATTTAGTGGTGTCATGCAATGCTTAGTGGATGGTTATTTATAGTGGATGAAAGTTGAGAGAGTGGGGAGAGTGAGGTACTTCATACAGTGGGGATAAAAAATGGGGACCATTTAACTGGTCAATAACATAAGCCCTTTAGCCCGACATTGCGCAAAATTGGAATGTTGGGGTGAAAGTAAAGCCATTATGCCTATCAAATAGTATTTAGTATGTTGTGCAAAAGAATATAAATGCAGGGAAAATCCAGCTTGTGACTTCTTTCAGGTTCCAGGTTGCTTTGTAGTGTTGCTCGTTGTTCGTAATTGTCTCCGAGTTTGTACTTGCTTTCGAGTTTGAAGTCAGAAGTAATAACACAAGAAGTAACTTAGACCTGTAACAAATCAAAACAATAATTATTTATTGTGTACATGGATAAGGTGTGAAAACCCTATATGATGATGTCTAACACGCTGGTTAGGATTATTCATAATCATAGGACTTATGTGCCCGGACACTTTAGGGACGCGGGTGCCCATGGCCTCAAAAGGGCGTGACTTAATGTGGAACATACTTGAACATAATTCCCCATTTTATAATTCCCCCTTTTCCTCATACTTGAACATACTTGTGTCCTTATTTCAATTTTTCTGCTTCTAACTTGGAAAAGGATGGGTCCCAATAGGCCATTACTTTGGCGACAAGGGACTTTTGATTTTCCTTTTGATGAATGTGACTTTTAATTTTGGCGACAATAAGACATTTAATCAATAGGTCTTGTAAAATTTCAATTGAGTTTTGATTTTTGGTTCAAGGGGATTGATCATAGGGTTTAAGTTAAGTGTGATTAGGTAGATCATAGGTCTTGTAAAATGGTTTCTTCAAGCACCGGTTGAAAGCTTGGTGATGATGGAACGATCGGCCTTAGTCTGGATGTAGTTCTCAGTGATGGAGAGTGAATCCGGATATATCCCGATTTTATCTTCTATTCCCTTACTCTTTTATTTTCCGCTACATATTACTCTTCTTTGATTCATTGTTCTTGATAATATGAATATATTTTAAGGGTTTGGATATTTTTGTTAATTGTTAAATCACTCTTGCATGATTTCTTGAAAAAGGGTTTTTAATTTTTCATTGTTATTTGCGAAAAAATTTAAAACACAATTCACCCTCCTTCCTGTGTTGTTATTTAGCCATTCTATTTTTACAATATCTGAGTCTGCAAAAGAATGAAAGGAAAAATGATCACATGTTGAGAAAAACAAATACAACTCGTTCGAGTTTAACTTCAAATAGAAATAAGGTTCGAAATGCAATTTAGATGGAGAACATAATAGCATACTCAATCACTGATTTAACTCGGCTTGTTTTTAGATGCAAGCGAAGCAAAGCTAACATGGCCATGTTCGGCCACATAAGCTAGTAGTTTGGCAGTGCAACTTTATCTTCTTTAGAAAGTTCAAGCTAGAAATCGGATGCCTCCAGTAGGTGATGCTCATGGGACCAATGAAGAGAGAATTTTTCTTCAACCGCCTCAGCTACCACAAAACAAGGCCTTTCTTAAATTCCTTGAAGGAGTCAGTGAAAATAGAAAATAATTTTTTTTCTTATGGCGACCTCGGATGTTGGTCCCAGCCTTTAACTCAGGTGGTTCAGACCCTGTTTGAGATGTATATGCACTAAAAAAGTGAAGAAAGAGAGACATTGTGCAGTGCAAACTCAAAAGCGAACACAACTGTTCGAAAGCATTCAAATATGCCCAACCATTGGGATGTATCTTAGATGGGGCGAGATAGAGATGGTTCAATATATCTATATGAACTTGGAAAATGGAAACCGAAGACTGATCTTGATAATTAAATCACGGTAAAAGAAGAAGAAATGAGGTTCCTCTAGGTTTCTCCTTGAGCAGACAAGCTCATCCTCAGTAGAGGAAAGACGTTGTAGCCAACCGGGTTATCGATAGGAAGCCCTGCTACATCTTCGACATTCATGTCGGATTTAAAACTTAAAACTTCATGAGTGACCCAAGGGTATCATGCTATCAAGTCGACACTGGGTGGTTCATGCCTCGGGTCAATAGAGGATATCTTAATTTCTGCCTCTGCAGAGGGTGACTCCATAAAAACCTAAAACAATGAAAACTAATATCAGAAAATGAATTCACATACCTGAAGAAAAAGAACTACTATTGGATGAGCTAAAAGTCTTATCTGAGATCTCTATTAGTTGGGATACATCCCCTGGGATGGGACTTGGCTCTAGTGGATTCTGACAGTGAGTGCAATCCGATAAGGTTGATTCATCTAAAGACTTCACGTCGCGCTCGACGAGTTTAGAGCTTAATAGAGCGCAAGCAAGACATGCATCAGAATTAGGATCTTTGATTTGGGTTGAATGGGCCAAAAAGGTAGCTACAGAAGGAGGATCTTAGATTACAGAACTAATGATCGAATGCCCAGTATCCCGATCCTTCATTTTTTGGAGGTAACACACTAAGAGAGTACTAATATCTCGGATCCTTGAGACTAAGAAGGAACATGTGGCATAGATATGGCGGCAGAAGAACTCGAAGGCTTAAATTTAAAACCTTGATTTATCAATTGTAGAGCATGACCTCGGCCTGATGAAGGATACATATTAGCTTTCTTCCTGCCACTTCCATCACGGTAGCCTCGAAGCATTAATGCTTGCTTCTCTTCTTCGGTCCTGAGAATACCCCAAAACCAAAATTCTGGCCCGGCTGGTAAACTTTTCAGGAACTCTTTATCATCCTCCTCCATTTCATCATCTCGGCCAAACCCCCTTGGGCGCATTGATTTTCCTTGACTTCTCCCACCCATCCTTCCTAACACTCGTTTTGGGAAATAAATATAATTATAAAGATTATAATAACCTTGAAATAAATTAAAACTACAAAAATATCATGATTTTCGCCTCAAAATGATGTCGTATTTGGCTTACTACAGATAACTTATCTGCAATAACTGGAACAGTGACCAAAGTGCCCTTCTTGGGCAAAATTTTTACCCAAATGCCATGCGAACAATACTTTTTACCAGACTGCCACGTGGCATAATTCGCTACAACTGGTAGCGAATTACGTCCATCAATGATTTCGTGACACGTGGCCATATTGCAGACTAAATTCACTACCACTAGTAGCGAGTTAGACACGTCAACTTTTTTCTGCGAAAGTGTGCCACGTGTCACAAAATCATTAGCGAAAGTAATTCGCTACCAGACGTAACGAATTAAGCCACGTGACAGTTTGGTAAAAAGTACTATTCACGTGCTATTTGGATAAATTATTTGCCAAAAAAAACATTTTCGTCACTGTTCCCCAAAAACTACAGAAGAAAAAGGGAACCCTTCTGGTTAATTCGTATATAAAGCCATTTGTGATTACTGATTAGTAGTAATAACATTGACTCTAGCATATTTATGTGGATTTTAAGATAAGATAATCTTAACTTAAAAAATGGATTGAAGTTGAATCTATAAAATTATTAATTTTTTTTTTAATAAAACCCGAAAAAGTATCTTTAAAAAGTTTAAGTTGTAAAAAATAATAATAATAATTAAGAAAATATAACCAAAAGTTAGCCCGGAAATAGCTGGTTATTAACTTCCTTTTTATCCAAAAATGGCAATTTATTTAAAAAAAGAAAAGAAAATTAAAAGAAATTTTTATAAAATTAAAATAAAAGTAAAAACAAAATTAAAAGAAAAAAAACATTTGGTCGAACAATTTTGAGCCCTAAATCAGATCAGACCCCCTTCCGTCGTTCTTCCTCACCTTGCCGTCCGTCAATGCTCTTCAGGTGTGTTCTTCATTCTCAACCAACCCTTCACGGTGAACACGGTACATCTCGGTGGGCATAGCTTGTCTTCTTCATCGTGTTCAACTATTCAGGTCTTATTTTCTTCTTCGTTGTCTCTATACTTACAAACATGCTAACATCCTCAATCTGATTTTACTGTTTGTTCCAACAATTACAAGTTATAACTTGTTGTTGTACCTGAATACTAGATTGGGTAACATCCTCTATACTTGTTGGCTGTTGCTATACGCACATGTTTGATTTTACTGTTTGAAAAATTTGATGCATACAACCTGTTTGAAATTTTTTACAAGTTATATATTCTTCGTTTACTTGTTGCTGTATTTTTGGTTTATGTGGGTATTCAAATACTTGTGAACTTAGAAGGTAGTGTAAGGGTATTCGCACAGGTCACTAAAAGCACATAAATGTCTACAAATGCAAATGTAAAGGTCAGAAGAAGTTCAAGTATACTGATATACAGTAAAGTTTATCAGTGTTAAAAAAATAAGTGTTGCATAAATAATGAGACAGCTTGAAATTGTCGATTGACAATACTTCTATTGCACCTAAATCAGACAATGATATCAACAAAAAAGAACAATACAAATAGATTCAGCTTTAAAACAAATTTTAAGAGTATGGTAATAATGAAATTGTGCTGGTTAAGAGAGTGGTTTCTTGTAGTGTACCTAAAGTAAAGGTAATAAGGATCACTTGGCAATTATAAATACTATTACAAGAGGTTAAATTACTTACTTAATCCTTAAAGTTTCACAAAAATTCAATTTAGTCCCTTTAGTTCAGATTTGTTTTAAGAAATGGCAATTGGAGCTGCTAACCTGTCTAGGAGCTCATATTCATAGGAGAAAAGCATCACCAAGTGGGTGATTCAAAACCAAACAATTATTTTCTAGATTGTAAATCAATTATTTTGTTACTTTGAATTTTGTATATATTCTGAATTTTCTAAAACAGTGGCTGTTCCTGATAGACCAAAATCACATAGCATGCAAGCTTTAGATGCTTGATCTAAATGGGGCCTTAAGACACTAAATCCACAATCTTTTCTTATGAATATATATATATATATTAAAAATATTATTTAATATCAAAACGTGTCCCAACGTGTCGAAATTTAGCATTTTTTAGAATTAACGTGTCGGAGTGTCGTGTCGTATCCCGTGTCCCGTGTCGGTGCATCATAGATTCTATTTATAAGGTGCTCATCTGTTTTCATCACTCCCTTGGCCCTTGCGTTTTCCAGATCTGCTTCTCTCACATCCACAGCCACAGCCACAGGTCACAGGTAACTAACCCTTCTTTCCCTTTCTCAATTAGGGTTTCCCCCCTCATTCTTTCATTCATTCACTTCTCAAAATTCGCTGTTAATTTTGCATTTCTCTTCTGGATCTGGAACCCCCTCTCCTTGTGTACCATTCGCATTTCGTTTGATCTGTTCTGCTTTTGTGTTAGATCGTTTTCTGGGCTTAACCTCCCTTGCTCAGATCTATTTTCAATTATTATTGTTACTATTAGCTTCAACTCTGTGGAATTGTGGAATTATGGATTTTGAGATATTTGATTTTTATGCTTCCAAGGATAAAGAGTGATTTGATTTTATTCATGGCGTTGTTCTTGTTCTTATACAGTGAAATGTGAATGATAATACTGGGCTAGTTAGAGAGTTTGGTTTTTTTATTACTTGTGGCTTTCCTTGCATTGAGTCAACTAGAGACTTGCCTTGGTCGGTGCTGTTGAGTACCTTATCCTGCACTGCATGTATGGGAATGGGAAGGGTTCTTTTCAGTTTCAGTTTCAGATTGAGGCTACCCAAAAACAAGAGAAGGATTCCTGAAAGAAGGAATAACTATGAAACGGGGAAGGGACAAAAGAAGAGATGGAAGGAAATGGGGAATATTGGGCTGTAAATCTCGTCCCTTTAGATGTTGTGCCGTTCGTTTGGAAGATTATATAGGAACGGGAAAGGGAGCAAGGGAATGCTTCCTTTGGATAGGATTCGTTAGAGACTATTCACTCTTCTGAGTCTACTGTTCCTATTATAGCTTCCATTATGGTCTTTCAAAGTCATCCAAAATCCTAGTATGCCTCATATTTTGTTACTTTCTGTTGCCAATAGATTACTTTTGTTCTACTTTTAAACAAACAGATGGGAGAAAGGGGAGGGCAAATAAGGAGGGAGTATGCATGTGTGTGTGTGTATATTATAAATTTCCTTCACAATGGAAAAGATTCAAAACAAAAGGCAATAGATAGATAGGGCGATAGAGATGTCTTTGGTATTTGTTCGTGCATGTGTACTCGAACGAGAGATGTAGCTGGGATGTTAATATACAGGACAAAGGCAAGGGCGTCTGGTATGGAATAGACCAGAGTCTGGCAGGACAGCCTAAGCAAGAGTGCAAAGTATGAAGGGGAGATGTGTATGTGTATGCATATGCTAGAGGTTGGGATATGTGACTGGGGATGCTTTGGGTATGATATGCTGAGGAAGAGTGATCCATTGAGTCCCTCTTCTTATGTTGGGAGGAACCTTATATGATATAGGGGTTTGTTGTGGGTGGTTGCAAGTAGTGGGAGGTTCTGAAGGTGAGTGTGGGTGGAGTGCACATAGTGACATAGTGAGTGATGGTGGTTGTTTGTAGTGGAGGGAGGTTGATAGAGTGGTGGAGTGGACCTAGTGGGGAGAAACTGCCCAAGTAGTGGCAGAGTTGTCCGGAATAGTTGTCTTGTAGAATGACCATGGGAAAAGAACATTACTGGTTATTCCATTTTACAATTATGTGCTAGATGCTTCTGTTGTATTGTACATTGACTCAAAAGAATTGGATAAGATATATCTTCGAATGTTTTTAATGGAATATATTAGTTTGGGATAAAGGTGATGTTGATGTTTGATGTTTTTAATGGAATATAATGTACTTGGCCCATTGGCCACAAAATGAAGAAAACTATGGGAGTGGGACATAGAAATGGTGTCAGTAAAGTCCGACAATCAAGCTTTTTGTTTTCAACTTGATCAATTTATCTGTGGTTTGTTGTTACTGATAAGATCAGTGCACAAACTTTTTATTAAATCTATAGGTAAGACAAAAGGCAATATAGTTCATGCCCGGTTGATTTGTAAATTAGTTCATGCCCGGTTATAATCCAAAAAAGTAACTTGATGACCAATTGTACTCTAATCAAAGCATAAGACAAAACTTACAAATCCATATTCATCTATTAACATTATAAGAAACAGTTATTAACATTATAGTTTTAGATAAATTAACATTATTTTAAAAATTCTTGTGCCTTCATATACTGTAGTTTTGTACACGTTCACTGTTCACCTATATAAATTAATTTTTTTTTGCTTTTTATTACAATAAATTGTTTTTTTATTTAAAGAAAATTTATATCAAATTAGGAAAAAGCTTGGTGGGTTGCAATAAGGGCGCCAAAATTCTCTCTGCTGGCTTAGGGCTTCGTGATCTTCTTCACATTCACAAACACCTTCTCTTGTTCCTTCAGTAATCAGGTTCAACATTTTCTTGCTTTCCCTTCCCCTTAAATTCGACCTCGTTTTCTTAACCTAATCAAATCAAAATCGACCAATTCCTTTCTGACGCAAATCAAATCACTGCTTAAAGAGGATAGTTAGTTAGTTGGAAGTTGCAATGATAGAAGGTGGTAGAATCCGGCTGAACACGTGGCAGCAGGCGGCGGTGGCAGTGGGTTCGGCGGTGGGGGCATTGTTGGATCCACGAAGAGCGGATTTGATAGCAGCTCTTGGAGAGACAACTGGAAAGCCCGCTTTCGAGAAGGTTCTTCAAAGGATGAAAAGTTGTCCTGTAGGCAGGGTCAGTTTTATTTTATTCTTCCCTTACCCTTTAATTTTTGGTCAATTTCATGTTTTTAATATACATGTTCTCCTTGCTCATGTTATTGTGAAACTAAATTATTGTTTTTAGTGAAATTTATGTGATAGGTCTATATAGCAAGTAACAACAATGTTTTCAATGTGATATTGAATCAACTCTTTTATGAGGTGTTGTTGTGTTATTATTGGTAATACCTGGATGAAAACGGAATCTCAGATAGTATCGCGGTTCCTTTTGGTAATATTATGTATTGTTAAAGATTGTTGTGAGTTTTAAACTGTAGATTGCATCTAAGGATGGCTGTAGCTTCATTTCTTGGATGAATGTCTTAGAAAAAAAAAGTATGGAAATTGTTGTGGTTGGAATGAATTTGTTATTTATTGAGATTGGAGACTGTGGTCCAAAACAAGTGGTGTTTTTTTTTTTGTTGAATAACTTGTCATTGTCATTGTTGTTTTAACAGTTTATGACACTCACACTCAGGAAGTGTTTTACCACCAGAATCATCTTCTGTTGTCTTTATGATCTACGTACATGTATCTAGACTCATTTGAACTATGCTTCACACTAACTTAAATTAAATTCCCTCATTGGGCCTTTTATGGGTAGGGTAGGGGTGCAGCTGTCGGATTGAGTCCTTGCCCTTTCTCTGGATCACTGCCAAAGTGCTGAAGTGACCAAACTAATCATATGATTTTATAATTCGTAACTTACATATTCACACTTCTATCTTAGGCTAAACAATGTGCAGTTAATGCACTTTGGACAAAATTAAAGTTTATGCGTTAACGAAAGGACCCTGTCAGATAAAAGTGGTTATAAATAGTTGTCGCTTAATGATAGAACCCAAATTCACAAGGCCCAATATGGTAAGGTGTATATTAGAGACCCAAAGAGGGGTAGGAAGCCCATAAAGGATGTGGTTGCTTCTGTTGATATTGTGAACCCAATTGAGCAAGCTGAGTCAGCATGTTTGTTAGAGAAGTTGGTTACACATGCTGTGCATGATGATATAGGGGAGAGGGAACAAGGAAAAGGCACCTGAGTGGTCACAAAAGTTGCTCACGCAAGAAATGGAGATCCCAGGACGTCTCGAAGGATCCTGAATCTTTTTTTTGTTTCTGTTACTTTTCTTTGCATTTTTCCTTCGCACAAATCTGAGCTATAGCAGCACTATAGCATGTAACCAGATTTGTTTCTTTGTTAATCCACTTTGGCTTTATCATTTGAATTAAATACAGAGGAATTATTCAGGAAAACCCATTGTTTCACGGTTCCATTCCTATCAATTGGTATCAAAGCTCCGACTGGGAGCTGGGTTATGGTGCGAACGAGGACCATGGAGAACTTGGAGGAACGAGTGCGGCGATCGGAGTTGGGGCAGGGTGAGTTGCTTAAACGCATGGAAGCAAGTGATATTAACCAAGCAGAGATCATCAGGCAATTGAGGGAGCTTGGTGCTGGAATCCAAGTGCTCCGTTCGGAGAGGAACGAAATCTTGGAGGAAGAGGGAGAGGAGGCTCCTCTGGATCTAACGGCAACCATCGAGGAGTGACCCAAGGAGAAGGGAGAGGTCGGAGACTGGAGATTCCCACGTTCTCTGGGCTGAACGCGTACGCATGGTTAAGCAAAATGGAGAGGTATTTCCAAGTGAATGGGATTGAGGATGATGAGAAGGTGGCCGCTGTAATGCTCGTCCTTGAAGGAGAGGCGTTGACGTGGTATCAATGGTGGGAACTCAACCATGACACTGTCACGTGGGAATTGTTCAGGCGTGAGATACTGGGTCGTTTTCAACCAGAGATGATCGATAATCCTTATGGCCCTCTATACTCTTTGAAACAGACGGGTTCCGTAGCTGAATTAAGGAACGAATTCGAAACGGTGGTTGGCACTATGAGATATGCCGACGAAGAGATCTTGAAAGGGGCTTGGCTGAGCGGTTTGAAGGCCAGCATTCGGGAAGAGGTTCTCATGAACCCAGGGCTGCGTTTGACTTCTGTTATGAAGTTAGCCCAAAGGATCGATCTGAGGAACGCGGCATGGGTTGAAGAGGGGGTGGGTTACTTTGGGCTTGGAAAGGTTATTGGGCCTCATAGAAATGTTATGGGCCCAAGGAGTATTACATCTGGGGGTCCGGTTAATAGTGCATTAGGGCACAACACACAGAGACCCATTTCTGAGATTCCCAAATCCTCTCACTCACGCACGACGCAGGGAAGTACGGTGGGTAGCCGTGCGACGGAGCCGCCTCGAAGCAAGTTTCGTCGTCTTTCTGACACTGAAACCCAGGAACGGAGGCGTCTAGGTTTATGCTTCAAGTGTGAGGGAAAGTGGGGCCCGGAACACAAGTGTCCGGCCCGTCAGCTTCACCTGCTCATCGTCGGTGACGATGACGTCGAGGAACTGGAGACCGGCGAAGAGGAGGAGACAGCCGCTGCGGAGTTATTGCGAGTTGAGACTGACCCAGCCCTTCAACTGTCGTTGCAGAGCATGATGGGTATTTCTTCAAGCCAGTCGATGAAGGTATGGGGAAAAATTGGTGAGAAAAAGGTGGAGGTTCTCATCGATTGTGGAGCATCGAGCAATTTTGTTAAGTTGGGACTGGTTGACAGCTTAGGGTTGAAAGTGGATGAGACGTCCAAATATACGGTGGAGATAGGGAACGGGCATAAGGTGATTTGTCAGGGGGTGAGTAGGGGAGTGGCTATAGAGATACAGAATAACGTCGTGGTGCAAGACCTCTACCTGTTTGATTTGGGAGGAGCCTATGTGGTGCTGGGCTTGGATTGGCTTCAAGGGTTGGGTGAAATTAAGGCCAACTTTAGAGAGATGACCTTCAAGTACGTTGTTGGCGGTCAGGAGACAACAATTATTGGAGATTCATCTCTTTCCAGAACCATTTCCTCTCTTAAATCTATGGCAAAGGTTCTGGACCAGAAGGGGCAAGGGTACTATGTGAAGCAGGAAAGTACTTTTTCCTCTCAAAACTTCCAAGAAAATTGGGTTGATCTCGAAGCTTTGCTCGTGGAATTTGGGGATATTTTTGCCGAAGCTAAGGGGTTCCCACCTCCGCGCAGCCAGGACCATGCCATTGTGTTAAAGCCAGATGCTCCAGTGCCCAACAACCGGCCTTAAGGTATCCCTTTTATCAGAAATCTGAGATTGAAAGTCTTGTGACTGAATTGTTGAGTGATGGCATGATTAGACCGAGTGTAAGCCCTTACTCGAGTCCTGTAATTTTGGTAAGAAAAAAAGATGGCAGTTGGCGGGTTTGTGTGGATTACAGAGCCTTAAATAAGGTCACTATACCGGATAAGTTTCCCCTTCCAGTGGTCGACGAATTGCTGGATGAGGTGGGAGGGACAAGGGTGTTTAGCAAGTTGGACCTCAAATCCGGATTTAATCAGATCCGGATGAAAGAGGATGATATTCCTAAAACTGCTTTTAGGACTCACGAAGGGCATTACGAGTACTTAGTAATGCCGTTTGGCCTTACTAACGCCCCTTCCACGTTTCAGGCTCTTATGAATGAGGTGTTGAGGCCATACCTAAGGAAGTTTGCTCTGGTTTTCTTTGACGACATACTAGTCTACAGTAAAGGGGCTGATGAGCACATCGGTCACTTGAGGAAGGTATTTGGGGCGCTTCGTTCTCATAAGCTGTTTGCAAACATAAAAAATGTATCTTTGGACAAAAGCAAGTGGAATATCTTGGTCACATAATTACAGAAGAAGGAGTACAAGCTGACCTGTCCAAGATCAAGGCGATGATTGAATGGCCAGCCCCAAAGAATGTTAAGGGATTGAGGGGATTCCTAGGATTAACGGGTTATTATCGGAAATTTGTCAAGGATTATGGGAAGATTGCTCGGCCTCTCACCGATTTATTGAAGAAAGATTCCTTTAAGTGGGATGCAAATTCACAAGCGGCCTTCGACCAGTTGAAGCATTTAATGACTGTTGTCCCGGTATTAGCTCTACCTGATTTTTCTAAGACCTTTGTTGTGGTCACGGATGCTTCAGGTAAGGGCATAGGCGCGGTATTGATGCAAGAGGGCAGGCCCCTAGCTTATTTCAGTAGGGGATTCTCACAGCATACTTTGGGCAAATCGGTCTATGAAAAAGAACTCATGGCGGTGGTGTTTGCTGTCCAAAAGTGGAGACCATACCTGTTGGGAAGGCATTTTGTGGTTAAAACGGACCAAAAAAGCCTCAAATACTTGCTGGAACAGAAGGTACTCGGAGAGGGTCAACAGAAATGGGTTTCTAAGTTAATGGGATATGATTTTGAGATCCAGTATCAGCCAGGGAAAGGTAATGTAGTGGCTGACGCGTTATCCCGTAGTGGGAAATTTTTTCTGCTCTCTCAGGCTCAATTACCCCAGTTGGCCGAAATTGACCTTGAGGTACAATCTGACCCGAAGCTTTTGGGTATCATTCAAGGGTTGTTGGAAGATCCTTCTTCTCATTCGGGTTTCCATTTACAAGGGGGCCGTCTTTTTTACAATAATAGGTTGGTGTTGGCTAGTTCTTCTAGATTTACTCCTCTGATCCTTTCAGAATTTCATGATTCCTGTATTGGAGGGCACTCTGGGTTTTCAAGAACATACAAAAGAATGATGGGTGTCGTTTTTTGGGAGGGCATGAGGTCAGCGGTGCAACGGTATGTCATGGACTGTTCGGTTTGTCAACAAAGGAAGGTTCAGAATTTATCCCCGGCTGGTTTGCTGCAACCCTTGCCTATACCGTCTCAGGTTTGGACGGACATCTCCATAGACTTTGTTGGAGGTCTTCCTCGGGCCCATGGGGTCGATACCATCTTTGTGGTGGTAGACCGACTCACCAAATATGCTCACTTCCTGCCGTTGGCTCATCCCTACACTGCTAAGGAGGTCGCGGGTCTGTTCATTAAGGAGGTGGTGAGGTTACATGGGTTCCCCCTTACTGTGTTATCTGACAGGGACAGGGTTTTTCAGAGCCAATTCTGGTCAGAACTCTTTAAGTGTGTGGGTACCAAGCTTCATTTCACTACTGCATATCACCCCCAGTCTAATGGACAAACAGAGGTGGTCAATAGGAGTCTTGAAACGTATTTACGTTGTTTTTGTAGTCCTCGACCTCGAAATTGGCCTAAATGGTTGCACTGGGCTGAATATTGGTACAACACATCCTATAAATCCTCCACGGGGATGACCCCGTTTAAGGCATTGTATGGAGTCGATCCTCCTAGTCTTTTGCGGGTTGGAAATAGTTTCCCCACTGTGGATGCAGTTGCCCAATTGTTGTCAGATCGAGAAGCTATATTAGATGAATTGAAGCAGAATTTGCGCAAGGCCCATGACATCATGAAGTCTCAAGCTGATAAAAAGAGGAGGGGAAGTGACCTTTGAGGTGGGCCAGCTAGTTTATCTACGCCTTCAGCCGTACCGGTTGAAGTCCTTAGCCGTTAAGGTTAATGAAAAGCTCAGCCCCCGTTATTATGGGCCTTATGAAATCCTAGCCAAGGTTGGGGAAGCTGCATACAAGTTGGCTCTTCCTCCTTCTAGCAAGGTACATCCTGTTTTTCATGTTTCCTTGCTCAAGAAGGCTGCTAGTCCTATTGCCAATGCTCAACCACTGCCCACTGCCTTGTCGGAAGAAATGGAATTATTGGTGGCACCCAAAGAAGTGCTGCAATGGCGTCGGGGTCATCATGGACAGTTGCAGGTGTTGATTCATTGGCATGATCTTCCTCATTTCGAAGATTCGTGGGAAGACTTTGCTGCTATCCAGGCCCAATTTCCGGACTTTCACCTTGAGGACAAGGTGCTTTCGTTGGGGGGAAGTATTGATAGAACCCAAATTCACAAGGCCCAATATGGTAAGGTGTATATTAGAGACCCAAAGAGGGGTAGGAAGCCCATAAAGGATGTGGTTGCTTCTGTTGATATTGTGAACCCAATTGAGCAAGCTGAGTCAGCATGTTTGTTAGAGAAGTTGGTTACACATGCTGTGCATGATGATATAGGGGAGAGGAAACAAGGAAAAGGCACCTGAGTGGTCACAAAAGTTGCTCACGCAAGAAATGGAGATCCTAGGACGTCTCGAAGGATCCTGAATCTTTTTTTTGTTTCTGTTACTTTTCTTTGCATTTTTCCTTCGCACAAATCTGAGCTATAGCAGCACTATAGCATGTAACCAGATTTGTTTCTTTGTTAATCCACTTTGGCTTTATCATTTGAATTAAATACAGAAGAATTATTCAGGAAAACCCATTGTTTCACGGTTCCATTCCTATCACTTAACAATCATTCTCATTGCTATTTCTGATGTATTTGGCATTCTTTGCTGTCTAAGAGGAAAATTTGTTTCTGTCAAGACATACTGTACCATGTCACATTAAAGACTAATCCATTTTCTTTCTAATCTTGTTTGATAGGCAGTACTATTAGAGCGCCCTCGTGTTGTATCTGCAAAAGTAGGGCATGCATGGGACCTGCCAGCAAACACATTTGGTGCTGCGTATGCTAGATTTATGGGTTCCAGGAACTTTTCACCAGATGATCGTCCCCCTGTACGGTTCATGGACACAGATGAACTGGCCTATGTAGCCATGCGGGCTCGTGAAGTGCATGACTTCTGGCATACCCTATTTGACCTTCCTACTAACTTGATTGGGGAGTCAGCACTGAAGGTAATTGAGTTTCAGCAGATGCACCTTCCTATGTGTCTTCTGTCTGTTATAGGGGGCACAGCAAGATTCAGCGAAAAGCAGAGAAAATTGTTTTATCAGCATTACTTCCCATGGGCCATTCGTGCTGGCATGCAGTGCACTGATCTTATGTGTGTATATTATGAGCGGCATTTCCATGAAGACTTGGAAGATGTTCGCAGAAAATTGCAAATTGTTCCTGCTCCTGCTGTTCCTTAACTGCATATTTTTGGACCTGGCAAGTTATATTTAGTTTCCTGGGTGGTAGCAGTGTGCTAGAGTTGTGTAACTGAAATTTTTGAATAAAATCCAGTATACAAGTTTTGCGTATGCTGTTTAGTCATTGAGCTTTTTATAGGTTGAATTTTATCATTGACTTCTGTACCATGATCAATAAAATAAACTTACAACCGCATGTTTTTTTTTCTCAGCATATCCTGTTATTAATTTAGTTTCAATCCATATGATTGTAGCCACGGGATTACTGTATCATACTGGCAATAGAAAGGATTACTTTTGTTTGTGTGGAGGTCTCTGGGGAGGCTTATAAGGGACTCAATCTGTCATGTTATTGATAGTCCGTATTTATCTTAATTTCTTGCGTATAGCAACAAATTCAGAGAGGTTATTTCGTTACCCAAGCCTTGGATGTTGGACCGTTTTTAACAGGAGAAAAAGTAATCTTGGGAAGGTATACACGCCTGAAATTTCATCAGTAATGCGAAAGTTTCAACCCCCTTCATTTATGCTACGGAGAGTTTGATGCCCATGTTATGAATGTGATGCATCTGGGTTAATCGGCGGTGGACCCTACACTTAGAGCGCTCTCAATTGGTGGGTCACTATTGGTAAGTGTCTATGTCCGGGTGTATGACATATGCATCCCAAAATTCTTAGTAATTTCTTTTAAATAATAATAATAATAATAATCTAAATTATTGTTAGTTAAGTGTGTGTATATATATATATATATATATATATATATATATATATATATATATATATGGGATAGGATCAACTTACACTGATGTAAGAATAATGAATTTTACACCAAATCTTAGTCGTTGATTTCCGTGCATCTAACGGTTGAAATTTATTGGGAATTAAAAATTAATTAATGAGTGAGACATAATAAATCTTAACCGTTAGATGCAAAAAAATAATGGTTAAGATTTTGTGTAAGACTTAATATTCTTACACCGGTGTAAGATGATCATGCCCCTATATATATATATGGGGAAGGTTATAGTTACAACAATTTTTTTTTACAACCTCTTACAACCATACCTTATCACCGTTGATTTTCGTCAATCAACGGTTATCATTTATTGTGAATTAATAATTAATTAATGAGTTTAATTTGTTAAAATGATAACCGTTGATTGGCGAAAATCAACGTTAACAAGGTATGGTTGTAAAAAAAATGGTTGTAACTATAATCTTCCTATATATATATATATATATATATATATATATATATATATATATTTTAGTAAAGTTTTTTTTTGAAGCAATTTGAGACATATTTTTTTTCATCCATCAAAAAATTATGACATTTTGTTTATTTATTTCTTTATATTAATTGAATGATTATGTTTTTCTTTTTTCTCTCTATTCCTTTATTATCGTTGATCCATCTTTGTACGGTTATGATTTAGTAGACAGAAATAAAGTTATTTCAAGCAATTTGAGAAACGATAAGCCCTATATACATATATATATATATATATATATATATATATTCATAAATGATTTTTGGATATATTTTTATTCTATATTCAGATGTGCAAATAACAACACTATTCTTGCCTCACTCTTTTTGCTTTTTGGTGAAAAAACACTATTCTTGCCTTAATATCATATAATTAAATGTTGCAGCCTATTGTTAAACTATAGTTAGTATTGTATATGAATTTAATTTTGTTGAAATGTAGTGTAGCAAAATTTTGCTTTTGCATTTATATGTGTTATCACATCATTTAATAACATTTTACGTAGTTTTTAGTATAATTAAAGGAAAACCTATTATTTCTATGTTACATGAGATAAATTCTTCCTCTTACACACTCTTCGATAATTATTTCACCTTTTTCTTTTCTTTTCTATTTTTTAAATGGTGAAGCCCACAAATTTGTCTATATGACATGAGATAACTTATTTTCTTTAATATGATATTAATAAAACTCATAATTAAATACATTAAAGTGGGGTGTTAAAATAAACCGGATGAAAATGTAAATTACACTGGATCAAAATTAAGTTTATTTTATGTTGGGAACAAATTATATAATAAAATACAAATACAAGTATAATAAATTTAATATTTATACAAAAAAAGGAAAAAATGAAATTAATAAATATGAATAAATAACTTATCACTATTTTATCTTTATTAATAAAATACTTCCAATTCAATATATATATATATATTTTTTTGGAGATCTCCAACTGAATATTTGAATGTAGCTCAAGTAAACCAAGAAACGGTAGCATTAATTAAGACACAGCTTTCTTGATAGGCATAATAACCATGTTCAAACTAAACATTAATAAACCCTTCATTCAGTGACTCATGTCTGCCTCTAAACAGATTGAAGGAATCGTTAAACTTTAGTACCAATATCACTCACATAACAAGACATATATACAGAAGATAGATCATGCATACATTACAATCCACAACTTATATATATATATATTTGAAAATTACCATCAACATTATCTTCACCTTATTTAGCTACGCACTAAGTACCATTACTTAACACTCAACATTCTGATGAGCAAGTTATTCCCTGATCCTTAGTCCCCATGTTTTGAATTGAAGAACATTGATTATTTTCTACCTTCTTGTGTATCTTCTCTTCAGGTTGTGCCTGTGCCATTTCTAGTTGCTTCAGTAAACTCTTAATCCACACAAACATGGAGCTGCCCATGCTAACACTAGATATAGCTTTACCAACCTCATAACTATAACTCTGTCCAGAAAAACACCAACTTAAGAGCAATATATTTCCATTATAGAAGAAGACACTAAGCAATTCCAGCATCTTCAAAAATATATCTTTGGCAGAAATTGGCCTTAGTAAAGGGTGATCAGAAAAGGTTGAAGGTTCCAACTTTGAAATCATTGGGCAAATAGACAACCCTTTCACCTTATGATCCTTCACCCATTCAACTATATAATGAACAAGCTTTGAGACCAACACATGTAACAATCCAATCACAAGGTTGAACAAGCCAGTTTTCAGAATCTCAATGTTGAACTTCAAGACTGTATCCCAATACCAATCTATGGAACTGCGAGTGGCTCCCCAGTATACTAAAGAGGGTACTCCAATACCAACACAGATTCCCAAATGAGCATGAAGCTCAAGTGAAAATTTTAAGTATAAACTCATGGGAATGCCAAGACCCCATGACCATGGCTCATTCATGAAAGCACTAGAAAGTGAGGAAGAACCTTCATTGATAAAAGCTAGGATACAGATAGAGAGGAGGTGAAAAATCTTGCCTATGTCTGGCCCTAACAAACCCATATTGATTGATTGATTGACAGAGAACAAATTAAGGAGGAAAATTTTGATAAAAGTGTTTTGTGATGATGGATCATTTGAGGAACTAGTTCAGCACAAAAAGGGTTATTTATAGAAACATAAGAAACTTCCTAGAAATTTCCATCTTCATAAACAGTTGGAAACTGTTGTCAATATAGGAAGGAACATTGGAGTACCTGCAATTCCTTTATGTTTGTTTGTTCATCTGATATTAGCTTCTTGAAAGTATTGATGCTTTCTACTGGTAAGTGTGCCAGAAACTTCAGAGAACTTTCTTTTATGTAAATTTAGTGTCAAAGTAATAGTTGTTCACTTGTTGTAATATTTGGTACGCCTCTCTCTCCCCGTAGGTTTTATAAGAGTTATGTTGTACAAAAAGTGATTGTGTTATGTTATAGAGATTCGTTTTGCGTGCCGGAGTTTTTTTTTTTGCGCGCCACACGAAATGTTGTGTGTAGAAAAGTTTGTGTGGTCATGTTAAATGATAAATGATAAATCCATGTTTTATACTCCAATGGATCCTATAATTTCATTTTCCCGGCCGGGGTTACCACACAGTAGCAGGAAAAGGTAAAAGATGAAGTATGAAAGTAACATTATTTGCGGGAAAAAGGTAATATGGCTGGGTCGTATCATGAATGTATAATTTGGATATTTCCAGTTATAATGAGGCCTAACATCTTAATACGTGATCAATACTGTGAGGGCTATAAGATTATTGACAATTTTTTTTTTTTTTTGTGTGGGTGTGTGTGTGAAGAAACCTATTGACAATTTGGTGATAGTATGTGTAAATTTCATTTAGTGTGGTGTCGAGCGGATGACATTCTAAAGAAGAATTAAAGTTCAAACTAAAAAAAAAAAAAAAAACTCCAAAAACTTTATTATTGTCATAATCGTCAATTTTCACCGCTTATACACAGTCGGATTCTTGCAGTTTTACATCAGGTGGCGGAATTGCCAATCAAATGGTTGGCACCGGCACTGAAACTGGGCTGAGCTGGCCTATAGGAGCTTACGGCTCGGTCTATATTAGGCCAGATCTGACCTAATATATTTTGTATAATAGGCGGGACTTGGGTCATACAAAAGTCTGTTTAATAAAAAGGTCGTAGGCTCATTTTCAAAAGGCCGGGCCTATAAGCCTACAGGCCGGCCTATATTGTA
The DNA here is from genome assembly GCA_032173675.1 of Gastrolobium villosum. Taxonomy (NCBI): domain Eukaryota; kingdom Viridiplantae; phylum Streptophyta; class Magnoliopsida; order Fabales; family Fabaceae; genus Gastrolobium; species Gastrolobium villosum. The sequence continues at coordinate 512,016 of JAVKPL010013638.1, read as the reverse complement.
CTATTTATTTTAAATAAAATAAAATAGAGTAAGTATGCCTTGAATAAAAAAAAATATAAATTTAATCAATTGCAATTATTTATAACTTAATTATATTCGATTATATTTTAATAGAAATCTTACTTTATTTCTTATATAGGAGGAACCAACATCTCAACATATTAGATTGTATATATGAATATATTAAAAGATTTTTGTGAGAGATTATATTTACTACAAGCATCATGATGTGTTTGTTGGATTCATGTAGTTATTTTAATTTACATAGTATGAATTTGTTTGTTGGATCTGATGAAATATATGTTATTTAGTTTGAGCATTTGACTTTTGAAAATGACTTAAATGCATATTGTATGAGTTTTGTTATGATTCATGATTCTGTTTGGACGTTGAAATTATAATTTTTGTTGTAGCAACAGAATTTGAGTATTTTGTAAAGTTGGTTCATGGTTCTGCTTGGAATTTTAAAATTAACAGACTAACGGTTCAAGTCAAGCCATTTGTTTTTTTATAAATGGGTCAAACCAGGCTAACAGTTAAACTCATACTAGGCTTGGACCAAGCCCAATTAAAATTTTTTGACGTAAGCTTGTGCTTTTCGAAGCAAAGCTTGGCCCAGCCCAGCCCACTTTCACCCCTAGTTGGCACTTATTAAATCATTTTTTCAATATTTTTATCGAAGAAAAAGGATTTTTGAAGAATCCTTTGTGACTTTAAAAATGAAAAGGATCATGATCTAAATCCATCAAGACAAAAAATTACCATTTGCAGTGATTACAATGCAAAATATATGTTTAGATTGTTCCATATTCACTCACTAATTTTTGTTCCCTTACGGTAAACTGTTTTATCGATATCTTATTCTCTCTCTTTTTTAACAAACTTTACTCCTTTTTGTTAAGAAAAACACATTTGCAACATCTAGGTATTTAAAAAATAAAAATAAAAATGTATTTTTTCCTCAACAGCAGAGTACCCAAATGGCAAAATATAATAAAAGGAATATATATATATAAGAGTTAAAAATCTTACACTCAATATTGACCATTAATTCACTTGTATCCAATGGCTCACATTACTAAAAAAATTAAAACATTTAGATATAAGTGAAATCAACGGACAAAATTAAAAGTATAACTTATTCTGGGGTAAAATGGACCGGACTTATAAGGACAATTCGGCAGTTGATATTTTATACGAAGGGGTCCTAATTTTATAATGGTTGACCTCAAACCAAACTCAAGCTTAAACATGCCGGATTTCAGCGAGTCATTAGCGTCCAACAAAATAATTCGGTGCATGATAACAAATTAAAGGAATTGCTAAGCACACATAAAATACAAAACTAGAAGCAAAATGTGCACTTCATAATAGAAATATTTGTTTCTGACAAACACAGTTCTGTAATAGATGTTTAGGACAGAGCATTCTTGATCGACTTATCCCAGCAACCATAACCTATAATACACCATATCTTTCATTATGTTTCCACGACTTAAATTTCAAAAGCAATCATTCTTCATGCAAAAGATTGTCTCAAAAGGTATCATTTTGCATCCCCAGGCCCACCAAAGAGGTAACCCAGAGAAGAGCCACCACCAGGGGCAGCATGGACCTTGGTTGAGGGTCGGTCCTGTAGCCGAATTAGAAAAGAAAAAAAATCAAACAAAATAAATTCATAAGAAAATATAATCTAAGCATGTGCAGACAAGCAATAGTAAGAAAACTTATGAAATGAGCAGGCTAGAAGTGAGCTAAAAAAAGAAATAAAACGGGACGAAATGCAATATCTAGTTTTCATTTATTTCAACAAATTGTTTTGGGAAGTATAATCTTAATGTAGTTGCAACTTGCAAGACATCACCCTCTAGTACAACAACCAAGCCTTATTCCACTATGTTCTCCTGCATGCAGGATTGAATTAAGTTTTCAAGACAAGACGGATACTCTGTCACTGATATAAAGGTAATAACATAAATTTGACACACTACAGTTTAAATAAGCATACTTAGGTCAAGATGTTCATCTGATACGAAGCAAACTTTAAGTATTATGAAGTATGAACAAATAACAGTCAGTGCTGACATACAAGGTTAAATACATAACTAAGTGGATTTACTGTTACTTATTGAATAGGCAGAACAATACTTTAAATTCTTATGTGTATGGAAGTTCAAATCTAACTAGATTATAATGTTTATTTTCAAAATATTTGACAATTTCTACACATTTTCAGATATCACAACTAACTAGATTGAGACAACCAAGGCTAATTTCATTTTGAAAAACGTGAGGTGACAAGTAAAAATATTATCTGCATGAGTCCATTGTAATTTGTAACAAGTAGAATGTACTAAACTACCAAATTTACTATTGTAAGTGTGCAGTGTGCCAGATTTAATCCGTCATAGTGCGTTCATATTCATGATTTTGTAAAGCAGTTCAGAGCTTAAACTATCATCCTAACACTTAACCTGGAAAAGAGGAAACTACAAATAAGAAGCACAAATAATACCGTGATGAAGTTGCCGGTGTTCAGGCCATCTACAGAATTACTATTGATACCAGCAGGCTTGTTTGGGTCTATTGTTTTAGGAGCAGCAGCTGGTTTTGAAGGAGGAGCAGCAGCTGGCTTTGAAGGAGGCGCATTATTTACAGTCTGCCCTTCAGGTGGGGCATTATTTGTTGCTGGTTTTGGGGCCTCTCCACTGCCAAAAAGATAACCCAAAGAACTTTGACCACCACCACTGCTAACTCCACGACCCATGTTCTTCAACTGCTGTCTGAAAGGTAAAATCTAATCTCCGCCTTCACATGGGTGAACAAGATTACATAAAATTAGAAGTAACAAAAGAAGTATAACAAACAAAATGAAGGACGAAAATAAACAGTGACAAACTACAAATATTTAATAAGACAACAGTCACTGCAAAGTATACACTGAACACTGATCAAAGTCATTAGCATTCAAACAACTAGCATATACTTTTCCATTTCCCTCTTGCAAAGTAGGCCTAGCCATCAGTAACAACAAACCACAGATAAATTGATCAAGTTGAAAACAAAACGCTTGATTATCGGACTTTAATGACACCATTTCTATGTCCCACTCCCATAGTTTTCTTCATTTTGTGGCCAATGGGCCAAGTACATTATATTCCATTAAAAACATCAAACATCAACATCACACTTTTCCCAAACTAATATATTCCATTAAAAGCATTCAAAGATATATCTTATCCAATTCATTTGAGTCAATGTACAATACAACAGAAGCATCTAGCACATATTTGCAAAATGGAATAACCAGTAATGTTCTTTTCCCATGTTCATTCTACAAGACGACTATTCCGGACAACTCTGCCACTACTTGGGCAGTTTCTCCCCACTAGGTCCACTCCACCACTCTATCAACCTCCCTCCACTACAAACAACCACCATCACTCACTATGTCACTATGTGCACTCCACCCACTCTCACCTGCAGAACCTCCCACTACTTGCACCACCCACAACAAACCCCTATCATCATATAAGGTTCCTCCCAACATAAGAAGAGGGACTCAATGGATCACTCTTCCTCAGCATATCATACCCAAAGCATCCCCAGTCACATATCCCAACCTCTAGCATATGCATACACATACACATCTCCCCTTCATACTTTGCACTCCTGCTTAGGCTGTCCTGCAAGACTCTGGTCTATTCCATACTAGACGCTGTTGCCTTTGTCCTGTATATTAACATCCCAGCTACATCTCTCGTTTGAGTACACATGGACGAACAAATACCAAAGACATCTCCATCGCCCTATCTATCTATTGCCTTTTGTTTTGAATCTTTTCCATGGTGAAGGAAATTTATAATACACACACACACACACACATGCATACTCCCTCCTCATTTACCCTCCCCTTTCTCCCATCTGTTTGTTTAAAAGTAGAACAAAAGTAATCTATTGGCAACAGAAAGTAACAAAATACGAGGCATACTAGGATTTTGGATGACTTTGAAAGACCATAATGGAAGCTATAATGGGAACGGTAGACTCAGAAGAGTGCATAGTCTCTAACGAAGCCTATCCAAAGGAAGCATTCCCTTGCTCCCTTTCCCGTTCCTATACAATCTTCCAAACGAACCAAACCGCACAACATCTAAAGGGACGAGATTTACAGCCCAATATTCCCCATTTCCTTCCATCTCTTCTTTTGTCCCTTCCCCGTTTCATAGTTATTCCTTCTTTCAGGAATCCTTCTCTTGTTTTTGGGTAGCCTCAATCTGAAACTGAAACTGAAAATAACCCTTCCCATTCCCATTCCCATACATGCAGGATAAGGTACTCAACAGCACCGACCAAGGCAAGTCTCTAGTTGACTCACGGCAAACTCTCTAACTAGCCCAGTATTATCATTCACATTTCACTGTATAAGAACATGAACAACGCCACGCCATGAATAAAATCAAATCACGCTTTATCCTTGGAAGCATAAAAATCAAATATCTCAAAATCCACAATTCCACAGAGTTGAAGCTAATAGTAACAATAATAATTGAAAATAGATCTGAGCAAGGGAGATTAAGCCCAGAAAACGATCTAACACAAAAGCAGAAAAGATCAAACGAAATGCGAATGGTACACAAGGAGAGGGGGTTCCAGATCCATAAGAGAAATGCAAAATTAACAGCGAATTTTGAGAAGTGAATGAATGAATGAATGAATGAGGGGGGAAACCCTAATTGAGAAAGGGGAAAGAAGAGATAGTTAGTTACCTGTGGCTGTGGCTGTGGATGTGAGAGAAGCAGATCTGGAAAACGCAAGGGCCAAGGCGGAGTGATGAAAACAGATGAGCGCCTTATAAATAGAATTGCCTCTCATACACTTCAATCATTCATTCATATACAATTACTTTTTTTCCTTTTTTTTCTTTTCTTTTTTTAAACAAATTGCCATTTTTGGATAAAAGGAAGCTAATAACCAGCTACTTCCGGGCCAACTTTTGGTTATATTGTCTTAATTATTATATGACTTTAAGCTTTCTAAAGTGAATATCTACTTTGTTCCCAAAATAATATTATTTTGGTTAAAAAATTAAAAAATTATAATAAAAAAGACTATTATAATCCAGAAATAAATTATAATTACAAAAATACTTTGATTTCCATCTCAAAACAATATCATTTTGGGCTCGATATAAATAAGTTATTTATATTGACCGTAGAAAAAAATGAATCCTTATTTTATATATATATATATATATATATATATATATATATATATATATATATATATATAGAGAAATATTCTTACTACCAAAATCTTCTACTACCATATCACTACCTATCTAATCACCATTGGATCAATCTTTTCACTTTTTTCAAATTTTTTTAACATTCTCTCTCTTTGATTCAATGGTGATTAGATAGGTAGTAAGTTAGTAGTTGAAAATTTTTGGTAATTAGAATATCTTTCCTCATATATATATATATATATATATATATATATATATATATATATATATATATACAACTTAAACTATTTAAACTTTAAAGTGACTTTTTTGGGTTTTATTAATTATTTTTTAATAATTTTATAGATTCAACTTCAATCAATTTTTGAAGTTAAAATTATCTTATCTTAAAATCCATATAAGTATCCTAGAGTCAATGTTATTACCACTCATCACCGATCACAAATGGCTTTATTTAGGAATTAATTAGAAGGGTTTGTTTTTTTTGTATAGTTATCGCAGACAAGTTATATGTAATAAGTCAATATGATGTTATTTTAGGACAGAAATTATGATATTTTTTTAATTTTAATTTATTTTAAAGTTATTATAGTCTTTATAATTATAATTTTTAATCCCAAAACTACGTTATTTTGGAAATAAATACAGATAACTCATAAGTATTTTTCTATAATCAAAAACATTTCCGTCCTAATTATTTATTCGTTGCATATAACTTGTTTATCAGTTATGCCACCTCTCTAAGATTAGAAATCTACACAATTATATTATAGAGCAGTTTTTTTTTGGTATATATAGAGCAGTTTTTTTTTTTTTTTGGTATATATAGAGCAGTTTTTTACTCCCACATATGATAACGTAGTATTCTGATTGCTCGTTTACTTTTCGTATTAAAATAAGAATTTTATTAATCTCATATTAAAGGATATAAGTTATCTCATGTCATAGAGATAAATTTGTGAGCTCCACCACCTGAAAAAAAATATAGCACAGATATTAAAAGATGTGTAGGGAAGAAAATTCTCATGTGTAACATAAGAATAGTTTTCTCTTAAAATAAATGTCATTAATATAACATTGTTTCGGGTATAATCCGAATCCTCTTTTCTGGCGTTTACTCGAGCCTCTTACCTAGTTTGAGACTCTTATCCTAATTGATCCCTTACCCGACTTAGACCCATTATCCGACCTAGCCAAATCTCAATTATAGTTGCGCATGTTTCATTGCAATCCTAAACCATTGTTATCTTACATCATAATGGATAAAATAAGATAAAGTGTCACATTTCAAATCATAATGGGGCATAAGTCAAATCGTATGAAATATATAATTTATATATTTATCTTATGTTGTAGAAAAATTATTATTTTATGTTATAGAAATAAAATTACAAGTAGGACCCACATATAAGAGGAGAGAAAAAAATAGATGTGCGACCCACCTCCACTTTGTGTGTGTAGGAAGATTATTTGTCTTATGTAACATAAGATAAATATAACCCATAATTTATCCTAAACTTTTTTTTTAGATTAATAACTGTAAATGAAACAATTTTTTAGATTAATATTTTGTTTTAGACTAAAAAGTCTAGGTTATCTAACATTTTCCCATTGAAATATTTTTAAACTTTTATATCTCTCCAGTTCAACAAAAAATAATAATGGAGCCCGAACATTAAAACGAAAACAAGAAAATTTCCTTTCTCTCAACAAAAATTATAACACCTAAAAATTTGTAACAAATGATTTTGCCTAAACAAATTGAAACATTCCTAAATTAGATATAATATTGGACACTTCAAAATCTAAAACGATTAATTACTTAATATTTTCTTACCGCGTTCTTTTATCCATCATTTTCATTTCATTTCGAAATTTATAGTTCTTCTATTATTCCCTTTTTTTTAACCTGATAATTTATCTACTATTTCATTTTATGCATAGTAATTAAAAGTTTCAAATATATGCGGGGAATCTATTCTAATCGACGTTTGTCAAACTCACTGAATAAAACCTTGTCAAATTTTTTTATTTTTTTTGCAATAATTTATGGGAAAAACATGTATTATATTGTAGGAAAATTTTTAGGTCATGTCATAGAGACAATCAATTGTGGGGGCCACGATTTTTTAAATAAAAGAAAAATAAAAGAATTGATGGGCCCACTTTTATGTGTCAGTAGGAAAATTACGAAAACATTACCCATAATTTATACTTACAAAGTTTTATTTATTTTTATATTAAAATTAGGGTTTAATGTCTTTCATGTCGTAAGAAATAATTTTATCTCCTGCGTACACATAAAAGTGTATGAGACTCATATTCTTTTTTTCTCTTTTTTTTTATATGGGAGATAAAATTATCTTATAGAATATGACAAACATTAATCCCTTAAAATTATTTGTATAGAATTTACTTCATTTTCATCTTCAACTATGATTTTGAGTAGGTTTCCAACATATAATTACATGAGGCTTCCTGCTAACGGACTATTATAAGCGAATCAGATGATATAATTCCAAACTAGGAAATAACACAGTGAAAGCAACCTAAAGTGGAGGAGAAAACTATAATTTAACCATTACTTAACTATTTAGTAGAGAGTCTTTTATATCCATATGGTATTTAGTAGAGAGTCTTTTATATCCATATGGTAAAGTACCATATGGATATAAACCTTCTAGGCTGACCTATTTAATTTATTAAAATAAAATAAAATAAAAATATTTATTTTATGTGGTAAAGTACCAATATCAACCCTACTTTTTATGTGCACCGTCGCTTCTCATTCTCGGCTTTGTCTGGGGTATTATGTTGACTTTTTCTTGTTTGTCATTTTTTTTTCTTGTGAGAAGTATTAGTGCATGTATGAATGAAACTTTCTTTGCTCTATACAATTATTTTTTTTGCTTAGTATCTATATTGGGAGACCTACAAGGCCTGTAGGCCATGACAGGCTTTCTTATTTTTAAAAATAGGTTGGGCTTGGCCTACAAATAAAGTCTTTAATAGGCCAGCAAGCCAGATAGGCTAAATTATTTTTTACGTAGGTTTGAGCCAGGAAGACCAAAGCCCAGCCCATTTACTCCCCTAGTTACACCCAACCAATGCGTGCTCTGTGCGGTACATTCAATTTCACTTTTTAGTGGAATTTCTTTCTTCGCACAGGTAGATGGGCCTGTGCATTGTCCACCCTTCAAGCTCAGTGAGCTCTCGTGTGAAGAGGCGTGTTAAGATATATAAAATCACTAATGTAGCCTCACTCAACAGCTTAAGTTTTTGGGTTAAATGGACTCTTTACATTTGATAAGTGGACTGTAGCTCAAAGGTCGGGTTCTTGTTATTTGATTCCTACGGGGAAGCTTTTTATGGCTAGTTGAAGTCATGGATTTGATTCCTACGAGAAACATTTTATGGCTAGTAATGAAAATCGTTACGCTCCAAACCATAAAAGAATTAGTCTCATTCTACGAGATAGGGACACCCCTAAATTTACCAAAAAATGAACATGTAGTGTTAAATTTGAGAATCTTGACTGTCCTCGATTAATATCATAAAGCTTTGGGTTTTATAATTCTCATTTTGCATGAGAATTGAAATATCACGTCATAGAGATAAAAGCACATGGAACCCATGTGTTAAAAAAATCATATGTGGAACCCATATCAGCACGAAAATCGAATGGTGTGTAGGAAAGTTCCAACTCTCATGTTACATGAGAATTATAAAACCCTAAAGCTTTTAGACTTCAAAATTAAGCAATATTTCCACCACGGAAACAATGTTCCATCACAGCCATTTTGATTTAAATTCCAGGGCATATATGCTCGTGTTGGAAGGTGCAGAAGAGATGAAACACCACCACCACTACTGCTTGCCTCTAATATTCCTGCAAATGGTCAAGATAAGTAGATAACCATTCCTATGAAGGCATAGTGGATATATTCTATACGCATTAAGTTTGGATAAAGACAAGTTTATTTTGAATATGAAAAGAAGAAAGAAGAAAAACAAGTTCCAAACATGTTTAGAAGCATTCTGCCCCTTGCACACATGTATGATAACTTTTGTGTCTCTCTTGGTTAGAAAAAATATATATTGAGAAGGCCAGCCATGTGGGTCTTGATGACCAATTGTACTCTAATCAAAGCATAAGACAAAACTTACAAATCCATATTCATCTATTAACATTACAAGAAATAGTTATTAACATTATATTTTTAGCTAAATTAACATTATTTTAAAAATTCTTGTTCATTTTTAATTTTATCATATTAAGTTCAAAAAATTCATTTCACTCCTTTTGTCTTTAAAAAATAGTTGCTTTATCTATCCAAGTCCAATAAAGATTAAAAAAGTACTAATATTGTTAATAATCTAATTAAGGGGTGTATTGGATTAGGATTTTAAAATATTTTTATGAGACAAAAAATCTTGTAGATTTTAAAAGACTATTCAGAATTGGAAGGACTTTAAAGACTTTTTAAAAAGATTTTTTTTACAATCAAGATCTCATAAGATTGGATTTTAAAAGAATTTATAAGATTTGAAAGGATAATATGGATTTATAAGATTTTAAAAAATCATATGAATTTTTAACAAACATTGAAAATTACAAGAGTCAATAAAAAAATAACAAAGAAATGCAATGATATTAATAAAAAAGTAAAACATAATATAATTTTCTCAATCAGTAAAATTCATGATAAAATTACATTTGGAATTTTTTGCAATTGATATTGTAAACCTTGGGATTTTTCTTCTACGTGATGAAAGTTTTCTAACTATATATCATATGCATGTTTTCATTGAGTATTCCAAGAAATTTTTGCATCTGAATTTCTAGGTTTTATTATATGAAAGTTTACAAAATTTCTCAAATTACTTTCAATCGATACATTGAAACCTTAAATTGCTTTGGGGCTTTTGAAAAATAAGTTTTTAGTTATCTATTGACACAAAAAGTATTTGAAATTGTTTCTTATAGCAAATAAATTTCGTTCATGAATGTATTGTTATGAAACATAGTGTTCATATTATAAAAGTTTCAATCTTTCTTTAAATCGATCTTGTTTCATTGATGTAAAACGAAAATTGGTTTGAGGTTTTTTGTTCTCCCTGTTGATTTTCTAGCATTTTATGTAATTTTTAATACAAAAATCTCACATTATTGTATCAAGAAAAATCGTGACCAATAGCTTGATAAACCAATTTTAAACTTCCAAAAACTCTCAAAAATTGCTAAAAAATATGATGTTTTTGAGATGAATTATATTAAAATCTTGTTGGGTTGTTGTTTTTGAGTTGTTTTGTTACGAGAACTGCTAAAAAAAATATGCTTTTTGAGCTTTGACGAAGCTCCCATGGCAGAACCCGATTTCGAATGGGTCAACTCGCCAAAGGAAGAAGAAGATACTGTAATATAGAAATCTCAAGAAATCCTAGGGGTTAGGGTGAGATTGTGAGAGAGATGTCCTATTTATATTACTCACTAAAAAGTCTCATGAAATTTACAGCAAAAGAAAATCCATTAAAATCGTCAGATTTTTGAATCCAGAAATATTGTTTTTCCTTTGTTTAAAATCTTGATTGAATACCAACGACTTTGGATGAACTCTAAAATAATTTTTTAACATCTTAATCGAATACCACATGACTTTTGAGATTCTAATCTAATGGTGTTGGAGAATAGTAGGCAAAGATAGGCAGAAAGAAGTATGTAGAATAACTTATTCCTAATTTAATAAATAAAAAAGGATAACCCGTGAGCTGACCCACGGGTTGGCTTGGTTTTTTTTTAGCTAACTCAGGTCGGCCTGTCTCAGATTGTCAGCTCATTATTGCCAACCTAACTAGCTCATTTTATGCAGATTACGAGCTAGCCCGATGTAAGAACCCGCACCGCTAATTAAGGTAATTAGTGAATTAATTATGATAATTAGGAAATAAGTCCATAATTGACCTTAATAATTATTATTGGGCTTAAATAATTATACTGAGTGAGTAAAAATGATGAAAGTCGCTTTTCGGAAGAAAAGCGCAGATACCGGTTCTGCTACTCGGTATAAATGCGTACCGGAAAAGTATCCCGGAAAATTACAACGAATGCATGATAATTACTAGAATATTATGTAGGACATGTAAAACAAGTTTCAAGTCAAAATAACGTAATCTGATGCCAGAACTGATACTGGCTATGGAAAAGCGCGTACCGGAAAGGTGCTCCGAAAAATAAAATAAAAATACGACAAATCTTAGAAAAATGTCTAGGTCTAGATTCCGAAGTTTGGGATCAATATCTTTTACTTTGCTATTAAGGCTAATAGTGCGCGCTAAGTGGTCAGGTGCCTATAAATAGACACACTAAGGCACACAACCCTAGGCAGCCACTATTTCCTACGTGAAGGGGGCTGGTTTTTGCTGCTCATCACTGTTTCATTCTTTCCCTTAACCTTTGAGGATCAAGTCTTCATCTTTTGGCTTGATTTCTCCTCCTTTCCTTCATATACACTTGTGAGCATCCTTGTGGGAGTGTGAGGAGTGTTCCTTGGGCAGTGTCAACTGCTGTGTGTGTGAGGTTTGAGGGCTGAGTTGGTGACTGGAGTGGTTTGAACCTTTGGCTTGGCATTGGTGGTGCCAAGGAGCCATCTTGTGGTGCAAGAACCCACCTTTGTGGTGTCATTTTCGTGCTCCTTCTTAGGCTGAGTTTGAAGTGTCTTGGGAGAGCTCCAAGAGCACACCTTGCTCTGTTTTGAGCTTTGGTAAGTTCCCTCACCTTTGATCTTAAGTTTTGATGCTTAAAGTTGATGTCTTGGCCATGTTTAATGAGTAAACAAGAGGGTATAATGAGTATGAACCTAAAATAGATTAAAAATGCATGCTTTAACGTGTACATGTGTTAAAAGTTGGATCTTTGGGATGGATATTCACGAAATGCAGAAACTGCATTCTGTCGTGAGATATCCTGATATTTGTCAAACAGATATCCGGATATGGTATCCGGATATTGATATCCGGATATGGGACCTGGGTATCCGGATATGTTATATCCGGATATGGTCGGTGTGATATCCGGATATGACATATCCGGATATGTCCCTTCTGATATCCGGATATCCTGGGTTTTCGCAGAACAGTAGTTATGCTGTATGAACAGTAAACTATTGGGGGTTTGTGAACCCTAGATTAAGGAAGTTGAACTTCTGTAATTAATGAACTAAGTCGGAATCACATGATTATAGGCTTATGGCTTTGATGGAAGCCTTAAGACGTAAAACGTAAAGGAAAGGCGTAGTCTTTAAGTTGTATGCTTGTGGTGCATAAATATTGATGTATTATTGGTCCATATCAGATTGTGATACTGCTGTTTTTGGACTTGTGAGTGGTTGGACTCTTGGCTTGGATAGCTAGCTTGCAAGGTAAGCTTTCGTGTCCTCGGTTTAGCCATTTTGTTGTTCCACCATGTCCCATGGGGATGGGTTTATGCATGCTGTGTTACATGCTTTAATGTTTTGGAAATGCTGTTGAGCTATTTATATGCAATGTGCTTTTATGAGATGCATGTGGTGTCCACCTATACGGTAAGCCTGAGTATGTAGTACATACAAGATGGTGAGGCTGTGGGTGAGGTGCAAGCGGTGTTCCTTGTACTCATGTAGGTATAGACGTATTCCTACATTTCTCTGGCCAGTAGATTTGATAAACACACATGGCATGATTAATTGCTGCATCGCATAGTTTTGGAACTTATATTGTAAATACTGTTTTTGAACTTATATTACACATGTAAGTGAGCTTGGGGTGGAAGATCCTTGAGGACCCCTTGTCTTACTGAGATTTCTTGTTTAGAGATCTCACCCCACGTTTGGGGACGTTTATTTCAGGATCAGGTAATATTGAGGGCTCAGGTGGCAGGAGGCCAGAGCTGAGTTGATATTTATGATATGCTGACTTGCTGGATGTTGATTGCTGATTATTTGACTGTCGTTATGCTTTCTGTTAGGTTTATGTTGAGACTATTATTGGGCATTGTTGCCTTATTTGGTGAGCATGAGGTTTGTCCATGCCACATGGTTTGGCTATTGTCTTTTTAATTGATGTTGTAATTAAAGTATTAGGATTTTGTCCCAGGCTATGTGTTGTAGTCCTGTGGCTTTAGATACTCACTTATTATTTATATATGAGGTATTCCAGTTAGTTGTCTTGCAATTTACCTACAGGCAGTATTTTATGAAATTGATTAAGTAATCAAGTTGGCTAAGGTTAATGACGTCATAATTGAATTAAAGAAAAAGTTATTCCGCATTTTTATTAAGCGTAGCTTAATACGATAGTATGTTAACAATCCGGGTTAACACGGGCTGTTACACCCGACGAGTTGGTTAATTCTTGCCATCCCTAGTTGAGAATGACAATGCACCAAGGTCGCGGCCGGTGACGCTCTCTTATCAGAAAAAGATTGTCGATGTTGAACTCCAAACATCTTCCAGGGGAGGAGAAAGAAAGGGAGGCGATGAGGAGAGAGAAAGAGGTAAAAATATTTATTTTATCCCGCAAATCTTTACCATTGAATGAGATTATAATCTAATGGTGTTGAGAGTGGTAGGTAAAATAATAGTAGATAGAATAACCTATCTGTTATGTCCTGAATAGACCGTATTGCTATACCGTGAGGTATGCGCTCAGAGATGATGTATATCAGGTGTATACTAGGCTTATAGTCGAGGTCCCAATCACTGCGCACGAGCAATAGGCTTATAACCAAGGAGTGGTATGTGCATGAGAAGTATTCATAGATGAGTCAAAAGTGGGGTTCTTAGGCTCCTATTTATATGAATTACCTGTCAAGGCTAGGGCCTTTTGAACTCCCCCTATTCAGTAGGATTCAGCTCTCATTCTGTTGGGATGTGATCCTATTCTTGTGCCCTACCACTATTGGAGTTGTTGAGATGTTTATGATGCTTCCCATTAACTGATTTCCATGTAGGTAGTTGGGATATCATATTTATATCCATAACACTATCCCTTATTAAAAAAAATACCAAAACAATAAATTTTTGGGCCTTTTGTGATGTACTTTGAGTTGTTGTTTTGGTCTTGTAACTTGTTAATTTAATTATACTCAACAACTAAATACCTTATATCAAGTGTTTTCATTTGCAGTAAATATCATATATCAAATGAAAATCATTTCCTTAGCTTCCCCACCATATGTACCGGATAAATGTGACAAAAGCTATTTTTTCCTATTTTTTTGAACCAATCATAACCCGGCTCAGGTCGGGTTGGGTTGAGTTTACTGACTAATTTTTTTTCGAGTCAACCCTAACCCGGTTCATTTTTTTCGGGTTGCAAACGTGTTGGGCCGAATCGAGTCAGATTTTTACCAACCCTACTCTCAACACCATCGGCCACTGTGCTTGCAACACCTAAAATATTTTTTGACTACTCTCTAACATCATTACATTAGATTTTAAAGGGAGAATGTGTTACTTATCTTTTATGTTATTTTATTTTAAGAATTATACTTTTATCTCTTGAAAGATGAAAATGTTTTATACTTGAATCTATTTTAATGTAAAATATTATTTTAAGTGTGGTAACAGGGCGACGGTGGTGTTGATAATGCCAATACACTAAGGTTGTGCTGGTGACACTCTCTTATTGGAAAAAGACCTTGTCGGTGTTGAACTCCAAACATCCTTAGGAGGAGAGAGAAAGGGTGGGAGACAATGAGGAGAGAGAAAGAGGTAAAAGAATTTTTTTATTCCATAAATCTTTATTATTGGATGAAATTATAATCTAATGATATTGAGAGGGATAGACAAAGTAAATAAAATAAGAACAGGGAGAATAAATTGGAATGAAACAAGTGGAAACAAGTTGAAGAGAAAAGCGCAAGAACGGTACAAAACTCAATTACATTACTTTAGAGCTAATTATAAATCAACAAAATATAAAAGGAGGAGGATATAGTAATAACTAATCAGTGTTACCATCAATATTTTTACCGATCAATTTTACTGTTAGATCGATTATGTTGATCCAACGGTTATATTTATTTCCATCTTAATATGGTTATGATTATTTTTTGCATTAAATATGAAAAATTATAACTATACAAAGGTGGAAATAAATATAAAATATTAAATATGAGAAATCATAATCATACAAAGGTGGAAATAAATATAATCGTTGAATCAACATAATCGATCTAACGATGAAATTGATTAATAGTAACTTGATAATAATATTAATTGGGTTTATCATCTATTATTTAATATGACCACAAAAAATTTCCTACACACAAAATATTTTGTGGGGCCCGCAGCAAAAAAAACTCCAACACGCAAAACGAATCTCTATAATATAACACAATCACTATTCCTACAACATAACTCTTATAAAACTCATATTAATTAATTGTTATAATATGCTATTCGAGTAAAAAATAAAATACTTAAATTTGATTTGTAAAAGTTTACAGGTACAATATGTAATGTAACGTGTACTAATTTACTTGTCAAAGTCACTTCACTTGTGGAGGTTTTTAGATTCCTTAACAACCTGCGAGGTCTTAAAGGTTTGGAACTTCAATGTTCCTTCACTGTGTCTTCTAACTATTTTAGTTCGCTTCATCTGGGAATGGAACCATTGCTACAAAAATCATCATCATCTTCTTCTAGAAAGACCATAACATTGGAAGAATGGAATGGTTCATCATCCACAAAGCTCTCAAAAACTTTCACCATCAAGGCTTCATCTTCCTCTGTCTCTATTCAAAGGTTCTTTCTTCCCTTTTTTCCATCATCATCATCACCCAATTTTCTCTTTCTCTCCATTCACACTTCTCTTGTTTTTATTTCTCCTTTTACACAGATCTGGTGCACGCTTCACACATGTTTGGAGACGATTACTTCAGGCATTTGTCCCTGAGGCAAATTTCTGTTTTTAACTCGGAATTGTGTAAATCACTACTGTATCAGTATGTGCTTGTTCTTATATATGGTTCGTCATTTAAAAAAGGGTTTATGTTTTTTCTTGTTATTTGATTACATACTACAGGCTTTTCCAAGCAGTGTGACTGCAGATTATGTTCCTTTTCAAATATGGGATTCATTGCAGGTAAACTATAGTTTGAAGAAAAAGGGTGATTAAGTTATTCTTATATCAAAACAATGTTATTGTTCTTGAGTTAATTATGGATGAATATGGCAGGGCCTTTCAACCTATATAAGGACCATGCTTTCTACTCAGGTAAGGCATTGTTTCACTGTAATTTTGTAGTATTTTTTGTCATGCACATATCAGAATAGCACATGATGAGTGGTCAATAAAATAAAATCCCTTTCAGGCTCTACTGAGTGCTATTGGGGTTGGCGAGAAATCAGCTACAGTCCTTGGTGCTACTTTTCAGGTACCTACTAGTTACAATATTCTGTATTTACTTGATCAATGACTGAACCCTGGTTTGTAAGATAGGGCTTGGGAGACGAAGCCTCAAGCCTTTTGTGTGTGCGCCCACATGCTCGTGTTGTTTTTTCTCTTCTTTTTTTTCTTTCTGGTGCATAACCTTTTGTGTTTCTTAGGCTGCAATTTATTGACAATATGATATTGAACATTGAACTATTTCCAGTGGTTTTTAAGGGATCTAACTGGCATGCTTGGAGGAATCTTATTCACATTCTACCAGGTCTGCATCTCTCATGCAAAAATATTCCTTCATCCTTATTAATTTTGAACTGAAATATACTTTATCTGGACCATCCTACGCTTGGGTGTATACATATGCTTATTCACTCCTCTCAAATGATTCTGTAATCATGTTCTTTTAACTGTATTTCGATTTTTCCCATATGCTGCAGGGTTCAAATCTTGATAGCAATGCAAAAATGTGGCGTTTGGTTGCGGATTTCATGAATGATCTTGGTAGGATTACTTTCATCTTAGTCTTTAAATAAAAAATTACATAACCATTTTCTTTATGCATTCTCTCTGTGAAGTATAAACACTGGCCAATAATAATTCTACTTAGTCCAGTCCTGGTTTAATAGTATGTAAATTCAAGGATTGAGATTGGGAATAAATAAAGGGGTGAAAATAGAAAGGAACTTATTTAGGACTTTTATGGATAAAATCATCTACAAATTCTTCAAAGGAGTATTTTTTTTCTTCCTTAAATCATTTGGGTTCAATTTTTACTTGTATATTTTAATTGCTTTCACATAAATCCAACATTGAGGCTAAGATGTGCATCATTCTCCACTTACAACAGAATAACCTTGTTTTTTACAACTAATACCTGATATGTAATTCTATTCCATATTTAATTCTCCTCACATTGGAGGAGATTTGTCAGTTATATACTACTACTCAATATACTAATATCATAATTGGCCTATATTAATGTTAGACGTCAGTTCTGCATTGTTGATTATTTAAATGGAAATTTTTGTATTCGCAGTATATAGCAGTTGTCTAGGAGAGTCAAGGAAAAGAGAGACTTCCTCTAGTTTCTGCCTACGGTTACAATTTAATTTCCCAAATTGAAAAAGAAAGAAAAGTCTTTGAAGAAAACAATATGATCATATATTTGTTTTTCCTTTTTAAAGCTTTATTGAGAACTGCTCATTTTTGGGTGGAAGTGGAATAATGTTTCATGGAAACATTCTCCTGATTATGCATTAGCAATGTCTTCCAAACTCAAAGCCATTGACTTAGTTGAGTATGATTTATTTGTTGTTTTCAACTGATTTGAATACTACTGATGCAGATTTGCATACATGAAAGCTTTGACTTTGCATATTGTATGTAGAGGTCATGATATGCACATCTTGTTGGTTTTTTTTTATAATATATTGGGACTATAAGCAGAGGAGAAGTACTATTTGGAATGCTTTACTTGGGTACTAATGTCTAAATCTCTAATTGTTTGTTTTGTGAAACTAAAAATTAACAGCAGCTCATTAGTGTATCTTTCACTGATGCTGCTGTGTTAAATCTGATCTTTCATATTGCCTTTCATATCCCTTATTGATTTGTTTAGGTTTTTGCATTGATTACAGGAATGCTAATGGACCTCATTTCCCCATTGTTTCCATCAGCTTTTGTGTTTATTGTTTGCTTAGGAAGCATATCAAGATCTTTTAGTAAGTTCTAACAATTCTGGAAGTTCAAAAATGCATTAATAACCTGATTTAACATTAATTACTAGCTGTATGTTTTTTCGCTCTTCGTTTTGCATGTAAGTAATTTTGTTAGGAGTATTTGAATCCGAGAAACAACCTCTTTGCAAATATACAAGGATAAGGCTGCGTACAAACCTACAAAGATTGCCTTTACCCCTCTCACCCTCAGTAGTCAGGGTTTAATGAGAAGTGTTTCAACAAGAGGGCAAGTCTGAAGCAGTTGTTACTCCTTAATAATTGAAAAGTCACATGTTCAAGTCTGGGAAACAGCCTCTTTGCAAATATGCAAGGGTAAGGCTGCGTACAAAGATTGTTCTCACCCTTACCCTTGCCCTTGCTAGGCGGGGTATAATGGGAAGTTTTTTTTATTTTTTTTATATAAGTTAATGTGACATTAGATGATCTGACATCTCCTAACAAATAAAGTTGTTCAGCAGAAATATATGTTTTGATTTATCCAAAATTAGGGCATATTTTTTTATTTTATATCCTGATTGATATTTTATTTGTATCCTAATTTTTTATTTTGATATTTTTCTCTCAAAATATGATTTTGAACCAGCTGGTGTTGCAAGTGGGGCCACTAGAGCAGCTTTGACTCAGCATTTTGCTCTTCAGGATAATGCTGCAGATATATCTGCTAAGGTATAACTTGCATTTATTCTAACTGTTTAGATTATTAGCTGAGAATTAAGTTTTTTGTCCAGTAGGGCGTGTTTTCTTTTTTTTCTTTTTTCTTTTTTCTTTTTAAAAAAAAAAAAATTGACTTATAAACATGTATCTATAGGAAGGAAGTCAAGAAACTGTGGCCACAATGATCGGCATGGCTTTGGGAATGCTTGTTGCTCGCATTACCATTGGACACCCACTAGTCATTTGGTTTTCTTTTTTATCTCTGACCCTGTTTCATGTTTATGGTAAATTTCTAAATTGTAATTTGTTTTATGCATATCTTTTACGTTTTAGTATTGTGAAGAAAAATATGATATTAGGTATAAACCTGTCTCTTGCGTATTGCTTTTGTTGTACAAGCTATAACTAAAAGAAAGCGGGAATCCTTGGGCATATGTACCTTATCAATTAGTAAAAGGAGGTTATAGATTGATGGTATTAGCATGCTGAAAGTGATATAGTTGGTCCATTTCCTCACCAGTGTGTCTGGGACAAATAGATAATCCATTTTTTCCTGGTCACTTCATAGGTAATCTTTGCTTGTTTATCCCAACAAATGTTTTAATCTTGAGGAATATTTGTTGGTGGTTTGTGATAGAATGAAGAAGGATTGAATTTCTATTGTCTGATTACAATACATGCTTAAATTTTATAGTTATCACAATTGAAAGCATTGTCTGCTCGCCTTAATTTGATCCCATTTCCTTTGTGAAGTTGAGAGCTCGTAATTTTAATCTGAAGTGGATGGATGCCTTTTCCTACGCATATCTTTTTTATTTTCTAAATACACATGTTAAATCTGACCACCAGCATCATATATGAAAACCTGATAATGTAAATGATGTCTCTTTTCCATGCAGCAAACTACCAAGCTGTTCGATGCTTGGCATTGACCTCACTAAACCCTGAAAGGAGCTCTATTCTTTTGCAGCATTTCATGAAGACTGGCCAAGGTATTGTCTGTTATTCTTCTTTGGTTTCTAGTATTCCAGTCTGCCGTTTTTAATTAGCATAACATTTGCTGTATCTTAGAACAAAGTTTTATAACCTCAAGATCATTATACACTAGAGGTTGTATTTTTATCCCCACCTTGGCTTGGTAGAGTCTTCAAAGGAAAATGTAATTTCCAACACCTTATGATAGGTACCAGAGAATCAGAGTGAATAAAAAGAAAGACTGAATGTATATTGGTAAGAATTTCTGGGAAATCCAGGTTATAGTATGGTAACTTATGATGCACCGACACTTTAAAAAGTCTGACTTGTCGTGTCCGACACTTCCTGACACTCCAACACGCGTTGCAGAGACTCAAAAAAGGGTTCAAATGTTGCATCGCTTTTTTAGTTCTAACTATTAGATTCGTTGGATTACGATTATCATTTTATTGAGTTTAATATAAATATTTGTGATATCTTATGCTTCTTTGCAAAATTGATGGATATTATAAGTTTAGTTTCATTATTTTTGTTAAATTATTGAATATTAATTATTAAATATAATATACGCTACATAAATTAAAAATATTATTTAATATCAAAACGTGTCCTAACGTGTCGAAATCTAACATTTCTTAGAATTAACGTGTCGAAGTGTCATGTCGTGTCCCATGTCGGTGTCGATGCAACATAGATGGTAACTAAAGAAAGAGAATGCTATTGCCACACTGGCTGTCCTAATACACCAGAGGTGTCCTAAATTCACTCACCAAATGCCTACCTCCCTGCGTGCCATTCCTTTTTAATTCTTGACCTCATAACAGAATTCATATCCCATAACAAAATTCGTTCACGCATTCCCCAAGCCTGAGCATACATGTCAGCCACTTAGGTATAATAGATTGTCTACATCATTGCTTATCCTTCCTAGTGTGGACTCTGGTGTCCACATACCTATCAATACCTCCAACTTAAGATTCACCTTGTCCTCAAAGTGAGGGCAAGCAGCGAGAGTCTTTCCCTCGTATCTCATTGTGAGATTGTAAGGGCCAACTGATGTGTAAAGCATTATAGCTTCCATGGCGATCCCATTTTCCTTCTTCATCTCCCACAACAAGAAGCGACAACAAAGATGCAATCAAGCCTCTCTCTCATACAGTTTCACAGCCCAGTCAAAAACCCCTTGAAGTTTAATAAAATCCAAATAATGATTCCAATTCTGCAATTGACTCACATCAAGTGGCTGGACATGAAAATAATATCTCTTAAAATTAGACTCAAAAGTACTAATATTTGCAAGCATCATGATAAAGCTGTTCTCCAATGATCCTGTACTTTAATAGGACTATTGAACTAGTCAATCCCATATATGAACCCATCTTATCTTGGATAATGCAATTCCATATATTAATCTTTTTTTCATTCACTATATATTAATACTTGCTTCTAAACTTTTTGCCAGTTCTCTCCCCTGAACAGGTCTCTTCAAAAGAGCATGTTTTACCCATACAGCTCACTTCATGGAGCTCAAAGAATTCTATTTCTCTGGATACAAAAGTACGTTTAGGCATGAGGATTTCTTCATTTGATAACATGGAAATGTGAGTGGCTTAAATTTGGTCTGAGTCCCTATTCTTTTAGGAAATAAATTTGTCCTTGGTGTCAATTATGTCTTTGCAACTTTATGGGGTTTTGCCTGAATTTCTAATTCACTGCATTTTTAGTCTTTTCTTGTACCCCAAGACCAATTGTTATTCGAGGCAATGGTCCACTATATTGTGTTATAGCTTCTATTAGCCCAAATCATAATTATACTGTTGTGTTGTGTCATCATTAGCGAACAATGTGCCAATAGTAACTTGTTCATGATTGAAAACATTAATTAGCTCTTGCCCTCTATGTCTTTGGTATTGGCTCAAAGCTTAAGCTGTCCACGATTATGGCTTGATTATTTGTAGCTTTAATAAAGCTTACTGAGCAAATTCTTTTTATGTGACACTGACAGCCAGGAGCATTTGCTTTCTGCAGCATCATACTACGCGAAAGGTTGACTTCTCGTATTATTTTAACTACCAGCTTTTCCCTCTCCATCTGAAGGATCAAACCTTATTTCATTCTTTGTTGTTTTTGTTTTTGCATATAGCCAAGTACTTACTAGTGGAAAGGAAGGGAATCATTAAAGTTATTGTGCATAAAGATTCAAATGCTGCGGATATCTTAAAGTCATTTATTCATGCTCTCGTCCTGGCAAATAATGTTAATAAAAGAAAATCTTTGCACTCAGAAGGCCACATGTGGATGGATAATCAGTATGAAGTATTTATCCAGAAGGTACTTCTTTAAGCATCTAGTCAAATTCTATTTAGCTTGTTATTTATGTTCTTTGATTTCGTAAAGGTGTGATATATTAATCTTTTCCCTGTTGATGAATATATAAGAATATTTATGATATGGGAATCTAAGTAAATTGATACAATGCCACCTTCTCTTACTTGAATTTTATATCCAGTAAGTGGGAGATTAAGTTCACTCTTTTTGTTTGTGCAGCTCAAGTCATCAGGCTGGAAAACAGAACGGCTTCTATCACCTATAATATGGAGGGCAAACTGGATCTATGAACCGTTGGAAGAAAAAGTTGATTAGGGTCATCTCCAGTTTTTATACATATAACATTTTTCTAGAGAAGGTGACTAGTGGCAGCTCTGGTTGGATTGAGGTTATTTGATGTGGAGTTGAATTTTGAGGCTTTTTCCAAAATTGGAGTGGTTATATGGTTGACAATGTTGGCATATGATTTTTGTACTAGTTATTTATGATTTCAAACTTGACTAGGTTTCTCTTGCAACTGCACCCTTACTTCTCTCCTCTACCAGTTTGGAAAACAAAGAAGGGGAGAGGGTGGTGGTTGGTTTGAGTTAGGAGTGCAGTAAATGCATAGATGCTTACATACATATGCCCTAAGTGAAAAAGCAATTCCCTTTCGCAGTAACTGGTTTAAACCACCGTGTGTGACCTTGCTGGAATATAAAAAAAAAATTATTTATTAAAATGACAGGTTATATTGTTTCAATTCTTGTTATGATTAACTGACTAAGTGCTGAACAGCTTATTTTCAGCTTCTCTTTTTGAAGAACTAGGCCGAATTATTTTGACCAACTACGGCAAAGTCCAAACAGGCTATTTTGGTAGTTGGGATCATACCAATCATGGCTGCCAATGTTTCTTGTCTTGTTTTTTTAGTTATGAACATGTATATTATTATGTACTATAGAAGAAAGAGGAGCAAACATTGGCAATCATGATTGGTATGACATTTGGTATGCAATTACCATGGACTGATCCCAAAGTTAGTCTCCTTTCAGTTTACTTGGTTCTGTTCTTGGTGGATACATAGGCAGCTTCCCTAATTCTTTACGATACCCAATTCAATATATAAACATTATAGAATTATTGTAGCGCAGAAAAAGGATCTTATTTCTCATTATTCTCAGAATCTGCACTGTACATTATATAGAGTAGAAATAAACCAATTGATCCGATCCTAAACATTAAATTCTTCTAATAACTTAGTAACAACAATTACGATACTTGCTACAAGAGAAAATGTGATCGGAGACATTATACGCCTGCATATTATTTGGATGAGAATGCAAAGAAAAATGTGAGATTGAAGTGATAAAATCTCAAACCAACTTTCTAAACAAGGGAATACTGGAAGCTTCAAAAACATTGTATAAATTAAAAATTCTCATGATACAAATATTTGACACACAAAACAACATACTTAATGATCAGTAAGAATATTTCAACTGAGTTCCTAGTTTACTTTCTTGCTCGACACCTTTTCTAAATAGTTTGTTTGTCACTGATTAACACCATTCAACTTAATTAGAGAATACTTCTCCCTTTGTACTGGACAATCTATTTCGTACTGAAGTTGGAACTAATAGTGTGTGTGCATATTTTGCATCTCTAACAATCTTTATCAACATTTTCCCTAAAGCTATATGATCATTTTCGATGCCCAGATGATGCCATGAGAACTGCAACAGCCACAATGAACATAAGCAACATGGCCCCAAGCAATATATATGTTCTTCTTGATGATTTGCGATACTCCCCGAACAATAGGATGCCCCAAAAGGTACTCACAAGTGGAAGTGCCTGTACATTAAACAACACATCTTCAGTTACCAAGAATTGATGATTTGAGGAACAAGCACAAGTCAAATGTTAAGACAATGGTCATGTCACGCATGTTATATGTTGGGATATGACTCATGCTTCGTATTGAGACTATGACTCTGCGAAATGCATAGAAAGTCAAACAGGGTCCTGCGCTGGTATTGTTGTGGGTCTCAGGTTTATTTTATTTTATCTCTTTTTAATAGTTTGGCTTGGCTCATGAATGTTGCTTAGGGTTTCTAAACCTATTTATGCCTTGTAAACTGAATGATTTATAACGAGAGCAGTGATTGGTCGGTGCCAACATTATATAGTGTAAGAACATTTTCTTACAATTGGTGTATCTGAAAATTTCTTGGCAAAGTAAATTTGACAACATAAATTGAAAGTAAAAACTCACTTGAACAGCATCTGCTGCTGCATATCCTGCAGCTTGACCTCCCATAAATTGGAGGCCATTTCCAAAGCCACAAAGGAGACCAGCCAAAAAAGCCCAACCTCTTCCATCCCAATCTCTCAAATAAGCCTTCAGTGATGACTTGGGTAAGTTCAAGATAGGGTGGTAAAGGAAGGTGATGTTTAGAACTATGGCAACAACAAAACAAGAGACTGAAAAGTAAAAGAAGGCAGTATAAACACTCAAATGGGGAACCCCTTTCTTTAAAGTGTTCCACTTGTCATTTGTTGCCAAATTGAATGCTGGTGAGAATAGAGAGAAGCAAACTCCAGCAAAGAATGTTATAGCCAATCCAATGAAAGTGCTCTTACCAAACACCTACAAAAGGTTTAACAGAAGACGAAGCATAAAGTGAAAAGGTTTGTGAAAATTGTAGTGTATAATTCCATGAAGCATAACCACCTGCCTTAATTGATCTTCTTTTCTCAAGTTCTATAAGAAAAACTGCAGTTCCTGCTTTGGCTTTGTATGCAGGATCACTTCCATTCTCTAGATCCCTTGAATCAACTATATATGTAACAAAGAAGAGGAAAAAGGCCAGCATTTATCAAATAAAACAATCCCATGAAATTGGAAACCAAGTATTGTTACCTTCATTTGTTTCTTTCAAAGTAGATAAACTAGTATCCCTGGAAAGAGAACAAAATTTGGTTGTCAAATCAGCATTGTTAGAAACTATGAATAGAAAATAAGACAAACTAAAATCATAATCCAAAACAAAATCAGCAGTAATCAAGAAACCAGGATAATCATTCCAACTCAAATGCTTCTGGTCCTAAATTGGAGAAAACATTTTCTTTTATCGTTAGAAAGAGTGCAGAAACAATTGCAGCAGCAGAACGTAATCACTACCCAGCGAACATATTCAGTAATCTTTGCAAATTATGCTTTAGAAAAGAAAGAAAAGAAAAGATCACCTTCTTACATTGGATTTAAAAAAAAAATGATGCTCCTAATTTCATTTCCAAACAGAAGCAACAAACATTTTCTTCTTATTATTTTTTTTAGAAGGAGAAGCAGAAGCAGAAGCAGTGAGTATCATCAATTGTCAATGATCATATCTCAAAGTAGTTGTAAACAAGCAACACATACTGAGCTCCATCTCTGCGAAGACTTGAATAATCGTTGAGCTTGGCCTTATTATCAGCAGAATTAGATGAATGAACAGCTGAGCCTAGACAAACTGCAATCAGAAAACAACCAACTCCTGGGAAAAGAATCTCAGCTTTATTGATTCTGTCGTCCAAAAAGTAATTCAAAGTTGTTCCTGTTACAATCAGAACAGAAACAGTGCAATGAAATTCAGTATTTGAGGACAAAAGCAAGCTGTAAATTTTTGCAGATATTGAAACCTCTCTTTGAGTGCATAGCCCCAGAATCAAAGAGGAGTATGAATGCAAAAAATACCTATAACAACAGTTATGCTTGATGAGACCACTTCAACAACTGATAATCCAACAAAAGCCCAGGCATATTGTGTGGACAGATTTCCAACACTAAGGACTACCCCACCCGCCATGGCAAACAGAACAGAAGGCAAGTTATGCTGCATCAAAAAACCATAGCACATTCATAAACCAGTGTAAACAATAGTAGTCGATAAATTATAAAGTTCAAGGCTGAAAATGCTGCATTCAAACGGATGGTTCCAAACAAAAGATAACATGGATTAAACTATCTACATATTAGTAGAAGAAAATTACAAAACAATTTTAATATTTAATAAATGAAGAAACACCTATCAGTAGTTCCATTTTGCTTTGTTTGAACCATTATAAGGTAAAATTATTATACTTCCATAGGGTTAAAGAACCATTCATTACAAGAGATAACATATAGAGTTTGGATCTAATTGGTATACTTTTATCAAGATCAGGAGTGACCTACATTAGAGTTGAATAGTAATTAGTAGATTAGGTTGCAATCCGGCAGGAAAAACATATATCAGAACATGTCAACTATAACTAACAAAATTCTTCTTGCTAATTTCGAAAAGAATGTACTATGAAACCATATTGAACTCCAACAAAATACAATGAGTATATATGACCATTATTACAACTAGAGATAGGATCATTTGACACCAATGTCAAATTTGAAATTTGACATCTCATCTGAGAGCCGTTAGATAAAAAAAGATCAACGGTGTCCTATGCTTACGAATCAGAGTCGTTGATGTTTTTTGATCTAACGGCTCTTAGATGAGGTGTCAAATTTCAAATTTGACACTGGTGTCAAAGGATCCTAGCTCAAGTAACTAATATATCATCCAACATGAGAGTTCTGCTTTTGGACCCATGTTAGGCAAAATGAACAACCTTATACACAACCTTCGGTTAAAACCCCTCTATAAATAAAGGGTCAAGCCTAGGTATGCTCTCTACCCTTTGGCTTCTAGTCTTTTGCCTGTGTACAGTAATCCATGTATCAAACAAGTTCTATCAAGGATGAGCCTCACATGCCTTGTTAAAAGGGTATGAAGGCTCTCCCCTTGTTAAAAGTAACTTCAAAAAACATATCTCATGAATCATGAATCCATGGTACCAACCTGAGAAAGCTGAGATAAGAAGTTTGGTTTGTTGTGGCCTATCTCACCTAAAGTGAAAGCAATGATAATAGCAGCCAATAGATTGGTGAGGGTGTAGTCAAGGTAAGTGTGCTGAGGAAGACGACCTCTTCTTTCCAACATAGTCATTACAGCAGGCCATGTCCCTAAGAAGAAAAGGGACAATAGCATGCACCCTATGGCACCTCCTTTGCTCTCCACCAGATACATTTTCAACTCACTCTACACACAAAAATGATCGATTATTGCTCCCTATTTATATATGAAGAAATCAAGGAAGATATATACCATATTACAAGAACCCTGAAAAAACATTGTCCTATACTTTAGGATTATATGTACATGAGAATCAAAAGTACCACGACGTGAATACTGAGTCAACCCATCAGAATATACTAATATAATATACTCTACCAGATAGATACCTTCAGTTCACTGCACAAAATTCTGCTATGTATGTGAAGAAATCAATAACTTTTTTATGTGAGGATCAAAATTTCAAAGACTGTGAATAGATAGTCAACTCAAATATATTTTATTATATTATGTTTGAAAAAGCATGTGCAGGGATCATGACAGTCGTTTAAATTTAGTTTTATTTATATAATATTTTTGATATTCTAAGGGATAGTCTTTGAATAATTAGTGCCGTTAAGATTACTCTTTGTTATAATAAATCCATTAAATCGTCACTGAAAAGGGACCATGATCCATGCCGTGGCTCTCGTCATCTTCAATTGCCACTTAGGGTTTAATATATCTCGTAGGAGATAAAATTATTTCTTATATATATATATATATATATATATATATATATATATATATATATAAATAAGTGTGTGTAATTCATATAGAAAAAAGTGAAAAGAAGATAGAGAAAAAAAAAAATTAACCTCACATCTTTATGTATGTGTATAAAATAATTTTATCTCTTGCAATATGTCTTGTTATGAAGTATTGTCACGACCCCACTATGTATTTTTATTGAGTTTTCAGTCTCACCAAATGTAACACGTTTATTTTCATGATGCTCAATAATATGGTCCTTTGATTTTAATTTAAAATTTTAATTAATTTAAGATTTTATAATTAAATTAAATTAGCATATTATTTTTGTTGGATACGTGAAAAAAGCACTAAAACACACGCCACCTAACAGATCTACCCACATCTCTCACCCTTAGGCTAAGGGTGTGCTAACAACCATTTTGTTCCTTTGCACGGTTTATGGAAACAAATAATTCTTTTTTATTTTTTATTTTTGTGCCTTGAAATAATTTTTGAGAGAAAAAAAAAAATGTGTTTGAAAACATGTTTTATTTTTATTCCGAGAATGAGAATTGTGTTTGATAACACAACAAACAATAAAATAAAAATAATTCCTATTAATCACTCTCTTTTCCATATGGTGTGGTGGTGGTGGCGGGCGTGGCATGGTGATAATAATGGTGGTGATAGCATGGTGATGGTAGCAGCAGTGGCGAGGTGGTGGTAATGGTGGCGATGACGTATTGATGGTAGTGGTCGTGGTGATGGCATGACGGTGGCGATGACACCAGCGCCTACGATGATGGTGGTAGTGATAGTGGCGGCGATGGTGGCGGTGGCATAGTGGTGGTATGGTGGTGGTGGTGGTGGTGGTGATTGCATTGTGGTGGTGGTGACGATAGTGGCTACGATGATGGTGGTGGTGGTTGGTGGCGGTAGTGATGGCGGTGGCGGTGATGGTGGTATGGTGGTGGTGGTGGTGGCGGTGACAATGTTTGAGACGATCATGGTGGTGGTTGGTAACGGTCGTTGTGGCAAGGGGCATAGTGGTGGAGGTGATAATAGTGGATGCGGCAATGGTAGTGATGGTAGCTATGGCTGCAGTGGCTGCGATGGTGGTGATGGTGGTGGTTATGGTAGTGGTGGTGGTTGGTGATGATGGTGGTGACAATGATGATAGTGATGGTGGCGGTGACAGTAGCATGGTGATAGTGATGGTGGCGATAGGTGGAGGTCATGGTGATAGTGGCGGTGACATCATAGTGGTGGTGACAACGGCATCAACTATGGTGGCAGTGAAGTGGTCGTGTTAGGATGATGGTGGTAGTGGTAATGATAGTGGTAGAGTGTGATTGAGAAAGACAAATGTTTCTCATTTTGTACCCGGGAACAAACAAACAGAAATTTTTTTATTTTTTGTTCTCTAGCACAAAAATTACACTGGTCCATCCAGGAACAAAAAATACACTGGTCCATCCAGGAACAAAAAATAAACTAATTTACCAAATGAATTTTCTATCCAATTCTATTCACGGAAAAAAAAAAAACTCATTCTGGAAAGGTTGTCATGTACGCCCTAACTCTTTCTTTGTATTTTCCTTGACTTTATCAATTATCACAACCGTTGAGAGGCTATTTGGTACGAAGATTTTTTTAGAAATCCTGTGTAAGTGGGGTGGGGCAATTTTTTTTCCCCAATGTTTGTATGAGAAAATTGAAAATATTTTTTCTCTATCAAATCCCAAACGAAAATATCATCTGATATATGATATTTTTGTTTTTTCATAGTATAATTAACCCAACATTTTCGGAAAAAATTTAGACCTACAAAATACCTTTTTATAATTTACTCGGAAAAAAAAATCACCATATTCAAAAAAAAAAAAATTTTCTTATAATAAAAATATTTTCACTGCCAAAAACCAAGTTAGTTGTTACTTGATCATGACGTAATAACGTAGAACCAACAATCCTGCTTTTTCGTTTGACGAAACTGCTTAGATTCCTTAATTATTGAGTAAGCCCACACAACTTTGGACCCACACCTACTTCCTGATTGCACCTATTTCATCCTTTTGCGGTGTTTTTCATGCCCATATGCTGACTTCGAATATTTAGGGCTCGTTTGGTGGACAAGATAGGATAAGGATGGATAGGATAAGAGGATTGGATAAGGGTAGGATATGATATGAGCATGATAAACTCATATCCTATCCTGTGTTTGATGTGCACTAGATAAGCTATCTGATAGGACAATAGTATCCTATCCGTTGTTTGGTGTGAATCAGATTGCGTCAGGATATGCTTTAAATAGACAAAAATACCCTCAACAATAGATTTTCATATAATTTTTTTTATTTATTTTTTTAATTTTTTTGTACATTAATTCCTATTTTAAATTATTTAAAAAATATTATTTTAAATAAAATATATTAAAAATACATAATTATGAATATCTTACACATTAACTATGAAATAAAATATATTAAATTGTTGTTACCAATATATATATATATATATATATATATATATATATATATATATAATTACAAATCTTTCTAAGTTTATCTCAAATTTCTTTAATCATTTTGCCTCATAACACTCTGATTAAGCAGCGAAAATGGAATAAAGTCAACCAAAATAGATGATCTCCATAGCAATCAAAATAGATAATGATTCTCAAGTCACTAATAACCAAGGTTATAAGTTCTCAAATCATTTCCATAGACATTGTATCTAATCAAATAATTAAAGCAACAAAGTCAACCAAAATAGATAATCTCCATAGTAATCTCTATATCAATGACTTCACGAATGTAAGACGAACAGCATCATTAGATCCCATAAAAATATGCAACCGATAGGGCACAGATAGTATCTTATCTGCTGCAGCCAAGCACTCTTCTTCAGTTAAATCAAGTTTATGCAATTCATTCATAAGGCCGATAGAATTATCAAATACATCTTTGGCAACTCCAAGGCGATCTGCAACTCTTTCCAATCGTTCTGAGCTTTTTTCTAGCAATTGTCCTAAACTCTTTCCCAATTCAGATATGCTATTAGCTATGGCTTGCGCTCCTCGATTTTTTTTTCTTGGCTGAGTTTCAATTTGATCATGTTTTCTCTTAAATTGTGCTTTGTTGATAGAAGCTGATTGAGACAATTCAACTCTAATACCTTCATCACTTCCTTCTTCATTTTCATTATCCAGCTCCTCAACAACATCAGCAGGGGTAACTGCTCCTTTACCAGTGGCACGATCCTTTCCAAAAGCAAGAGCAAGCTTATCGAGAAGTGGGATTGATGTATTCCTATAATCTTTTGCATTAGGATGATTCTGCAAGATAATAAAAAAAGGGTAGCTTCTATAATTCATTAATAGAAAGTTAATGGAAGCTTCAATTAAAATATGGAGGGAAAATAAACAAACATTAACCTTAATATACTCAGTCCACACATAGTCACTGTCCACCATTATCATTTTTTTCTCATCATCCCAACCAAATCCACTTTGATTTAGCATGT
Source organism: Gastrolobium villosum (assembly GCA_032173675.1). Classification (NCBI taxonomy): domain Eukaryota; kingdom Viridiplantae; phylum Streptophyta; class Magnoliopsida; order Fabales; family Fabaceae; genus Gastrolobium; species Gastrolobium villosum. The sequence continues at coordinate 480,472 of JAVKPL010013638.1, read as the reverse complement.
CATAAACTATGGCATAAATTGCCCTTAATCTTTTCATTGCAGACTCAATGTGCGGTTTCACCTTAATTCCACATCCAGGAAACTTTTCCTCCATTTTTTTCTCCGTCATTCTTAAGGTATGTGCTTTGAATTGTCCATTGTCAAGTCTTTGACCTTGATTCACAGCTTCAATTAAAATATCAAGAAGAGCTTCATCCTCCTCGTTAGACCATTGCCTACGATCTCTTCTTTTCTTGCCACTTTGTTGCATGATATTCTCAGATTCCATTCTTATCACATGACCAAATAATAAATCATAAATTAGGCAAAAAAAAAAACTTAAGAAGTCTTAGAATGAGTGTTAAAAAAAAAAATTAATAAGAAAGTTGAAATTTTCTCTGAATAATAGAGTTTAGAATCATTACAAGCTTTCAGCCTTGAGAAAGTAACATAACAGAATAATATTGAATGCAAGTGAACTAATCTAAAATTTGAATAAAGAAAAATCACAATTAAAGTTATATAACGTACTAGAAGTGACTTTACACAGGTTTTATATGTAACATAAAGATATATAACCTATCCCATCAAAGAATAACTTTTTTGCTGCAGCTGTTACAAAAGAAACATTATAGAGAACTTCAATCCCAAACACTTGAAACTGGAATGTACACATAACCTCTGTAGCATTACTTTCAAATCGGTTTAAATAGTAAAAGTAACGGGTGAGGGTTGGAATTAAAGTGAAATAAGTTTAATAATTCTCAAAGGTTTAGTGGTTGATGAGGCAAAGAAAACATGAGTTCTTTTGGCCATTCCCAAGTCATTTGTTCTTTTGGCCAGTTCAACTTATCCACTTTTTTTATAAAATGATTTATTCACAATTACAGAAAACATGAGTTTTACATAGAAAGTAATGAAAGATAGCCAATGCATATATAATATAAAAGAGAAATGCTGCTAGCAAATATAATTTTTGTTTGCACCTAAGATTAGTGCAATGTGCACAGCATGTGTAAAATGAAGTGCAGTAGTGTTACTTTATTTAAAACCATGAGTTTAGTTTTATGAGAATGATAAAGCCAGTATTCTATCTCAGTAAGACTCGAAGGTCACTAATTTGATTCTCTAAAAAGGCGCAAATACGGCAAGCAAATTATTTATCTATATTTTGAATGTAAGCTTAACTAAGATTAGAAACTTAACTAAGATTAAAAATAACAACTTGGTTTGAAGTTTTGAATCTCCAGAAATTCAGAAAAATCAACTGCCAGTCAGCGTTAAAACTCAAATCATCGGAACAACAAGCAACCCACAAGACAAAGATCAGATTCGCATGAATCACAGGATCATAAATGATGGGATCTAACCCGAAGAAAAATGTGAAATTTACAAAAATCCGAAAATGGGTTTCGCTTTAATCAGAATGAAGCACGGGAAAAAGAGAGGAGAATCGAGCAAAATAATCAAAAAGGTGAGCAAAGAATGCAAAAGGGTTTGAGCTACATACCTCGTTTCTGAATGCAGCCCTTTGAAATTTACAAAAATCCGAAAATGGGTTTCACTTGAATCAGAATGAAGCACGGGAAAAAGAGAGGAGAAACGAGCAAAATAATCAAAAGGGTGAGCAAAGAATGCAAAAGGGTTTGAGCTACATACCTCGTTTCTGAATGCAGCCCTTCGAATTCTGAATGCACCACTTGTGAATGACGGTAGAGGAGAAGCCTTGGTCTCTTGCAGGGATGTTTTAGGAAAAATTAAAATTAAAATTTTCTTATCCTATCCTACTCCTTCCTAACCCAAGCCCCCCCTTGGGATAAGTAATTACTCTTTGGGCAGGATAAAAAAGATCAACCTGATAATTATATCCTATCCGCTTGGCATACCAAACAAATGATAAAGGTAGGATAGGATAATTTATCCTATCCTATCCTCCTTATCAGGTGCACCAAACGGGCCCTTAAACTTTTAATTTCTGGGATGGTGATGTCTTCATAAGAGATAAACGTTTGGTTTTATTATTAATGTCAGTTTATAAGTTACTAAAAAAATAAAAAGTGTCATAATATGATAAGGATTTAAAACTTATAATATGATATGCATTAAATAAAATTTTAATAATGTTTTAATTAATTACTTTTAAATTTATGAAACTTCATGAACCTAATGTACGTGATAAGAACTTTGCATCCAAAGCTTCTAAAGACGAGATAGATAAAAGAGTGCGAAATGTAGAAGAAAAACTATAATTTGCTTCTGGTATATATAGTTATTGTTGTGGTAATGGAAATTGGAAATTGCTTCTTGCATATTTATTGCGGTGATGAGTATATTAACCTTTATATTTCTCTCCCTCCTCGTAGCAATATAGGAACGTAAAGGGTGGTCCTATTGACTCGCCAAATTTGATGCGTTTTTATTAACCCGCCGATTCATCATAAATATGAGTTATAGTGAGTTGGAGGTGTTAAAAGATTAAAAAAATTATAGTTATTAAGCCAGCCATTAGTATAGTCTAATGGTGAGGGATTTGAAATATGTGAACATAGCACTTGAAGTTGGCTTTGGGGACTTTCCCTCATCTCGACACCAAAGTACTTTATCTTATTGAAGACACTGAGTGATGTTATATCAATAAGAGGTTTAAATTCATGTAAATAACAAAGGGAGTAGATGATTAGAATTATTACTGTGCAGTAATAAAAATAAATTAGAACAGACTTACTTGTTGTCAGTCGTATAGAACATATAGATGAAGAATGAATGCATAATTAGGAATTAAATCCGAGCCCACAGAACGTGTCTCCTTAAGACAATTTGCCCCCTCACTGATGCCTAAGGTTGACGGACACTTGTCTCCCAGTATATAACGGATTTCATCTGAAGAATGGTGGCACTACCGATCAACAGCCCAAACTAACACAACAATATGTCAGAGAAAGTCACATCGGAGGATGAACAACAGTATGCAAAATCGGAAGGAGAAAAATTCCGGCAGAGTTTCAGTGCGGAAAATTGGATGCACTTTATGAAGGTGTCAGTGTCTATTTATAGACACTGACCGGTCACGTTTCAAAAGGCACCTATTCGACGATGAAACAACACATCCATTGGACACGAAAAAACACATTAGTTCAACACGAAAAGGCACCCATTCAAGGCACCAATTCAAAGATGAAACAACATGTCCGTTCGGATGAAACGACACATCCGTTTGGATGAAATGACACATCCGTTCGGATGAAACGACATATCCGTTCGGATGAAATGACACATCCGTTCGGATGAAACGACACATCCGTTCGGATGAAACGACATATCCGTTCGGATGAAATGACACATCCGTTCGGATGAAACGACACATCCGTTCGGATGAAACGACACATCCGTTCGGGTGGAATGACACATCCGTTCGGATGAAACGACACATCCGTTCGGATGAAACGACATATCTGTTCAGATGAAATGACACATCCGTTCGGATGAAACGACACATCCGTTCGGATGAAACGACACATCCGTTCGGATGAAACAACACATCCTTTAGGATGAAAAGATACATCTGTTTGTCGACGAAAAGACACACCCTTTCACTACCAAACTTCTTATTCATAACCAATAGATTGTCTACACAATTTATATATATATATATATATATATATAGGTTTTATAATTCTCATATAACATGAGAGTTGGAACTTTCCTACACACCCTTCGATTTTATGACATGAGATTTCAATTCTTATGTAGAATGAGAATTATAAAACCCTATATATATATATATATATATATATATATATATATATATATATATATATATATATATATATATATATATATATATATATATATATATATATATATATATATATATATATATATATGGGAAATCATTTTCTCATGTTGTTGAAGATTGTTTTCTCATGTTGTGAGGTATCGAAATCCGTGCTATCTTTTTTTATTTTTTTAATAAATGGGGGACCTACCACTTGTATATATATAACATATAGATATTATATATATCACATATAAAAGAGAAACCCAATATATATATATATATATAAATTCCAACACTTTATATATGAATATCGAGCAAGTGACCATGGCTATACGTATTGTATTGCGTCACGTAACGTTCCAAATTGTGTTAGGCTGATTCTTCACATTTGGTCTACCAACATCACGTAAGATTTGTGTGTCGCGTTATGCCTGCGTTCTCATTGGGAAGAGCTGCGAGTTATCTGTGTCATTAATCTCAGTTATATTTATTCCACTTAGATTCATTACATCTCATCAATGAAAGCATTACACATCAGATGATAAGAGAGAAAATTTAGCAAAGGAGGAAGAATTTTAAGTGGCATATAATATTTTCATTGGTGAAATGCACTAAATTTTTGGTGTAATAATAACATCAAAAATTTATTCGGTATGTAGCACATGACTCCCTGCAATAAGTTATAATTGTACTCGAACACTTTTAAGCATAAGAAAAGAAATATCTATAACAGTGAAAGGTATAGGAAGAAAAACAATATCATTTTACTTTACTTTCTTAAAGAATTGTGGGACCTACAAGATCATAATATCTTTTATTTATTTTAGGGAGTGTTTGGTAGGAGGTTTTTTTTTTATACCTAGGAAAATGAGAATGAATTTTCAAAAATACCATATTTGATATCATTTTTTTAAAAAAAATTATCTAGGAAAATTAGATATCCTATGATCAATTTTGTGAAAAAAATTCACTATTAACAATACCACCCCGATTGATGGGGAAATAGAAAAAAGAGATAGCCAAAAAAGTGACAAAAATAATCCTGCGTAATCCCTAGTATATATGTAATATCACATCAAGTTCTCGATTATATTTTATAATCAATCAAATATAAATTTAATAAATTTTATCTAATATTTACGTATCAAATAATTTTTTGGTTATATTCCTAATAATCTTATTTTCTTATTATATTACTGAAAAATTATCCTCCGACAAAGCCCATAACCCCACTCAGCTCTTGGAAAGTGGATCTCTCTCATGTGTTAATTAATATGACCATGTCATGTGGAAATAATCATAACATAAGTGAGTGAATGATGACAAGGGAAAAGAGAAAAAAAAATTAAGGACGGAGAGTTATACAACGGCATGGGTATGCCGACCATTCTTTTTCGCCGAAGATTGCTTTGCTTAGAAGTACCCACTGCGCGCGTGACTTGCCATTTTAAGTATGATTTGTTTTGGGATCTCTGCTCTTCGTGGCTTCGTTTCCCTTTTTTCATAATTTTTTTTTATTTCACTGCTCCGCGATGCATGACAGTTCTTCCCCTCATCAAATCCTTCTTGCGTAGAGGCTCACTTTTTTCGTGACTGTAGCTGTTGTCGGTTGCTTATTTACCATGATGGGGTGGAAATCAAAGTTTACCAATTCACCATATAAGGCGCTAATGTTTAGTTCGGATAGACGGTGAATATTCACACATAAGTGATAAATATATGTTTTCAGAAATATTTATGAGAAATATCATATCGGCGTAACAATAAACGTGTGTGTGCTAGTGATGCAGCAATAGAGAATTAGTCAAAAAGTATATACTTGAAAAGTTTAACCATTTATTTATGAAAGGGTTACCCATGTGTGTGTGTGCTAGTGATGCAGCAATAAAGAATGAGTCAAAAAATATGTACTTGAGAGGTTTAACCCTTTATTTTTGAAAGGGTTACATGTAGTTGTAAAATCATGATAGGAGTGTGATTGTTTGGAATAGAATGATGGAATTATCCTTATCTCTTTAATTATCACAGGTTGTTATGTTGTTTACTTAACTGTTATGTTGTTAGGATAGGAACCTAATATTCTAATCCATAACACAAACTATCTTGTTTTAATTATTTTTTTTATCTATTACTCTATTTTAACTCTTCATTAAAATTTGTTTTAGTTTGAAAATTTCAATTTTTCAATAGTTTATAACCTTCAATAGCTTTATTTTGATATAAATAATTATTTGTATAACCTAAAATTTTAAACTTCTTTAAAAACTGATCCAATTCAAACCAAATTAAATTAAATTAAATCAAATTTAAAAAAAAAATCCAAAACGAATGGACGATTAAATAATAAAACAAAAGAGATTATATCAGTGTATTAAGAAAAAATTAGATCAAATAATTTTTACTTCAAAACCGATCTAATCCAATCCGCAAACATCTAATGAAGAACCTTGTTCCCTTGTTTGAGTCAAACGGTTCTGCATATTCTTGCTAATTGCCCCTATTTTATCGAATATTCTCTTTGGATGTTTGCAGTGTTTATCAAATAGTGATGCCCATTATTCTAATTGTTGATTAAAGGCTAGGAAGCACGGACACTTGTAAAAATAGGAAGAGTCGGGTCTGACACGCTCTGACACGGTGTCGGACACGCGGTTGACTTTTTCCGACACGTTGACCATTCCGACACGTGAATTTGACCGTGTCCGACACGGTCAAATGGCATTTTCATAATTTTTTTATTTTTAAAATTTTTTTTTAAAATTTTTATTTATTTATTTTTTAAAAAATTAAAATATATTAATAAAGCTTCCACCTGATCATATTAATTTTATTTTTTTGTCTTTTTTCCCTTTAAGTAGATAAGAGATCATCTCAGCATCATTGTTGTCAATTCCTATTACGCTCTTGTTGTATCTCATTCTCTCTGATCTCTCTCTAATATGATTTGTTCTCTCTATCTAATATTATATCTCTCTCATCCCAGTTTTTATTTTTTTATTAAAGCTTCTATCTTTATAATGTGTTGATGGGTATTATTAATTTAGTTTCATTTTTTGTTAAATTATTAAATATTAAATGAAATATACACTAATAAATTAAAAATATTATTTAATATTAAAACATGTCCCAACGTGTCGAAATCCATAATTTTTTAGGATTAACGTGTCGGAGTATCGTGGCGTGTCACGTGTCATATCAATGCTACATAGATTAAAGGTTTAACCTCGGACAATAATATATGGACAAGAAACAAAGTTTTCATTTATTTAGAGTTTTTATTTATCAAACACAAGAATATTGTAACAAGATTATAATAATTTTCAAAATAAGAAAATTAATAACTTTTTAAATTGTAAATGAGTAATTTTATCAATTTACTAATAATTAAAATTATTTATATAAATAAAAACAGTAAAAGTACGATGTAATAAATACTATATAATAACATGGGTCTCTTAGAATCCACTGATTTGAATTAGTATCTATATACATAGGCCATGGTAGAATCACATGAATATTAGAATCTGTTTACCATACACAATGTTTTGATCTTGTCGAATATTTGTCTGGGGCGTGTTGAGAACATTATATAAATCATTGAATTTCTATAATGTTAAAAGCTTAAGCTTTTGGAAGATATTCATCATTCTGCTCTGCCATTCAGCTCTGGTTCATAATCTTTAGAGCGGGTAAAACATATTAATAAAAAAATTATATTGTAACTTCTGCACAATTAAAATTGCAAATCCTCTTCACCAAATTCACCCCAATAGCCCAGTTACAACCTCTCTCAAGTGTCTAGATTCTCTTGTTAGGAAATTTCATTTTCTAATAAATGTGGGATACATATTTAATTATTAATTATATCATGTTATTTAGTTATTGATCAAATTAAATAATTAAAATAAAAGAGTCTAATTACAAGCCACGAGGCAACATACATAAACTAGTGGCCAGATATAATCTATAATCTGAAGCCTGCACTGATCTGTTCCAACAGATAAATGACCTACAATGAAAATCAAATATTTCATCCCTAAATGTATGTGTAAAGAACAGAGCATTTTTTCAACAATTGCAGCCAAAAATTTGTGATTTTGACCCCCGGGTCTTTATTTTGTTTTTTTGGGGTGCAGGGAGGGGAACTCATGCGCATCGATATTATGTTTCATAAGATGATACTAGAAGCAAGGTAATTTGACTGCACATGAATTAGCAGTTTCATTGAGCCAAGACAGTTTCTAGGCAAAAAACAGAACCATGACATTATCAACGTAATCAGGTCAACTTTATTTCTAAATATTTGCACGAGAAATGAGGAAGAAGTATCCATAGCAGTTATTCTCTGGTGTATTTGGTTGAACAGTAATGGATTTTCCCTTAACTATAGCTTGCCACTTTCTTTCTTTTTGCTTTTTATGGGGATTTCTTATCCCAACTCAATAATTTAAAGGAAATGGCACCAATATACTTAGTGCTATAGTATTGTCTTTATTTTAATTCCCTGATTTCCTTTTCGTATTTTACTACCTTCTGTTAGTTTCCTGATTGTGATTGTCGTGGCAATTCTGTTGCAACAACTTAAGTGTTATATAGTGGAATAGTGGTAATGAAATGGGCATGAAGAAAATTGTCTGAACTCTATATTTCCTCTCTTTCCCTTCTCTCTTTTTCTCCTTTCCCTTCACTATTTCTCAAATTCCTCGCTACATACTTGATTTCTTTTCTATCTATTAATATGTGCTTCTCTCAACAAAAAAAACCCCACAATCTTGGCCCTCCCTCCCTCCCCAAACCCAAAAAATAGGTTAGACGAATTTTCTCATACATTTAGAACAATAACGAAGACAGTAATAGGGGAGTAAATGGAAATAGAATCATGGATGTAAACCGTCAATTTTGCACATGATAAAAGGGAAAACCACTCAACAAGATCAAGCACAAACAATGCAATATATCAAAATAATAGTAATGTTCATTACCTGTTTGGTGGCACCATTAAGAATTTAATTATGCATGGCATAATATTGAGGAGCCAGCTCGGTTAACCATAGGTAGTCAACTCTAGTTAAATTTTTGACATACTTCTTATTAGTTTGGACCAGTTCGTTAAATATCAGGCACTCTGGTTTTTGCTGGAATAATACAGAAGAAGGGTGGATCTGCACCACCTGACCACTTGCCAAAGCCCTGTCATGTCACTAAGCATTAAGAGAGTCTTTTTATAGAAGTAAAAGCAAATGCAATATATGAAAAAATTATATATGCAAGAGAGGATTCCTATTAGTGAGTCAAAATACTATTAAGAATTTCAAAACTAAAAGATAGTTTCATGAATGGGGATTGAGATGATTATAGAGGGAATAGACAGCGAGCCACCCAGACGGGCCTGCCCAAGAATTTCTAAGTTGAATCAGATACCTGTATGTTCCCTCTGGCTGCTTTACAGCTGCTTTGAGGAAAAAGGAAGCAGCAAGGCATCTCCGGTATTGAAGCATATCATCTCCACAAGAAGCAAGATTCAGACCCATTTGTTCAACATGTCCCTGAATCTGCCTGCAAAAAGTATTTTAGAAATGAGAATGCACAAATGTCTAGAGTATATTATATAAAGGATGTCTTGATACATCGCTTAAACATAATAAAATTACTTGTGAATGTCACGAGCATGTCTAAGAGAACGACTATTAACAAAATTTTCCTTGCACCATTTTCTCAAAACCTTCTCACTTTTTGTTTTACCCATTTCCATTGATCTCTTCTCCAAGAAATCATTAGATGCTCGATACACATTAATCAAAGTGATGTGGTCTCCCTCTGGACTTGAGAAGCATTTCATTGCAGTTCTTGCCTGGTAAAAAATGGGAGAAACACAATAACTATAAATAAGTAGAATCTTCCTACAGTCATAACCAATTGCATATATTTGAACCATCCATATGATACTTACAAATATTTTGTTAAATGGTCAATAGAGTGATAGACTAGTGTAGTATACAAACACCAAAAGATAATATGAATTCAGTTTTCATACCTCTTCTAGCTTGTCACGAGGAGCATAAAATATGGATTCCACAGACAGCATTGCAACAGTTATCAACATCTCCTCCAAGCAGTTAAACTGACTGGCTAAAATAAGAGCTTTGGAATAAGCAGGGTCCAAGGGCAGTCGAGCCATTTGTTGTCCAACTGGATCAGATAGTCGACAATCATCTGTTAGAGCACCTAACAGAAATAGCTGCTCCAAAGATTTTATAATAGCTGCCCTGTTCAAATGGGACAGGAACAAAGCTTTAAGTGATATTTTGCAAGGTAAAAATATTTTTAGAAGTTACAGTAACAAATAAAGATCCCTTGAAAAAATTCTAATTCAGTTCTGTAGCATAATAATGAGACAGCATCAAAGAGAATCAAAATAAATTTAAATATTATAACTCACTACCGACTGATGCAAAGGAATTAGATCACAAAATCACACACCACTAATTACATCTGGTCAAAAAAGTGTTTATTAACCTCCGATATTCTTCCAAAGAGTGGTCACTGGTCAGTTGTGAGTAATATACATCATAAGTGGAAATAACTATATATATCATGCCGCAAACCAGTTTAATTCCCCAAGATAAACCAAAAAGAATCTGCTTCGGCCAAATACAATCTAATCTTATTGGTATTAATTTAAATAGTTCAGGCAGGGTTACTTTAATCTTACAGATACCAAATCAGAAAGGAAATGCCAGTATTATTTCTAATTACGTTTCCAAACTATGATCTGGGGTGAGTCATCCAAATGCAATGCATTCTAATATGTACAACATCTTATCAGTTACTCATCCTCTTCCTATTGCTTCACTTCCCTCAATTTCTCTGACGCTAGCAGAATGCTATTACATGAAACATATATGTGTAAGAGATACAACTACCTTCTTATCTGCATTTAAAACATCTACCACTCATTTTGTAGTAACGGACTATAATTCATTTTATTATTATTTGTTGGCTTAACAATTGAAAGCTTTTCATTATATAACAGAACTTATTGGCCTAAACATGTTTGCTCCAATGGGTGTGAAAGTTCTTGATAAAGTACAGTTTAAAAAATCTTATAGTTCTCAGGTTCATCGAGATTTATATTTACAGGTAAACTTTCTGGCACAAGTTCATGGTCCAAGCAAGATTTTGGTAGGAATAGTCTATAGATTCTTCTGAGTTATTTCATCAGTGTCTAAATATTCCTAAATATATTTCTGCATTACTATATGCATCCTTTTTATTATTTTTTAGTTAACTTGCTTATTCTTTCTGTAAATGAATAATATATAGTCATGCCTTCTTCCTCAATCACTTTCTTTTTCAAGATAAAGAAAGTTTGATTTGAAGGACTTAATGTTCAATTGGAATGTTATCTCTGAGTTAGGTCTAACAACATGAAATCAAAGGTTAGTAGTATATAGGTTGAAAGAATTTGCTCGGTAAAGAAATAATAGTATCATGTTAAGTGACATTAAAAAACCCCTCAAAAATATTTTTTTAAAAAAACAAGCATCCAGCACATGCATATTTTAAAATATAAGCAACCAGAATTCATCAACACAAAAGGAAAAAAGAAATATCCGCAAATATGCAAATGTCGGGAAGCTGCCTAACCAAAATTCTGAAAAGATTCTCACTTGGAAGGTTTCTCAATGAAATCAAACCCTAAAATGTCGTCAACACCCAAAGCCTTAAGCTGCAAAATAACATTAGAAAGGTTGCATCGCTTAATCTCTGGCATTGTTGAATCCTCAAGTTTCTCGAATTCATTTTCTGGATATAGACGGAAACATTTTCCATGTCCTTCACGCCCTGCACGCCCACTAATACCAAAAAGTCAATAATCAATTTGCACTACTTTCCTAGTAAAAATGTAAAATCAATTTCAATATATACCAATTTCATTAAAAAAAATTGGCTAAAATTAAATGTATGAAAAAATATCAATGATTAAAACTAAAATAAGATTTGAAAAGAAAATCTTTGCATAAATAATAATGTAACAAGCTATTATACAAAATAAACATGTTCAAAACTAATATTTCATGAAAAAGAAAATGATGCTTTACATTACAAGGTTTTTTTTGGGATTAAAAATGTTACAAGGTATATAATCTTCTATATTCGCCTATAAACAAAATTAAAAAAGGCATGCATGTGCATACACAAAAACCACATTCCATGAAACCCCAACTTGCGAGGATAGGGGTGAGGGAAATCCTTGCATACAGTCTTACCCTTGTACATGCATATATAGTAAACAAAAAAAGGAGATAAGTACTAGAAACATTAATTCCAGATTCACGTTGCAAAAATCCTCGTTACGCGATACCATTTTTTTTTTTTTGAGGAAAAAAAAAGGTGTCCATTGCCAAACTGAAGTTGAAAAAAGAAAGGAAGTCATCCGAAGACTGAGCCAAACTTACTTGATTTTCATTAACTGAATTAATTCAACCAATATTTGCAGCAACAATTAAATAATAAACAGACTCAAAACATAATCCAGCACCATACCTTCTTTGCAGAGCCTGGGACTTGGATGTAGGTACTATAATCAAGGATTCCATGCCTTTGCCAGGGTCATATGAAGGTGCTTTAACAATTCCAGGATCAATTACATACTTGATTCCGGGAATCGTGACTGATGTCTCGGCAATATTAGTTGCCAATATCACCTTAGAAAAAAACAGAGTAACTTTAAATACAATTAAAAACATGTGATTACCTGATATGATAAAAATCTTATTTTAAATATGCATAAGCTCAAATCAAATAGGTGATGCTCAAATTGGAAATTAAATGGTCCTGGCAGACACCATTTTGTATATCCATGTACTATTTATAGGATTATAGCTAGTTCAGATGATATAGTTCCTAAAGGAGAAGCAGTGTCGGTTGTGTGCAATAAAACATTAGAGGTAGTGGAGGAGATAGCAAAGACGGTAGCAGTTGCAGACCCTCTATGACAATTGATTATAGGGATTAATGTTTCTCCTGCAAAAAGGAGATAACTTCATCTCCTGCACATACATGGGAGTGGGTGGAGCCCTATGAGAAGAACAGAGAGAAAGAGAAAAAATGGGTTCCACCCACTCCCATGTGTATGCAAGAGATAAAGTTATCTCCTGTTTATAAGAGAAATATTAATCCCTAGGTTATATGATACTGGGTTCAGTAATGGCAGATTGTTAGTTGGTAATTGGTATACACAAATGCTAATAGCAATGTTTGGGTAAGTGTGACAGCTTGCAGAAGTGGTACAAATAGGGCATTACAATTTACAATCAAAGTATCTAAGTCACTGCTACAAGCAGCAAATGACAATGTTGCAAAAAGAATTATGTTAGTGCTGACATCAAAGTTGGATCACGTTTACAATGCAGAATGATGTGAACATGGTAATGATAGTGGTAAGACAGTTTGTGTTATCAATCATGAATAAAAAGGGAAGATGCGCATTATGGAAGTCTTACATGCCTAGGAGAAGTTCCAGTGATGAAATTTGCATATAAAAAATAAGCAATATGAAAACATGTGCATATATCCTAAAATGCTGAGACTCTAAATGAGGCAATCAGCATTTACTTTAAATAGTAGACATGGGTAAACCTCGGCGCACAAGGCTCAACTAACTTTGCAAGGACAGAGGTAAGGATCAATTATACATAGCCTTACCCTTGCATTTTTAGCAAAGGCGTTGTTTCCTAGACTCGAACTTGTGACCTTTCGATCACAAAGAATCAACATTAATACTGCCCCAAGGCACGTTCTCTTTAAATTGAAGACATGATCAGACAAAAAATAGTGCTTCAAGAGAATGAATGGAAACCTAGACAAAACATGTCAACTGTTTAAAATAGATAATAACAATTTTGCAAATGATCAACTTAAACATATTTTCCCTAATTTTTTATTGAATTCTACCCACAATTAATAAACTGATTAAAAGAAAGATCAAACGCATAGCTAGGATACCTTACGAAACCCAGATGGAGCTGGTGCAAAGACCCGCATTTGCTGCTCAGCTGGAAGAGCTGCAAATATAGGCACAACTAGAAGCTTCTGACTTCCTTGAGGTAATTGTGTGAGTCGCTCATTGATAAGCCTTTCAGCTGATTCAATCTCTTCTTGCCCAGTCAGAAATACTAGTATATCACCAGGGTCCTCCTCTAAATGAATCTAAAAATCAAAGACATATGATTTTCAGCAACAATGTTATGAACTTTATTTCTCAGTCATCACTAGAATGTTATAAATCTACACTACAATATATATAAGCAGCAGTATGCAGTATGCCTATATGACTGATGCACTGAACTAACAAGAATGAACAGAATGAGACACTGCATGAGATATGAAAATGTACATACCATAAATATATATGCAGAAACAATGCCTCAATACTGATGCATTTTTAGGGTCCAAAGATCTCTAACAATAAAATGTAAGTTAAATTTCATTAATAAATCACATGGACTAATTAAACCAATGACCTGGAATATTGTTATCAAGGCAGCATCTAAATAATCTGGCTCTGCATGGCGAGTATAAAATATATCCACAGGAAACTGTCTCCCTTGGATGTGAACAGCTTTGGCACCACCAAAGTACTCAGAGAAAGTGCGTGCATCAAGACTTGCAGACATGATGATTAACTTCAATGGAGCATACTTTTCGTGTTGGTCTTTTTTAAGAAAATGGCTACTCTGATCATTTTCTTTCCCCAATGACATGACACGATTCACATTCTTGTTTCCAAAATTAAGGTCCTGACCATCACTGACAGAATTTGCCCGAGCAAGTTGTACACTTTTTAGCAAGCCCAACAATACATCGGTGTGGACAGTTCTCTCATGTGCTTCATCAACAATTATAACAGAATACTTAGAAAGATATGGATCCAACAATGCTTCCCTGTAAGCCCAATGAAATGCCTATCAACTCTCCTATATAAAAAACTGTATTCATAAAATCATGGGGAAAAAAAATATTTTAATCTAAAACCTCCTTAGCTGCTTCAAATCATGTAACCATCCTAAACCCACGTCAACAAGAGGGGGATTTTGGGGGAAGTGGGGCATGGTTAGCCAGTCCTTGAATCCCATTGACTTAAAACAAAAACAAAAAACAAAAAACTTCACCCAAGGTAAAGTGATATAATATCTTCTGTAGTTTGGTATCAAGAAGGATATAAAATAAAATTATAGCATCACATTTTGATAAGCCAAGTTCCCAGTATAGTGTTCAAGTTGCAAAATTAATATTAATGGAAAAAGCAAACAAACAGTCCAAGTATCCAAGTTATGCAAAACTTGTACCTCAGAAGCAACCCATCTGTCATATATTTGATCCTTGTTGAGCTGGAAGTAGCATCATCAAATCTAACTGAGTACCCAACCTTTTGGCCCAACTCAACACCACACTCCTCAGCAACTCGTTTGGCCACGGTGATAGCAGCCACACGTCTAGGTTGAGTTATCCCAATAACTTTTCCATCACGGCAAAATCCAGCACCAAAAAGAAACTGTGGAATCTCTACACAGCACAACACAAGAGACGGAAAGAAAAGTGAAACCCAACCTCTATCCCTAAAATCCATTTTCTTTCTTTCTTTCTTTCTTTTTCCCTGAAAAACTAAATTGCTAAGATAAAATGTAACCTACGTGTGGTTTTTCCACTTCCAGTTTCACCAACAATAATCAAAACACCATTCTTCCGCACCTCTTCAACCAGTCTTTTCTCAACTACAACATAAACAACGCAACAAAACAATATAAAAAAATAAAATAAAAATAAATATATAAATAAGCACATTCTGAATTAATACACCAAAAATCAAACTCAGATCTCAGCCAATACCCGAAGCAATAGGAAGAGACTTCCTTTGTTGTGCAATCTTGTGTCTCCTGCGCGAGAACGAGTTACGAATATTATCAAACCAAAAAACGCATTAAAACCCAATTTAAAAACATAATTAAACTTTTTATGAATTAGAATTTAAACCGGGCAGAGAATTCGGTTTGCCGATTCCGATTTGCATTGGAGAAGTTGCCAGTAGCTCTAGAGTGGTGACTTCCCTGAGCCACTGAAGGCATTGCTTCAGTGCCTGTAGAATCACTTAATTGAATTTAATGCCTCTGTAGAAGCAGCTCTTTCTTAAAGTGCTCCAGCGCTTCTGCACGGTGAAGGAACCTCGGCGGCACTGCGACGGAACCACGGCGGAAGGCACGACCTCTGATCTGGGAGAATGTCTCTGAATTCCTTTTTCTTTTTCTCACAACCTCCTATGTATCGAGTCTCTCTTACCTTTTACTAATATTATTATCATTATCATTATTACAGATTTAGGGTTTATCTTGCAACAGGATAGATTTAGGGTTTATCTTGCAACAGAAAACGACGTCGACTTCGTTGTCGTTTTAGGTGAGATTGAGAGTATGATGGAACACTGACGATTTTGTCACACTTCACCAAATTATTTACCTGCAACACCAACAGTAAAAGTTTCGGATGTCACGTGGCATAATTCGCTACACTGTACAGCGAATTATGTTTTGTAAGTAATTCGCTACAGTGTAGCGAAATATGTCATGTCAGAGTCAGCAAAAATAACATGTGTTAAGCTGGCAGCAATACAAGCATAATTCGCTACACAGAGTAGCAAATTACTGCCAGCTTGACATGTGTCATTTTTACCGACTGTGCACCATGACATACATATTTCGCTACACTGTGTAGCAGATTACTTGCAAACATAATTCGCTGCACAGTATAGCGAATTATGCCGCGTGACATTCTGGAGATTTTTACTGTTGGCGTGACAATCTGGTAAATAATTTGATGAAGTATGGCAAAATGGCCACTCTCACGAGTCGCGAGTATGATAATACAACGTGTAATAAACTAGGGCAGAATAAATTTTTATTTTTATTTTGGTAATCAACTATGGCAAAATAATTTATTCCTTAAAAAAACACAAAAACCGATTATTTTCAATTATAACAAAATTAATGGAGAATGATGGATTCTTTAAAATAATACAGCGTTAAATTAGTAATAAATAGAAAAAAGAATTAGTATAATTTTTTAAAATATTACTAATGAAAAAAATTAAATTGTCATTATAATTTAAATATGTCTCATATCATATGAAATCAAATAGATATATTTCAGTATATGTTTTAAATTAAATAAAACATTAAATGCTTTATTTATATGAAGTTAGAAAGTATTATGATATGCAATGTTGACATGATATTATAGATAACAAGTGCTTGTGAACCTAAGGATAAAGTTAGTGGTGGAGTGTTCACATATACTAGATTTTGATTTATAGTCATGAAATTTTGCCAAAATTTTGAAAGTAAACTAAAGTAATTCAGTCATTAAAATTGTAATTGGTTTGAAGAGTTTATCGATTCAAAGTTAATACATCAAATTAATTATTAAAATGATAGTTATTTATTGACATTACCCGATCAATCATTCCGTTCACGGTCAAATTGTTCGACTAACAATGTGATTCAATTTCAAGAACACATATTTCAGTTGACATATGTACTTATATAATAATGATTAGAGTCTATGTTTCTTTTTTATTATTAATCACATGAAATATTTCAGTCATTTATTCTCAAATCAATGATAAAAAATTTAAGTAATGATTTTTATTTTTTTTTTGGTAAAAGGAAAGGGAAAAAGCCCCAAACAACACTGACTAGTTCAGATTAACTCTACGAAAATTACAAACCAACGAAAAATCTGTCAAATACAAAGGCAAAATCCCAGGAGGAGGAAAATCAAAAATAGTGAAATTATTATTCAAATGATGCTCCAAAGGATATTTAGACAACCAGTCTGCACATCCATTGCTTTCTCTAAACACATGAACCAGATGCACCTCCCACTCTTTCTGTAACCATGCTCGAATGTGAGTCACCAAACGAGACTCTCGAGCTGATCCCCCAAACTTAGAGAGCATAGTGATCACTGGACTAGCATCACTTTCTAAAACACAATGACGCCACCCTCCATTCCAAGCCAATTCAAGACTTTTAAGCACACCCCAGAGTTCGGCAACAAAGGCCGAGCACTTACCAATGTGATAGAAAAATCCTTGAATCCACCTACCAGTCTCATCCCTCAAAAGGCCTCCACAAGCCGCATCTCTAGTATTGAATTTGGATGCCACATCTGTGTTAATCTTAATCCAACCGGTATTAGGGGCTGCCACACAACAGGTATGTGAATCTGTCTTCTACCAGACATCCCAAACGCACGCAGATTCCAAGCCGAAATGATCTCTTGCACCTGCCTAATAATTGTTTGACTCTTGTAAGTCAAAAAATTATCCTCCTCCCCATGGGCCACTTCATTCCTCCAACGCCAAGCACAATCCATTGTAATCGCGAACCAGATAGGCCAATGCTCATTTAGTTTCATGACAACATCATTCTTCAAGTTCAGAAGCAACCAGGAACTTAAATTTGCACTAAAAAACAGAGAGTAAAAAGCAGGGTTAATGAGCTCCATCCACACCTGCTTTATTTTATTGCAGTCACGAGCCATATGTAAAATGGTCTCTTCATGTATCTGACACAGGGGGCAGGTTGGAGAAGCCATGTTTCTTCTAGCCAGCAAATCTCTAGTAGGCAAGCGGACATGAGCAATCTTCCATAACAGGATACAGACCCGACTAGGGACATGCAACCTCCAAATCAAAGACCAAACACCCTGCGCATGCTCCTCCTCCTCATCAACATTAAGTAGAGCATTGTACAAATGTTTTATAGCAATCTCACTAGAGCCTTTAATATTCCACCTGAATCTATCCACTCCTCCATCTCCTTGAGGTGGAAGCATACTCCGAATTGTTTGAATGATACTAACCGGAAGGAAATTTGAGATGGACCCACAATCCCACATCCCATCATCAGTAACATATTCATTAATTGTCTTTTCCCTTACAGAATCCGAGAGAGGAAGGAGAGCTTTGCTAGCTAAATTGCTATCATGATCCACCCATCTATCCTCCCAGAACCTGATTGTTGACCCATCACCAATGTCCCAAATCAATCTAGTATTCAACTTGTGTCAAACCTCACACATGGCCTTCCAAAGCATAGAATTACCAGCTCTCCAATTGAATACAACCTGC
The DNA here is from genome assembly GCA_032173675.1 of Gastrolobium villosum. NCBI lineage: Eukaryota > Viridiplantae > Streptophyta > Magnoliopsida > Fabales > Fabaceae > Gastrolobium > Gastrolobium villosum. The sequence goes on along the minus strand of JAVKPL010013638.1, from coordinate 461,525 downwards.
CCATTTACCACAGTCACATATTTGGCCTTCAACACCTTAACCCACAAACTATCATGGTTATTAAGAAAATTCCAAATAATTTTCCCAATAAACGCTTCATTCATCACTGCGAGGTTCTTAATACCCAGCTCACCTTTGTTCTTTGGCTTAGTGATAGCATCCCAACCAATAAGATGCATATGATTTTTATCAACTCAATCACCCCAAATGAATGCCCTTTGAAGTTTCTCCAATTCATTACAGATATTCTTAGGTAACAAAGTATACTGCATATGATAGTAGGGTAAAGTAGATAGAACAGATTGAGAGAGAACAATTCTACCTGCTTGGGAAAGGGATTTAGCTTGCCAGCTATTCAATCTTCCCTTTGCTCTATCTACTACACTAGCAAATGAGGATTTAGTGACCCTACCATGTTGAATCAAAGCTCCAAGATACTTGCCAATATTTGTCACTCTCTTAAATCCACTTATCTGAAGGATTTTATCAGCAGTCTCACTAGGAGTGTTCTTAGAAAAAAATACACTAGTTTTCTGTTCACTAATTTGACTAGAAACTTCAGCAAACAGGTTCAAGCATCTGAGGAGGATATGGATCTGATCCTTACTAGCCTCCAAGAAGAGCATTAAATCATCAGCAAATAGTAAATGAGAGATCTTCGGACCACCTCTACCAGCTTTGATAGGATGCCACAACTTACCATCCACTGCAGTCTGAATAATATGGGATAGCTTTTCCATTGCTAGCACAAACAAATACGGGGATATTGGATCTCCCTGACGAACCCCTCTACTAGGCTGAAATTCATCAGTTATGTTCCCATTCCATAAAATGCTAGTTTTAGGAGAAGAAACAGCAGTCATTATTAACTCAGAAAGATGCCCAGGAATTTGAATCTCCATTAAAATATTTCTAAGGAAATTCCAATTGAGTCGATCATATGCTTTCTCCAAATCAACTTTTATAGCCATAAAACATGTCTTACCTCTCATTTTCCTCATCGAATGCACTAACTCCTGGACCACAATAATGTTATCCTGAATATGCCGATGAGGAACAAAACTAGACTGGGAAGGAGACACCAGCTTCTCCATTATTGTCTTCAACCCGCTAACCATAATTTTACTGACAATTTTATATACCACAGGGCACAGTGAAATAGGCCTAAACTGACTAATATGCATCGGATTCTGCACCTTAGGAATGAGCACCATAAGAGTAGAGTTAATAGAAGCCAATAAATTCGGATAGCTCCAAATCTGATTGACCAGAGAGCAAAGTTGCTTTTTAATCAGATCCCAATTCCTTTGGAAGAAAATTGCCGGATAACCATCAATCCCTGGAGCCTTCAAAGCACCAATATTAAACAAAGCTTGTTTAATTTCTAAATCATTTGGACATCTATCCAGCTCATTTTTCTCCAAAATCGAAAGCTTAGGCCAAAGCTTATCAGAAATGATCCATCTTCTCTCTAAAATATCTTCATGAAACAGACTCTTGAAATATTTTATAGCCATCTCTTTCAGATCAGCAGTATTTGTTACCCAAGCATCTCCCTCGCTTTTTAATTTAAAATTTTTATTTGTGCTTCTCCTCACCACTGTACTAAGGTGATAGAATTTGGTATTTCTATCCCCATCAGTGATCCATTTTTGTCTTGATTTTTGAAACCAAAACAATTCCTCCTCCAGAAGAACCCTCCCAAGCTGATCATGATAATGTTTCTCCATAGTATGCAGGTGAACTAAATCATTATCCTCCCTTCTACCTTGAATATTTGCAATCCTTTTTATTAAGCTATTTTTCCTCCTATCAATATTCCCAAAAACCCTTCTGTTCCACACACTGATCTCAGGAATTAATCTTTGAAGCATATAAGGGAGATCAAAATTCTGCTCCCAATGAGAGTTAAGAAAATCAACAAACCTGTCATGCTCTTGCCACGCAGCAAAGAATCTAAACGGCTTCTTTTTCTCACCAGTATTATCTTCAATCAGTTTGATAAGGATTGGGTTATGATCTGATAACAGTCTAGGCAGAGAAGATACTCTTGCTCCATCAAAAAGCATTCTCCATTCTACGTTAGCAACAACTCTATCAAGCCGCTTGTAAACTCTTCTTAAATTAGGCCATTTAGGACCTTGCCAAGTAAAAAAGGGCCCATCACAGCCCATATCAGCCACCTTACAATCTTCCAAGACTGAAGCAAATTTCTGACACCTAACAGGATCAACAATAACACCACCTTTTTTCTCATGAGTAGAAGCAATTTCATTAAAATCCCCTCCAAGCACCCAAGGACCAGAAATAGAATTACTAAGGGACCGAAGATCCTCCCACAAATTATTTCTAATACTTTGAGAAGGATTAGCATATATTGCCGTGAATTCAAAACAATTACCATTAGGAATAGTAATTTTACAATGAACAAATTGAGAAGATTGAGAAAGAACAGTTATACTCAACTTGTCACTATGCCACATGATCCAAATTCCACCAGCAAACCCCTGAGCTTCTTCTACAACAAAACTATCATACCCCACTTTCTTTATAAGCTTTCTACAGATTCCACTGTAAGTTCGAGGTTCAACCACAACAGTCATATCCACCATATGTTTCTTAATCAGAGTTTTAAGGGCATTGCCAAACTCCCTTCTAGCAGCCCCTCTTGAATTCCATATGAGAAAATTCATTAAAAAGTTTGAGATTGGTTTACAAGGCCTGAAAATCCCTCAATGTGATGTTATCATTAGCACTTACATATTCCATCTCATTTGCAACATTTTCCTGCACACCGTCTTCAGCCATAGGGTCAGGAGGTTTCGGGTCAAGATGATCATTTGAGGTCTTCATTACTTGACCAATGGAGACTTGATTTTGGTGTTTAGGTATCAAACCATTCGTATTATGGTGATTAGTACTGCTAGGATTATCCGTCCCAACAGAACTACCTTCTCCATTATCCTTTGACAGATTCAGATTTTTTATTCCTGCATTTCGCTTCCCATTCACTAACTCCTTTTTATGATGGCCCTTTTCCAAATTCTGGTTCATACTACTATTGTCTATATGAGTACCAACCAGAATAAATTGGGAATTAGTCTCCACCATCTCAACTGCAGCAGCCGAACTCTTCTTATCTTTGGATTGAAGGGACCTCTGGACAGGGTTCCCATTACTATTGACCCTCCATGTATCATTCTGTTTCTCCTCCTGCACATTTTGATTCTTCATTTAAATTGTTTTACTCAATCACTTACTTCTATAGCTTCTATCTGACACACTCACTAGCACTTCCATTCATTATCAACTACTTAGAGCACATTTGTTTCGCCTTTAAGAAAAAATAATTTTTATCTCTTCCTTATTTAAAAGTATTTTTTACAAAAGTTAAAGCTATTTATATTATATTTCACAAAAAAAAAGCTATTTATGTTTTTATAAAAATATTTAGTTTTTTAAAAAAATATTTTACTTTTGACTTCTGTTCTTTTTAGAAATTAAAAATTTTAACTTATAAAAATATTAGATTTTTAGCTTTTTTTTATAACTTTTGTTTTTTTTTAAGCAGACATCCAAACGAACTTAAAAATAAAAAGTGCTTTTTTTTCTTTAAAAAAGTAACTTTTGGAGGGGAAAAAACTGGTCCAAATGAGCTCTTAGTCACAAAGCAAACATGATAAAACATGCATTCATGATTGTTTCATGCGCATAGTAATCGCATTCTTCCAAAAAAAAAGTGATCATAACAAGTCTAATAGTATTACTTAATTTACTTTAACAAATTGACATTATATTACTACGAAAATAAATTATAAAAAGAAGGCTCAATCCATGTTAGACCATATTAAAATTCTAAGATCAATTTCAAAGATATCTTTTTGAATTCCGAGTATGTAACGTTCTGGAATAGGGATGCGAATGGCGTTTACCAAATTTAACCTTTTAGTAATCTTGCTTGATGAATATTTAGACATACCTACTCAAAATATTTCCAAAAAAGAAGCCAAACAAAACAAGCATTTGAGAATGAGGCCTTTATATAAGATCGTTTGAGTATAGATCTAATTTTTATTCAAAATTGACATAAAAACAATCTTACCATAAAAAAAAAAAGAATTAAGATTTGAGTAAAGGATAATACATTACACAGTCCTATTCCTTTAATCATTATTTCAAAATTTTTTTTCCTGGTTGTCTCAGCACTAACCACTTGTCCAAAGTAATTGCTTCTTGTTAATTTTATTTAGTTAAGATTTCTGAAGTAATTACTTAGATTGTAAAAAGATAGGAAACCAAGGATAGATATGAGTGATTTGCAAACTTTTGTAGTAGAAGAAAAAACGAAGTAAAAGCTCCCCCACTTGCAAGAGTAAGACAAATGAATGGTGAAAAATACAAAGATATATACTTATTAAATGAAATAAACCTCAAAGGGAGCAAAATTACATCAATAAATATCTTATGAAAAAAATAGGGTTAATTTTTTCTGCAGTTAGATAAGTTATCTGCAGGTAACCCAATACGACGTCGTTTTGGGACGAAAATCATGGTATTTTTGTAATTTTAATTAATTTCAGGGTTATAATAGTCTTTATATTTATAATTTTTTAAGATTTCAATACCAAGACGACATCGTTTTGAGAATAAATGCAGATAACTTATCTGCATTAACTGCAGAAACATTCTTCCCAAAAAAAATAAGCTCACCAGTGGACAACGTACAAACTACTCTTTTTAGACATGTTTACTACCATTACTATCAACAATGGATAACAAAAGAGTAACCTAGTACTCTCAAAGTTTTACTCCAAAATGCTATGCCTATAAAAAAAAAGGGTTGAATAAAACAAAAAAGAAAAAGAAATATGCTCTTCATGTAGCTATATCATGTAGAGTTTGATCTGCATGCATGATATAGTATTTAGCTGCAGCAAGGAATATGCAACTGACAACCCCAATCTTAACCAAAGACAAAGGACCCAACTTCTTCATTTTCTTATTCAGTTTCAAACCTGAATCAAAATGCCGAGGCAAAGCTTGAGATGAAGTCTTCATAAAAGATGAGTAAGAATCAATTTCAGCTTTTGTTAATGCTGGTTTTAAAGAATTCTTCACAATCTGGAAATGACGGTCACAGACAACAGTAGCAGATATGTCTTCCCTTAGAGCTACAATTCCAGCTTCCTTGCATAACCCCTCCAGTTCAGCACCTGTGAAGAGCTCAGTATCTTCTGCTAGTCTTCTAAAATCAACATCTTTCCCTGTTTTCATCTTACGTGTATGCACACACAGTATCTCATATCTACCGTCCAAATCAGGTGGTGGCACATAGAGTACCTACCATTTCACAAACATAGACTAGAGTGAGATAGAATATTTGACCAACCTCTTTAAACTTGCTATTAGTTCAACTGTTTTGAGAATATTTTCAATAATATTTTTCTAAGTGATTCATGAAATTCTTTCATCATTGTGCAAGCACAAATCCTTGGTATATTTTAACTCTGTATAATTAAGTTGCAGACAAACTTTGTGTTTTAATGATAACACCATGAATCACAAGTATGGCTGTAAATACTATTTCGCACCAGATCAAAACGTCCAGGACGCATAAGTGCAGCATCAATTGCATAAGGGCGATTTGTAGCTGCCAAAACAAGAATTCCCTGGGGAAAAAATGGGGATTTAGTTAAAGGGCAAAAAGAAATCCAGTTTATGCTTCTTCTTTTTTCTTTTGATAAAAGGTTTCATTGTTAGATAAAAGAAGATAGTGTGGCAGAATGAAATGTCCTCCTTAAAATGAACAAGAAATAGGTAGACTAACTTTAGCTTCTTCTAAGCCATCAATCTCAGTCAGCAGAGTGGATAAAAGCCTCTCTCCAACCGTAGCACTATTGCTTGAACTATCACCCCTGCAATTAAGAGAAAATTACGAACATAACTTCTTATGGACTAAACACATAAAAAAAAAAAAAAAAAAATCCTGCTTCCATCTCACAAACCATAGAAGTATTTGCATCAAGGAAGTCAATATTGAGCTTTAGATGCACCAAAACATTTTAAATAAGAAATTTACAAAAAACACGGTTCAGTTTACATGGTTAGATGCAATCTCGCTTTATGGGATGGTAGATGTTATAACTACCAATGAGACTAATCATTGAGATTCACCTCACTTAGGTGTACTGCTCTCAATAAAAAAATTTGTGCAAAACAGCATTTTCCTTATGTCAAACAATTGTAAACTGATCATGAAAATCTTTCAATAGTTAAGAGGCATGATATTTAGCATTATTTTCCACAATATAAATCTCATACAAAGAAAGCTTACTAACCGTTTGACAGCTATAACATCAGCCTCATCAAAGAATATTATACTGGGTGCTGCAAGCCGCGCTCTTTGAAATGTTTTACGAAGCAAAGCTTCCCCCTCTCCAACATACATTGAATACAACTCTGCACCACTGCCTCATCATTTATTACACTTAATTTTTTCCATAATATGAAAATCAGTTTCGTATAGGAACTGAATAGCAAGATGTAAAGAAAAAGAAAAAAAAAATCACAGAGATCAGAAAGTTATAGAACTGTAGAACTAGAAATCTAGAACATATCACAGCATAACGCCTGTTTGAAATATAATATAAAATCATTAATGTGCCCTCATCTAATAGCTTAAACTTTTAGGAGAGTTAGTTGCATAACATGATATCAGAGCCTCTGTAACAAATTGGTCCAGAGTTTAATCATTGCCGCCCTCATTCTTCTAATAGTCTTCTAATAAATTAATATTGTGGAATCTCTTAGCATAAGTAGGTGGGATATGCATTATCCACCCTTCAAACTCAATGGGCTCTTGTATAAAGGGTGTGATAGAAATATAAAAAAAAAAAAAAAAAAATTATGTGCCTTCACCTAACAGCAAGGGCAAAGGGCAAATCCCGGTGCACAAGGCTCCTCAACTTGCAAGGGTAGCGATGAAGGTCGATTGTACACAGTCTTACCCTTGTATTTTTGCAAAGAGATTGTTTCCTAGACTCGAGCCCATGACCTTCCGATCACAAGGAGCAACCTTATTGCTGCTTCTAGGCTCGCCCTCTAGATTGCATGACACAATGATGCAGATAATAATACAAGTGCCATCTATCAGCATAACGGGTGGGAGATAACAGAGGCAAAACAGTTGAACTAACAGGTTTCAAAATAGCATCCAATAATCTAGTGACATCCGTTTATTCATTTGTGAAAGACAACTTATTTTGTTGGATTCCAAACCAACTTAGTTTTAATACTTTGGCATGTATGACCCTACAAGTGATTTTTTTAATACAAAAGCCATGTATCTTAGAATCTCAACTTGAACAGGACAGCATCATTTTAAGAGAAAGATACAAAAAATTTGTGAGGAAGGTTTGGGGAGTCCTGGAGAGGGTTCTAGTACAATTGGACTTGTGTCGTTCTCTCCTTAAAATGACTGTCACTTTCCTAAGGAAAAGGAAAGGATTTATTCCATCTTAGCCATAAACTTCAATCAAATCATGCCAAGACTCTCCCACACCGCAAGGATAATATTATTCATACCTCAAGGAAAAGAAAGAAGCTTGGGCAGCATGTGCAGCAGCTTTGGCAAGGGTAGTTTTGGAACATCCTGGAGGCCCATGGAGAAGAATTCCACGAACAGGGGATATTCCCAATCTTGAAAATGCAGCAGAATGCTTAATAGGCCATTCAACCGCTTTCTGGAGCTTTTTCTGTTCAAAAATAAGCACATATATCACTCACTTCTGAGATTCTCAGAGGGAAATCAAATGCAAAATTTACAAACCTTCAATTCTTTTAATCCCCCGATGTCTTCCCAAGTCACTTTGGGAATCTCCACCGTAACACCTCTTGTTATACTTGGACCAACAACAGACCTTGCTTTCTTCCAATCTTCCATTGTTAAACTGAAAATACTAGCATCTTCATTTGTATTTGAGGACCTCTCAACTGCAAAGATGGTAGCTTCACGACACAAAGCTTCCAAATCAGCTCCAACATACCCATTGCATGATGCAGCAATGGATTTTAAGTCAAGACTGGGATCCAAGGGAACCTTCTTTGTATACAGCTAAAATGAGTTAAAATAAAGACCACATAAATTCACGCTGCAAAACTTCATCAATCCAGAATTTTATAAAACAAGCAAAATGACAAAAACAAAAATGAAAGATTGACTCTTCTTACTAAACAATTGGCCGTAGAAATTACGTAAACAAATTTGAAAAGTTATGTTACTGTCAAGCAACAAATCATCCTAAATGCTTAAGATGTTAGGTGGAAGCCGGTGAATGATTTTATATATGTAACACACATCCCTCCCAAAAGAGCCCTTTGCTTTGAAGAGTGGACAATACACGAGCCCACTTTATCTAGTCCTAAAATATGATTTAATTATGATGAATGGAGACAACAAGGCTTGAACTCATGACTACTTGATTGTAGAGACTTTGATGTCATCTCAAAAAACAAATCATTCTAGAGACTTTGATATATCTCTGGCAGTTACCATTAGAATTTGAAAGCGCTCCTCTTCATTTGGGACAGTAACTTCAATTTCAGCATCAAATCGTCCATACCTTCTTAAGGCAGGGTCAATTGCATCCACTCTGCATGCGCAGAAACTAGACTTATGAATTCAACAGAGAGAAAGCACTAAAAGAATTAAGATAAATAAGGTGTAGGTGAACAGTTTTAAGCAGTGCTTAAAGATGACCTGTATCATATGATAAAAGTCACAGGTTTTAAAAAAACAAGATAAGCACAGAAGATAAATTTACAGGTTCCAGACAACAACCAGAAATAGATAATCAAAGGTATGGAAGAATATGTAATAACAGCACCCCACTGTTTATAGTCCAACAACTTCACCACTCATTGCTCTTATTAATCGATCAGGATAAGTAAACAATTTAAAACACTTGATGGATAAACATTCTTGTGCCAACCATCACATATTAGGATGATGATGAAACAATCAGCTAAAGTTACACAATAAATTACATACAGCATGATACATTCTTCGAACCCATGATATAAAAACTTTAGACTTGCAACATCAGATTTCTAATCAAAGTGTACAGGTTAGAAAGAAGATGGACATGAAATAAAAAAATATTACAGTGTGTAAAAATTGAATTGGATAAGAGAACCTATCATTTCCATTTCTATAAATTCATAAATAATCTTTGGGATCACAATAGGTAACCTGTTAGTTGATGCAACCACAACTACCCCTGGTGTAGAAGAGGTTGGTTTATTTGAGTCCATCAGTTTAAAGAGTTGGGAGGCAACTCGGACATCTTGCTCCCTTCTGCATGTAGACAATATGAAATAATGGCATCAATAAGACTGCCGCATTCATAAATTAATTCTTTCTAAATTCAAAAGAATACATTAGAGCAACAGACCCAGATATTTCCCTTTATAGTATGAAGGCACAAAAGAAATAACATACAATACCATAATACGACAAAAGTTCAACACTGATAATTTGATAGAACTGGACCAGAAATAACAGAATAACATGGTATTATAAATGATATCAGTATCAGTGATAGGTTTCTACAGAATTAGTAGAACTCCTCTTCCATCAGTAAAGAACAGATACACAGAAACAAAATATATACAATGTCCCAGGCAGCTCAAGAAGCCTTCTCTCTCTCCTATTTTCTCATTTTATCCTGCTACTAACTAATATTCTCTGCCCTCTCACATTCTCTGCCACAGGGATAGGAGGTTATTCCCCCACCCACACCCCCATTATGTCATAATAACTCCTATGGGTCTGATCCCCTACATTCCTCCCAACCTTGCTAATCATGGATCTAGCTGTGGGCTTATTAACATAATTATCATATTGGAGCAATTACTTTCACAAGTAAATATAACACAATTAAAGAAGTTGATTGTTAAAAAAATAAACAAAAAGTAAATAAAATAAACAAGTTGAGTTCACACATTTTGCTGAAACAGAAGTTACTAAATGATCTCTATGCCTGATATTAATACTTCTTGTGAAAGATGATCATATTCACAAGTTAGCATACAACAACTTAAAATCAAACCTTACAATTCATATTTCTAAACAAACAAAAGCAACATATAACTTGACAAAGCCTAAAAAGCCAAGTGTAAAGCTGTGATGTTGTGGATTCAGCTAAGCAGCACCTGGTATCGATCTGATAACTTCCCTTCAAAAGAGATTGGCAAAGAAACTCTTTCTATCACCACTTAATAAACTAGACTGGGATCATCCCAACTCTAGCCCAATTAATGCTAATGACCACTTAGGAAAAATTATTCAGAAAATTTAAGGATTTTAAACTTTTATCAGGTAAATGATATTGAATATCACAGAGAGTCAATGACAAATTTTTACCAAAAAGTATATATTAAAAAAATTGATGGCAAAATTTACAGCCTAGTCAAAAAGTAGTTATTTTATCTTAAAGGAAATATACACATTGTTCTAACAAAACCGATTGGATTTTTGTTCATACCTTTGATCATTTCAAAATTCATAGTAGTTAATTGCGCCGTAATAGTGCCATATGGGCGTTGCGGTGCCTTGCCGCAAGAAACTGCGTCATGCCGCACCAAAATACAATAGCGGTCATTGCTGTTGCATTTGCTGCCAAATCGCAGCCATATTGTTTCCATAAGGCAAAATATCAATTTTGTCCTAAACTTAAATGTGTAACAAAAAAAATTTAAGGGTTTTTTAGTCTATCTGTGTCGTTCTCTGTCACTTCTGCTATATCTGTCTTTAAAAAATATTTCTTTTTGTCATTATTTCTGTCATATATCTATTCCGCTATTTCCACAACCGCAACCCGCTATAGCGTTATAGCATTTTTCGGAGTTGGCCGCAATATGCCGCAATCCGAATTTGATAACTTTGTCAAAATTTCAAACAAGATGAGACTCAGTTAACTTTGTCAAATTAATTGAAATACAATATGAGCCGTCTAGAGAGGGATAAAATCACGAAGTCCTATATTCATTCTAAATAGAAGAATGGAAGTTCAAATACTCTGATAAGCACCCAAAACAAAAAAAGAAACACTCTGATTGATATTATAAACTTATCAGTGAAGTGGTATCAAAATGAAACCTGCAAGCTTTTGACAATACTCTACAAACCTACACACTACAACACATCCTTCCAAATAATTTCAAAGTAATATATTCGGGCAATACATAGACCTAACAGTTCTCTCAAAGGAGACTTTTTTTCATAATACATTTTCTCTCATATCATAAAATAGTGTTCCCAGTTATATTGATCCTATTAAAAAGAATTGAGACAGAATAAACAAAAGCTAAGACAAATCACAAAAGCATTTAGGAATTCAGCATAAAAGTAATCAATTGTCACATACTTGGAATCTCGACGAGGACATAGTGCATCTATTTCATCAATATAGATCACTGATGGTTTGCCCAAGGCTGCATGAGATGATGCCTCTGAAAATGCTTCCCGGAGAATTCTCTCACTTTCACCAGCATGTGGTCTATGAACAGAGTATGGACTGCCAAATACATAAAACATATAAACAATAACAAGCAATTGATTCATGTCAAGAACTTCAAAACAAAATATCCACAAAAACTAGACATTGAAAAAAGACAAGTACTTTATAATTGTCAAATGTGCCTCGCATTCCCGAACAACTGCTCGTACCAAACTTGTCTGCATTCACATTCACATTCATAAATATTACTAATTTTAAATTTGATAAACAAAAGCAAAAACCTAAGTTTGGGTAAGAAATTACCTTCCCCGTGCCTGGTGGACCGTACAGCAACAACCCTCTTGGCCACTGGAAGCGAAACCCAATAAGAAAAAGGTGTTTTTTTTTTTAAGGTTAGAAAGAACAAGACACACATGGTTAAAATGATCAATAAGTTAAAAGAGAAAGGGAAGAAGAAAAAAAAAAAACGAACTTTGATGCCAAGCTTGTGTGCATGGTGAGAGAAGTGGAGAGGGAATATGATGAGTTCTCTGAGGGTTTGAAGAGCTTTAGCGTTGCCACCAATGGCTTCCTCAGCTCTCCACTGGTTGTTGTTGTTGTTGTTGCTGCTCGTGCAGCTTTCCATCTCGACGCCCATAGCAAAAAACAATGGTTGAGACAAGGGAGAAGATATTCGGCTTAGAAAGCGACAACCCGACCCGGAACAGGTCCCTCACTGGTTTATTATAAAGAAAAGAGAGAGAAAAATTAGTGGAATCGCTGACGTTTCATCATTTTCGTGTTAACATGAATCTTACATCTAATTTTTTCTAACACATAGATCCCACCTGCTTTTTATTTCTATAACATGAGATTTCAATTCTCATTTAACATGAGAAATATAAAATTCTTTACTATAATAGGTTAGTATAAAATATTTTATATATGCCCTAATCTATTAGCCCTATGTAGGTAGGGTTGGCAAAACGGGCCAACCCGCCTCGACCCGGCTCAACCCGTATAAAACGGATCGGGTTAGGGTTGGCCCGAAAAAATAAACGAGCCAGAAAATCTTGCCCATCCCGACCTGAGCTAGGTTAGGGTTGGCTCGATAATCAGCTCGCGTGTTGGCTCGGAAAAAAGCTCGAGAGTTAGCTCGAAAAAATATCAGTGGGTCGACTCGCGGGTTGGGTAGCTCAAAATAATGGCCAGCGGGTTGGCTCAAAAAAATTGACTTTTGTGTAACTAATCTTATTTGTTCTTCATCACTCCACAAAATTATCAACACTGTCAAAGCTATTGATTGTCTAATGGATAATGGTGTAAAGACATAAACTAATAAAACACGACCAATAAATTAAGAAATCCCAACCGTATGTATTTCTATCACATTTAATATCACAAAATTATCACATTTAATATAAATATAGTGAATACACTTGTATGTATTTCTATGCAGACATACAGCAAGACTTGCTCCATCCAGTACTGGGTTCTTAATTTTTTGCAGGTAAAGTAACTTCTAATATATATTTCGATACTATTAAATGTGACGTGGGTTTCAGCAATGAATTCTACTTGTATGAAATCTGACACCAGTTTGTTAAGTTAACAAACTAAAAAACAACTCAAAATTGGTAGTGGAGCTGTGGCTGTGAAAATTCATGACCAAAACAGTTTGCCTGAAGAAAGTACCAGAAACAGTGTTAGCATATGGGTGTCCTAGAGACAATCTTTTGATTAAATAAAGGACACTAGATGTAGAACTTTATTTGTCGCAAATAAATGTAAGCACTATTTATTCAGTTTCATATTGTGTCTCGATATTACTGTTAATATTATATGAATGAACTGGATAAACCCCTTGGAATAGAACAGGTATCTCTTGAGTATCTGTGATGAGATCACGATCATGAGGATTCAAGGATATTGCATGTCTATTCCTAATTATATGTTCCTAGTCTAGAGACACTGAGTTTGAGGATCAGTGATCTCGAGTAAAGACTAGTACGACTTATCTACTTGTATATGGATACAAGGTAAAGACCTCATGAGCTGCAGATATGGAGATATCTTAGCTAAAGTCGTGGGTGGATCTATAAGAGTATAGCTCGCACTGAACAGACCCAAAAAGAGACTCTATGAGGAAATCTCACAGATAGTGTCATTAGAGTAATCTCTTTATGTTTGGGTATGTCTTTCCTTAGACCAGAAGTTATTACCTAGACTGTGTTCTTGAAGGCATGTTTTGATTGTATACCTCGTCTGCCTGAAACATGGAGACTCATAGGTATACTGTTGGGCGTGTCCTTAAAGGGCACAGGGCTAGGGTAATAAGCTGAAGGAATTCGTCAAATCTCTGTGAGAGATTAGGTTATCTGTAAACCGGAGAAATCGGGATGACATTTACAGGGACTCGGGAATCTATGCATAGTAAAAGAGATCATGAGATGATCTGCCTTTAGAGTCAGTAAATTGAAGATTCCCTATTTCGAATAAAGCTTACCCTAAACCGCAGGGGTTGATACATTTCCTTACCCTAGGTTAATGGGAAGATAACCGAGACGAAGGGAAATACATACGGTAACCAAATATGTGCAATAGGATGATCAAGTCATTAATCTGACTAGTTCTGGGGTAACAAAGCATTGCTAGTGCTCTGTGTTGTCATTAATTGGGTTGTGGGCTTGTTGGGCCCAAGCCCAGTTATGTCAGTAGCTAAGTTGGACCTAATGGGTCACACACTAACACCTTGTAATTATGATGGACTAGCTTTAAAGGTATTGGGCCTAATAATGTTATTAGCCCAAGAAGCTGTTTGGAAGCCCACCTAAATGGGTGGGTGGTGCATGGAGTTTAGTAATGGGCTTGGATAGTCCAAGCCATTACTAATTAATTTAATTAGTTAAATTAATAATCAAATATTTGAATTTCGAATTTTGAATTTGAAATTTGAATTTTGAAATTTGAATTTAGAATTTGAATTTCGAAATTCGAATTTTGAATTTGAAATTTGAAATTTGAAATTTGAATTTTAAAATTTGAATTTGAATTTGAATTTTGAAATTCGAATTTTGAATTTGAAATTTGAAATTTTGAATTTTGAATTTTGAATTTGAATGTTTGAACGTTTGAATTCAAGTGTTTGAATTCGAATTTGAATTGGTTTTGAAAAGTTGTTTCATAACAAAAGGATAAGACAGAATCTTATTGGAGCATATTCCTTGGATGAAGAAGCATCTTTGGAGGCTCTCCCTAGGCTGTTTGGTGCATCACTTTTAAGTGATAAGAGTGTTATCTTATCACTTAAAACAAACCTCCATTCAGATTTGGTGGTTGAGGGAATCAGTGGGTAAGTTGATTCAAATTTTGAATGCAACTGCTCAATGTATTTGGACCCTTTATAGGGCTGAATTATGCGCATGAAAACTATATACTATATGATAGTTTATGAATTTAAGTTTAAATTAATTTGAATTTAAATTCATGTGGATAAGATTGGAGGTTGTTGGCAAAGTTTGTTTTGCAACAGCTCCACCTTATCACACTGTTTCATGCATAACTTTCAAAGAAATTTGAAAGTTTGTTTTTCATTTTGAATGAATGAATTCCCTCCTACTCTCCAAAGGGTGCGCATAAATAGACATGTTCCTCACCTTAGGTTTCATTGAAAACCAAGCCAACTCTCCTCCATCTATGCACCATTCTGTAGGGTAGCTCAGTACACCTTTCCAAACAGGATACCTGGCCTCCACCTTCACCACTTGTGCGCATAGCAAGCCTCATTGTGGTGTTCATCTGGTGGCTTTCAAGAAAGAGTTCTTGCATCATAGACGAACGGTGGTGTGGATCACCATTAGAGGGTTTGAACCCTTCAAGCCTGACATCTCATCTCCTTGACTGATCAGGCCAAAAACAAGGTAACATCATGCTGTCTTAAAGCATGAACCTATGTGTGCATGTATGTTCCGCAGTAAAATTTTTATTTTACACCTTACATGCATCGGCCTTCAAAGGCAAGTTTACTTTCAAACAGGACAAAATACTAGGCACTTACTGCTCAATGCTAACGGAAAGTTGGAAACAAAAAATAGTAATCTATTGGATGCATAAATACTCATCCTACTTAGGAGCACTAGTATCAACTACCAAGCAATCTAATAGTTTTGAGAAGCGCAACTGTGATGCAATAAACATAATTTGGCAACACCAGAAGCAACCTTGGAAGAGAAGTGAATGAGCGACTGAGATGAAATGAAAAAATTTGACAAAAAATTCAGCTGAGATGAAATGAGCGACAGAGATGCGTAGTGAGATGAAATGATAAAGGGGAAGAATCTTAGGGCTGAGATGAAATTTGATATTATTTTTTTTAATTAAAAAAAAAATACCCAACCCGCGAGTTGGCCCGTTTGACCCGTAGGTTGGCTCATTTTGGTCCGGGTTGGCGGCTCATTTTGGCCAACTCAACCCGACTCATTTATGACGGGTTGACTTATTTTTGCCATTAGATCTAATTGTAAGTATAGTATAATTTATATTTAAAAAATGAAAGTATTGACCAACAACAGTAGTTATTTATAAGCTCAAACTTAAACTACTAAAAAATAAGGGAAAGATATTTATGGATATAAGTTTATATCCTTTTAGATCTTAACCGTTGATTTCCGTCCATCAACGGTTATAATCTATTGGGTCAAATTTAATGGGTCAAATTTATTATTAATTAATTAAAAAAATTGATCCAATAAATTATAACCATTGATAAACGAAAATCAACGATTAGGATATAAAATGATATAAATTAATATCCTTTAAAAGAATAGATATTATTCCAAAAAATAAATAAGATAAAAAAAACTTAAGACCCACAAGACTACCTCTGCAATCTCGGGGCAATAGACCCGTATTGACTTCTTGTACATTCTTTTTTTTTTTGGAATTTAGGAATATAAGTTACACAACAGGGCAAACTCTCACAAAAGAGGTGCCCATCAAATCACTGTTCACCAAAACACAGCACCCAGCAGGGATTTGCTCAAAAACGTGCAAGTCCCAGTCAAAGAAGGAGTATCCTAGATTAGCTAATCTATCAGCAAGACGATTACCTTCTCTATAAACATGACTAATTCTAATATTCCAAGATCTATGCAGGAAATTTCTAATGCTGTCCACCAGGGGTGCAAGAGGGTGATGAGGCTCACCAGGCCTAGACACCATTTGGATAACCATCTGAGAGTCTCCTTCCACCCACAAATTTGCTATGCCCAGACTCCAGGCAATCTGAAGGCCATGTAACAAACCCCACAGTTCAGCTCTCATGGAAGTGCCCAGACCAACATTTCTACTAAAGCCCCTCACCCACTGACCTGATGCGTTCCTTATAGCCCCTCCGCAACTAGTCTTCCCTCCTCTATCAGTGCAAGAGCCATCAAAATTGAGTTTGCACCACCCTTCCTCAGGGAAAATCCAGCGCACTAACCTCTCCTCCTTCTGATGCACCATCAAACCTTTAGGATAAAGTTCCCTATGCGCAATCTCCACTTGAGAAACAAAAACCTTGGCTTTCCTAATAAGAGAGTCCTGGGAAACAGATTTGCTCTCAAACACCAGGCTGTTCCTATCTCTCCAAATAAGCCAACAAATGACCCCGAAAATTTCCCTCCAATCATAATTATGCACCCTATGCTTACAGTTTAAATTCTGGACAAACCATTGCTGGCAAGGCAAGGAGAAGAAGTTCGACCATTTTAAAACAGGCTCGAAGAAATCCCACAGCGTTCTACTCCACTTGCAATCCCTGAAAACATGTATAGAGTCCTCGATGCCTTCCTTGCAGCGCGGGCAAATAGGATAGTCCGTCAGATGTCTATAGACTCTCCTTTCATTGTTGAGAAGATTATTACCAATAGCCAGCCAAAGGAACATCTGCACCCTCTTCGGACCCCTCCAACGCCAAGCAGTCTCATTGTCACAGCTCAAGACCTCCCCAGTTCCGCTGGACAGCATTTCATAGGCCGATTTGACAGAAAAACGCCCATCCGCCGAGAGACCCCAAATAACAACATCCTCCCCAGTTGCACTGGTGGGGGGAGGTACATTGGCTATCAAGGCGCAGGTGGTAGTGGATACCAAGTTAGATAGTAAATCCCAGTTCCAGCTACCCTGATCATTAACGAAATTGCTCACCGTCCAGCTACTCATCTCTTCCGGCACATGAACACCATCCTTAACCACCACCATCTCGTTACGCATTAACCACCTATCCCTCCAGAAATTCGTACTGATCCCATTTCCCACCTGAATCCTTGAACCATCCACAATTTTAGGCCACGCACCCATCACTCCCCTCCAAAGGTTCGAGGCTTGTCTGCTCTTCTTCAAACCAGGAATGAGATCATCACCAACACCATACTTATTCCTAAGGACCCGAGCCCAAAGGCTATCCCTCTGCGTCATGATGCCGTGCCCAACTTTCATGATGAAGGCTAGGTTGTTCTCCCTCATTCTTCTAATGCCTATACCCCCCCTCCCCCCCGTCTCTTGGGTTGACAGACCTTGTCCCAGGCTAAGGCGTGAATCTTTCTCTTCTCTAAGGTAGAGCCCCACAGGAACATCCTTGATCTTTTTTCTATATCATCACAAACAGACCTAGGAAGAAAGCACGTTTGCATGGTGTAAGATGGGATAGTTGACAGAACCGACTGGATCAAAGTATCCCTACCTGCAAGAGATAGAGAGTTTCTATTCCAGCTATTAAGCCTCCTATCCATGCGATCCATAATGAAAGACAGCTTAGAGTATGTGATCCTCCCACATGTGAGAGGGATGCCCAAGTATTTACCAAGGTCAGCAGCGGTAGCAAAATCCATAGCCTGGGATATCTGGTCCGCTCGATTGTGATTCACGTTTTTGGAAAAGAAGATCCTGGTTTTCTCTTTGCTGATTTTCTGCCCAGATGAATCACAGAAACATTTAAGGACAGCCCTGATCAGCGAAGCTTGCTCCACCGAGGCTTCAGCAAAAAGCAGCAAATCATCCGCGAAAAACAAATGCGTAATATGAGGACCGTTTCTCTTGAGCACAATAGGTTTCCAAAGCTTACGGGAAGTGGCTTCCAGAATCAGGTGGGCCAACCTCTCAATGCAGAGGACAAAGAGATAGGGAGACAAAGGATCACCTTGTCTTATACCTCTACTAGGGTTAAAATCTTCTGTGTATCCCCCTTCCCATAGGACGTTCATAACAGGAGATGAAACTCCCTCCATAATTAGGGTAATAGTATCCTGGCTCAAACCAGCCTCCTTTAAAGTCTGATTCAAGTAATCCCAATTTATCCTATCGTAAGCTTTCTCCAAATCAACTTTGACCGCCATCCAACCCGTCTTCCCTCTCTTGATTTTCATAGAATGAATAATCTCTTGAGCAATGATAATATTATCACTGCTCTGCCTACCCTTGATGAAACTACATTGGTTCGGCATGACCAAACACTCCAGGTGAGGTTTAAGTCTGTTGGCAATGATTTTGGTTACCACTTTAAACACCACGTTACACAAACTAATAGGGCGAAACTTCTTGATGGAATCCGGGTTATCTTCCTTGGGGATCAGGCAAATGGATGATTTATTGATACCCTTCAATCTAGTCGGATCATGGAAAATCCCAGTAATCAGACGCATCACAGAAGAAGAAACATCATTCCACTTGTTATGGAAGAAACAAGCTTGCATTCCGTCGGGACCAGGGGCTTTGAAGCCATCCATGCACATAATAACATCCTTTATTTCCAACAGACTAGGGGGACGATGAATTTGATTGAAGGAAACACTGGACACCTTCGGGAAACGACCCTGCACAGGGAAAGGAGTCAGATTGATGCCCTCCTCCGTGTATAGGTTCTTAAAAAACCCCAGGACCATATTCTTCAACTCTCCAGGATCAGAGATCCAGTTATCATCCGCGTCTTTCAGGGCCAAGATCTTGTTCCTTCTCCTTCTAACAAGAGTGGCAGTATGGTAGAACCTGGTGTTTCTATCCCCATCAACAAGCCACTTCTGCCTAGACCTCTGAAACCAAGTCATTTCCTCTTTGATGTAAATCCTATTCAGCTCATCCCAAAGATTCCTATAAAGCATGTTCAGAGCATTAGTAGGATAACTTTGAAGTTCCCTATCCACACCTGCGAGACGGGCATGAAGCCTAAATTTCGTGCGAATGAGCTCCTTGAAAGTAAGTCTATGCCAGTTGGAAGCATCATGATGAAAACGCTCAATAGCTTCCTCCCAGCACCTACCCTCCGCCCAGCAATTGTTAACCAGATTGTCAAAACCATCACAGGATAGCCAAGCAGCCAGAAAACAGAAGGGTTTCCTCCCTTCAGACAACTTACGATTGGCTCCCTCCCAGATAAGCAAAGGTCTGTGATCCGAGCTGAAGTATGGCAAGTGCAAAATAAATCTATCAGGATAGGCTGTTATCCAATTTGTATTAACCACAGCTCTATCCAACCGCTCCAGAATCTGCCCTCTTTTCCACGTAAAAGAAGGGCCCTTGAAGCCCAGATCGATAAGATCGCAGTCCTGAAGACAGCCCAGGAACTCCATCATACTCCCACCATCGGCCTCTCTCCCTCCCATCTTCTCGTGAGATTGAGAAATGGCATTGAAATCGCCCATAACCATCCAGGGCTTATCAACGTTCCTGCTCAAATTACAGAGCTCCTCCCAAAGCAACTTCCGTCCCGTTTTCCTAGGACTCCCGTACACGAAGGTGGTGCATTCCTCCAGATTCGATTCTAGCCACTTCATGTTAACATGTATGAACTGGAAGTGAGATGCCATCAAAGAAACATCCACGTAACTGTTGTCCCACAATACCCAGATGCCTCCAGAGAAACCAACGGCATCACTCTTGAGGTGACTGCTGAACCCTAATTGCTTAATCTTTCTATCTGCTGCTTGCCCACTAATGCGGACTTCCAGAAGAACCAAGACCCTAATACTGTAATTCCTGACCATGTCTCTAATAAGGAGACTAAACCCTTTCTTTTTCGCTCCACGACAGTTCCAACATAAGACATTCATTAAAAATAATTGACAAAGGGAACCAAACCAAAAGGACACAGGGCACAAAAGCCTGAGCTAGGTAAAAAAACAGCTACTGAACGTAGCCTCTTCTGTTGTACTCTCTCCCTCAGAACTTTTCTGCTCTTGTCTGCTAGACAAAACGGTCAGGTCCATAGGACGTATCCCCTCTGCACCGCCAATCGCAAAGGCATCATGCTCGTTGACTTCCTGGACCCTCTGGTTCCCCTTATCCTTGTCAGGAGGCATCTCCTTCAAACCAACCTCATCAGCCTTTTTTACGTCCAACGTAGCACCCCCCTTGGCATCCGAACCATGCATCAAACTAGCCTTCCTGCTTCCTGCTTTCTGAACAACCTTATCCCCCTTTCCTTTGTCATGTTTCCCTTCCCCCAAGGAGTTACCTTTCTTGTGTTTCAACTCAGGCTTCCCTACGTAGACCGAACTTGGTACCTCCTTTCCTGTCTGGATCGGCTTCGAGGCAGGTTCCAAGTCACTGTCACCTTTCTGCACTCCGCCAGTGTTCTGAGTTCCCTGTTGAGTTTTGTTCCGATTTTCGAGGCTCACCGCTGGTGGCCTCTCCCCCGTCTGGTTGTTTTTCCCCACCGTTACCTTGCCCCTACCCTCTGGAACAAAGGTATTATTTCTCCCCCTATGACCTCTCTTGACCACCATCCAAGCCCCAAAAGCGTCAGGTTCCGCCGAGATGTTTTCCACATCCATTGCTGTGTCTCCCATGCTACCCTGAACCTCTCCATGCGGCTGGGGCGCATCCATATCAGAGTTGTTAACCTTGGCATTCTTCGAACCTCCACTGGGAATACTCGAAGGATAGTCTAACCCCCCATTACAAACCTCTTGTTTATGACCGTACCGACCACAAGCAAAACAAATCTTGTGTAAGCCTTCATATCCGACATTCAAGTAGAAAAAATCTTCTAAGTGAAGATCCCATAGTCTGATTCTGGAGACAAAACTCCGCCGAAGATCCACCTCGACGCAGATCCTAGCGAATCGCGCTCTGTCCGTGATCTCCCCCTCAGCACCTTCAGCCCTTCTTAGAGACGTTTTATCGACCTTTAGAGTCCGTCCAAGCATGTTACCAATTCTCCACAGGTGTTGGGAAGTGTAAAACTCTGATGGAAGTCCTGGGATCCTTAACCAAACCGCTAACTTCCTCACCTCTTCATTGTAAGGGTCAAAAAAAGGCCTCCACCGTTGGACAATGACATAATGGTCCATGACTATCCACAGCCCGTCCTGTAGAACATGAATGTAGTCACGGTCATCATTGAAATTCAGCAATAAATGACCGTTGTCTAACTCAGTGAGGACATAGGTCCCTGACAGGTTCCATAGTTTCATCAGTCTGGCCATCAGGAAACGGTGCGCAATCCTCTTACCCATAAGCTTGATAATGAGGGACTTGCGCCACTTCTTACAGTCCTCTTGATGTTGCTTTCTTGAATAGATATAAGTTGGACATAGTGGGTCGTCCTCTCCCTCACCTCCAACCTCGTCCGGCATATCCTCAGCATCCTCTTCCCTCCTCTGTGTTGTCATCCAGTCTTCCTCATCGCTTTCATAGTTCTGGTTGCCTCCATTCAGGCACAGCACCTTATCAAGGTACGAAACCACTTTCCTGCTCCTGTCTTCGTTCGCCACTGTGTTCCTCATGCATTCGTCATGGGTAACACTTTGGTCACCCTCCCTCTCAACAACTCCTGGTGGACCCTTCTCCCCCATAACGTCATCCATGTTTGCATCCACAAGTTCGTTACTCCCTCTCGCCTTTTTCCCATTCCTTTCCACCTGTTCGCTCTCTACTGGTTCCGGCGACTTCCTCTCTCTCTCTCCTTAGTGACACCGGTAGCTTTCTTAAAGGGGAACATCCCCGGAGAACGCTAGCCCGGAGCCAAACCGTGAAGAGCCAAGGATGACAGTAGAGATTTTGGTTCTGAATTAGTTATACGAGCATTAATTTCCATTACCCCTCATTGCAACTTTTGACTTCTTGTACATTCTGAACATGAAGTAAAAGTCATACCATATAAAACCACTCCATATAAAGCCACCGTACGAAACACTTTCTCCTTTATTCTCAATCCTTCCTCCACTTGAAATATATTATGGTAACTTTCCATTGAATTTAGGTTTATGTTTCTCCTTCATATATCACTATTACATTAACATACTACACCATTTTCAAATAAACAACATATTCATTTTCATCACCCCAAACAGTTATATTATGCAATGTCAAAGAGTTTAGCTTCACAAAAAGACACCCGAATGGTAAGTTTTATTCTTAGATCACAAAGTTTATGCTCTGGGGATGATAATAAGCAAAATTATAAAAAAGCAGCGCATCTTTTAGGATTTTGGTTACATAATTCTCTTATTAAGTTCAGAAATTATAAATAATTTTTTTAAAAAAATTCTTAGTTTACGTGTAGTCGCCTTTGATGAAACACAGAATTTAGTTAAGGTGTTATACAAAATAATAATAATGTTAAATGTTATGTAATTTATAATAATTAAAATTTTGACGTTATACAAAATTTTGAAGTTTTCCCAAACTTTTTTTAATAATTAAAATCGGTTGCAGGTTACGGCTATCCTTTCTTAGTTCAAGCTGGGCTTTAGACGTCAACGCCCAGGTGCAAACCTTACTTGGGCCTTATTTTGAGAAGAAAGAAGGTTAATTCTTCTAATAAATTTCTTGTTAAACTATAAAATGCAAATTAATTTAGGATTTTATTAAGAGATAGGATCCTTTGACACCTCATCTGACAATCGTTAGATCAAAAAAAATTAACGACTATGATTTGCAAGCATGTAACACCATGATTTTTTTTTATCTAACGGTTGTTAGATGAAGTGTTAAATTTGAAATTTGACATCAGTGTCAAAGAATCCTATCTCTTTTATTATTTATTAATGTTATGTTACATAATTTAAGTGTTATTTTTAACTCTCACATCAAAAGGGAGAGAGAAAGTGGAAGGGTGAAAGAGAAAAATATATGTGAATCTCACATCTTTAATGTGTGTAAGAAGGTGAAATTATATAATATTACCTAATAAACATAAAACCCATAAAATTACTCAAACTCACGGACCCTCAAAACAGTGGCGGTAGGACCCACTAGTGGGAGCCATCAGGTGGGCTATTCAACCGATTCTATGACATTTTTTGTTTGTTTGTTTGTTTTTTTTTTTTTTTTGTAATATATGACATACTTTTTATATGAAGCTCATCATTGCTGTATTTGCCAACCCAAATAAATTCCTCCTTTATAATAATTTTTTTTAGAGTAGGATAAAATTAACATAAAGTCAGATTTGTGATGGATTATTTGTGGTTATTTATTTAATATTGAATTTTAAAATGTATACATATTATAATATAAACCATGTTTTAAATAATAAATATGTAATCATATATGAGATTACGTTAAATCTAAGTATAATTTAACATTTTTTTAAATAACCACATACTTTGATCTTTGAATATATAAGCAATAGTATATTAATTTTTCATGTATTGATTTCTTTAAACTAATTTTGTAATTATAATTAATATTACCATTTGGATTTTGGTCTTTGAAAGACTAATCTAACATCGTTTTAAGACCTAATTTAATAATAAGATATGATATCATAGCCTACCAATTTGATAATATAATAGTATTTGGGCATGTCTTAATAAAGTGAACATTATTTACTCAGACTTTGTCACATTGATTTGTATGGGATTCAGAGTCATGAAATGAAAGGATCCTCACCGTTGGGTTGCAAGTGGCTGGCGTACGTGGGTAATGTTATCATTCACCTGCATCGGGTCCCTCAACGACGTCGTATTTGCCGCCCAAACAAAACTTTTATTATTCCAAAACGCTAACAAAGATGACACGTGCGTGTTATGACATAAGCACGCTGGCTCGAAGCGACGCGAAGGGTCGCTCTCTCCGGTTGTGATTGATGTACGTGCTACAGAACGCTCTACCCTCACCCATGCTGACACGTGTCAGATTCTGTTTATCAAACACGTGGCATCCCCACGTACACCAGTCCTTTTATATGTCCTTCTTTATTTTTTTCTTTCGAAATTCTTATTATTTTTTAAATAAAAATAAGTGCAACTTGGTGAGTGGGTCCCGCTTCATGATGACGCTTTCTTTTTCTTAAGGTATGCAGCTTTATTTGGGACCAGGTGACGTGTCTCACGGTCCTCTTTCTTCACTCTTTCACCCGGTCACCCACAAGGCCACAGGTACCACCACCACCATTTAGGTCTCTCTCGTTGACTTTTGTGTTTTGTATTTTCTGCTTTTTGTTTGACCCATATTGGCAATTATCATCTTGAGCCGTTTGATCCTTTCTTCATTTAACAAAATTGATTATATCGAAATAAACTTTCATATAGATTTTGATAATGAGAATAGTTATTTATTTTATAACACAATATCAAGTTATTTCTTGCAATTATATGTGGCAATTTTCAAAAATATCTTCCGTATTTCTGTAAGGCTGAAGAGTCGGTATATCGTTTATTAAAATTGAAAAAAATAAAATAACACAAGTGACTTTACCTATTTTATTCCACACATCCTTTTATGGTTAATGACAGTTTAACTTTTTTTCTATTTTTAGTAAGGGCTTTGCACTTCTTTGTGTAACATGAAAAGTGGTGACATTTTTGTAGATAGAAAAATGGTTGTGCACCAAATTATCATAGGTTAGTTGGCGTATGAGACTTGAGCAGGTGATGGTGAGACTATGTGTTCGATCATATCCAGTATCACATTTGAAAGGGAATTAAAACCTTAATTCTGAACCAGTCTGAATCGAACTAATCGTGAAGCGATAAATCAATTCAAATGTTAAAAAAAAAAATGGTCGAGCCCACTTTGGTTAAAAAAAAATATAGAGCGCAATCAAAGAATAGACTTCTCCTTCGACATGAGAAACTATTCTCCATTTTAATAAAGGAGTACCTACTCTTGTAGTGCCAAAGATATACTCGTAACTTTAACCTAATCTGTTGACACAACATGAGAAATCCATGTTCAGGTTGGCCTGATTTTAAATTCATGTCATATTTGTATAGATAAAAATTCATAAGAAAATATTTGTATCGTATTGCGTGTCAATCCGCGAACATGAAATTAACCCACGTTAATCCTCTTATAGATTATTTGTATTATATCAACCCGCTTAATAAATGATACACTTTGAGACTTGTAAACTATTCGTTTGTGTCATGTAATGTCAACCCACATATAAATGACACACTTTGAAGTTAACATGTTATTCATGTCGTATTACATCAATCTAGAAAATAATCCGATCACATTTTTCCTATTTTTAAATTTATATCCTGTCTTGTTAACCGCTGGCTTTACTAAATCCTTAAACAACGTGATTTTAGGATTGAAGGATATTATTTTAAACATTAAATCCTTTTTTAAAAATATTTGTAATATTTTTATTATGATTAAATTAAGTTATACTTAAATTTTATTAAATAATTTAATCTCACTTTTTACTAAAAAAATGAAAGTAAGAATCCAATTGAACGTATTACTGGTCATTCTGTTGATGCAAACAGGCTTATGTTATGTCCATGTCTGATTGTCTGAATTCTGATGGCTGTTTCCATTTGACAATATTCTGTTGAAGGCTTGAAGCCTGTTTAGGGTGAGAGAAATAGTTATGAGCTTATTCTTGTTGGGAACTGTACAAGTGTACATAAGGAAAATAAACGATAAAGAGTAACACACTTCACTAAAAACTGGGCATGTTTCAAAGTCCAAAGTCCTCAAAGTTTTTTCTTTTCTTTTTTTATAAACTCCTCAAAGTTTTGTGAAAGGCGCGTGTCGCATACCGTTTTATATAATAATTAATGAAATATGTGTTTTTTATACTTTTTATTTAAAAAAAAAACTCAAACATAAATTCTCTAAATTTGATTCAAAGTCACCGCCCCTTATTTACGGCCGATAGTCAATAGTTATGGAACTTCAGTTACATGTAAATTATCTTTAACTTTTTTTAAATATTCTTTTTTTTTTTTGTACAGATTAAATATTCTTTAGTATTCGTTAAAAGTTATCATTAAGTCAATTTTACTCAAAAAAATATTTTGAATATAATCAATTCTAACTATATCCTTTTTATAAAATGTTGCCTATATATCCACCAGTCAATTTTACTAAAAAAAAAATATTTTTAATATAATCAATTGTAACTATATCCTTTTTATAAAATGTTGCCTATCCAACCCCCCCCCCCCCCCCCCCCCGGGGGGTTTATTTGTCTATTTCAATTTTGTATAGCGAACGAGGACTTAGTGGAATACTGATGGATGTTTCTAGATTCAAGTAAATTCTAAAGAAATTTTAATTAAAAGCGAAAGAATATTTAAAATTATAAAGAAAGTATGCTTAATTAATTGAAAAGAATATCTATTTCTTCGAAAAAAGATAAGTCTAAGATCAACATTGTATTATTTAAATGTAAAATACTAAAAAAGATTAAGCTGTTCTTAATAATTTATACATTAGTTTTATATTTAGGAAGATAATTTGGATTTGATTTCCATCAAATATATTTTTAGGGAGAAATTAAAAGTTTAATTGTGACTAACTCTCAATTTGAGATTTGTTTCAACAACCGGCTCGAACAATTGAAGTTTGAGAGAATATCGTAAATGCCGACTCGCCTCAAGAAGGTAATTATAATTTTAACCATGACATTTATTTTAGTTAAAATAACTTAGTGGGTAAAACATGTAATAATGACATGTTAAGATGTTGGTCTTGTAGAGTTGTGGGATAAAATGAATTGTGTGAAAGTTTAGGTAAATAAAATGAATTAGTGTCGTATCATATCACGAGTTGACCTACGTGATTGCGTGTCAATCGTGATTTTTTTTTGGTCTAAAATTTTTAGTGATTGTAAATATTCTGTTGCGAGTTACCGGATAATTCATGTATTTTATTTAATTTTTTCTTTTTATTTTTAATTTCTCTAGAGAAAAAAATTAAAATTTTATTTTTTTGTAAGTCTACTCATGTGACCCCGATAGGTCGTCCCTTATTTCAATTTTTAACACGCAAGCAAAAATATGTCATGTGAGTAATACAACAAAGTCCAATCCGCCAACACATTTTATCAACCCTCAAACACCCATACATTTGTGTCTAATTAATATATTTGTATACGATAATTTTTATTTGATTTTATATTTATATATGTAGAAGGTTGTGCAGTTTACACTTTAGACACACATATATAGTAAGATTATTAGTACAGAACTCGAATGTTGCTCGGATCATAAAACAATATAACATTATAAAATGATAACTAATAATTGTTAAATATTATAGTTATGTAAATATAAACATATAAACTGTTAAATATTATTTATATGTTTTCTTAATTTTTTTATATATAATGCAGGAGATCGTGTTATGGGGAAAAGTTAAGTTGGAATGAGATATTTCAATTCATTTAGCAATCAAATGCTTTGACTATAAAAGGAACAATCTCATATCAATATATGACTAGCAAGGTCTAATTAGTGTATGATTACATGTATTATTGATTATTTTAAAACAGTTAGTGATCATATAAGAAATTTAGCAAATAATCAGATATTTTGTACAACATATAAAAGGGTTTATCATCTATCATTTAATATAATCACAAAAAAATTTCTACACACACAACATTTTGTAGGGCCCGCAACAAAAAAATAAAAAACTTCGGCACGCAAAATGAATCTCTATAACATAACACAATCACTTTTCCTATAACATAAAACCTTATATAAAATGTCTTAACCCCTAAGTACTCTAGAATATATACACAATGATACGTGTCCTTTCCTTATAATAATTACAAGATGATTAATTGTAACATAGAGAAATTCAAAATAATTAATGATTTTTTTTATAAAAAAAGTTGAATCTCCTAGAATACATAACTAGTATCGTCATTAATGCTATAGGAGTAAGTACCCTAGAGTAATACAAAATGAAAATTAAGTAACATCAATTATAAAAGAGTGGGTAAAATAAATAAGTTAAAATAATAATAATTTTTTGAACTTTGATAAATATTTTCAAGGCAAAAATATTAAATTATTTTTTTATTAAAATAATTATGCAATTATTACAGTTTTGGGAATAATTACGGATCTACTGCACGAAGTGACGCTCCTTTTGGGCATCACATGTGACGCCCCAGCTGAGAGGTCTCACCCTAAGGGGAGACGCCCAACTTGGGCGTCTTTCGTGTGGTGTTGACACGTGTCACACAAAATTAACATTTTAATTATAAAACTTCTAAAGGCCATAACTTTTGACTCGGGTATCCAAATCACGTAATTCTTTTTTTTGATTTCACATAACTTTTCAAGATCTACGTAATGACACCGCATTTGATATATTTTATCTCTCACAAACATAGTTGAAATTTTATTTTTGCATACATTGCAACTCTAAGGCTTCCCTTATTAATGGTAAGCGTAAGGAAGAGTAAGAGTTATTTTGACCTAGTCTTTATTTCTCAAATACATTTATAATCTAACGAGTACGCAACCTATCTTAATGTATTCAAATAATAACATTAACATGTATGCAAGAGCAAAAGGTTGTCATATGTGCATTTGGTAGGTGTAAATAGCACAAACATTTTTTTTATTGCCATTCAGTTTGGCAAACACAATCCCTACAACAATTACAGCTAAAATACATTCAACAAAAGAATATAGCATTACAGCGTACCTAACACAAATTTGTGTACTAAAATCGAGATACAAAATATTGGTTGCTGAGATATTTTCATCGCTACTAGCAGTTTGGCTGAAGCAATTCCCATAACTAATGGATGGTTCTGTTGCACATTAGTTCCCCAAAAAATTTCACCGTGGATGGCTAAAACAATATTAAAACCACATTAGTAATATTAATACTACAATTGAAGTTATTCATTAACTAACTCATTATTAATGGGTGCCATTGTTTGATCGAATGGATGAGAGGATGCTAGTCGCAATATGTAAAAGGCTAAAGCCTGCGTTGTGCACTGAGGGCACTTATCTTGTTCGTGAGGGTGATCTTGGAATGAGATGTTTTTCATAATTCGAGGCCATCTTGATTCTTACACCACCAATGGAGGCCGAGTTGAATTCTTCAACTCATGCCATGATGGTGCAGGTGATTTATGTGGTGAGGAACTATTAACATGGGCATTGGACCCACGGCCAAGTGTGATACTCCCTTCTTCAACTCGAACAGTTAAAGCCATTTCAGAAGTAGAGGCCTTTGCAATCATAGTCTAATATAAATAAAATATATCAAATGAGGTGTCATTGCGTAGATCTCGAAAAGTTATGTGAATCAAAATAAGAATTACCTGATTTGTATTCCCGAGTCAAAAGTTATGGCATTTAGAAGTTTTACAATTAAAATGTTAATTTTGTGTGATACGTGTGAACACTGCACGAAAGACGCCCAAGTTGGGCGTCTCCCTTTAGTGTGAGACGCCTCCGTTAGGGTGTCACATTGTGCAGTAGATTCGTAATTATTCCCAAAACTATAATAAATGCGTAATTATTTTATTAAAAAGCAATAATTTATTTTTTTTGCCATATTTTTAATATTATGAGAGTAGTTAAAGTATCTCTCATAATTAGATGGAATTATGCAAAAACAAATGTTATTAAACATATACATTGGCTCCTCGTGGGCATTGATTTAAGATATTGAAAACCTATTTATCCAAAAAAAAAATAAAAAATTATCTTGAAAAGCTACTGAATTAATTGATTGGTTCATTCAAAAGACGTAAGGCATGTCATCCCCGTGGGCCCACCCGATAAGTATATAATACGAGTTCATTTTACACGGACCGGGACTTCAAAGTCCCTATCATGAAATGGAAAACAAAATGGATAGATGAGAAATTTGTGAAAAAAGAGAAGGATTCACGTGGAAGAAATTTTTTCCATTTTTGAGAAAAGGTTCACCTAAAAAGTTGTGAGCCGGGTCTATAATAAAAAAATCCGAATAGTACTTTCTTTTATTAATAATACTTTTAGGGACAGGTTATATTTATAAACTTTTTTGTTTACAAACTAAACTACATTCTTCCGGGAGAATACAAACTTTTGTAAACTACATTATATTCTCCCGGGAGAATATAGTGTAATTTGTAAAAAAATTCTAAAAATTTTGTAAACGGATCCTGTCCCATACTTTTATTATTTCAAAAATAACATAATTGCACATTTTAAAGATAAATTTGACTTCGTATAAAAATTTTGTTCGAAGTTTAAAAAAAAAAATGTAAGAACATAATTGTAGATAGCTTTATTATATCATGTAATCCTGCATAAAGATTTTATATGGCTCATGATAGTTTATAATTTCAAATGTAGGCTCATTTAAGCCATATCAAGGTCATTTAAAATAATAAATGCACCATAAGCAAATTTGAGATCTCATGGAAAAACATGGTGAATAAACCCAAATATACTCTAGATTTTGTATGAATCTCACTAAGTAGAATTTCACTTAATTTTCCAAGTATCTTACAATTCTTTTGACTACCGAACAGTCTAAAAGTCACAAAAACACATTTTTCTATTTCTCATTATTTTTCGTCGAAGATGTATTTGAATTTAATTTTTGAGGTTAACAAATATCACTTTAGAAATTTTCAAATACATGCAGTACATAAACATACAGATTATAACCCCTAAGGTACCTCAGTTAGCAACTGAGCTTCCAAGGGTTTGCTTGAGTCAGGGGTTCAAACCCTGCCTCAAGCAAATTTTTAGAAAATCTTTGGGGGCCAGAGAAGGAAAGTGTCTCCTTCTTGGTTGGGGGATTAGTCTCATCCTTCCTTCGGTAGCGAAGCTCAATGTACCCAATATTCCAATGAGGGGCCCGAAGACAAGGTGATTGGAAAGAGGTTGAATCGGGATACCTCCGGGTAATAAAAAAAACATACAGATTATAACACCCTTTCTATTTTAATTTCTCTCTAATTATGTGGTGCCACGTAGAGAAATTTGTAATATTCAGGGAACGTTTGGTACAGGAAAAATTTTTTTATCATAAAATCTCAATTTTTATCATGAAAATATATTCGAAAATTAAAAATTTAGAAAAATTAATTTCTTGAGAATCGTAAAAAATACCTCCTACCAAACGGCCTCACATGTTTTATATGATTCCCCCTTCGCAAAACAATCATAATTTAGAAAAGCTGGTTTTAAAAATTCTAATAAGAATTCTATTCAATTTTTTTATTGAAACTGTTTGCACACCGCATCAATCCCAATCACAAATATTATTTATGGATGGAAACACATAGCTCCAACTTGCATCATATTGTACTACTA
Organism: Gastrolobium villosum; assembly: GCA_032173675.1. NCBI lineage: Eukaryota > Viridiplantae > Streptophyta > Magnoliopsida > Fabales > Fabaceae > Gastrolobium > Gastrolobium villosum. The sequence continues at coordinate 429,523 of JAVKPL010013638.1, read as the reverse complement.
ATAAAACAAAGCTATACACTGATCCATATAATTAGCGAATAATATATGTATATTTATATCTATTTATTTCTTATTCTCATGACTTCTTCTAAAATTCTTTACACAAATTACGCATTAAAGATACGAATATTTATCCATGCGTAAAAATTAAGGGTTTATCATCTATCATGTAATATTATCACAAAAAATTTCCTACACTCACAACATTTTGTGAGGACCGCAGTAAAAAAAATTATGATACACAAAATAAATCTTTATAATAATACAGAATCACTTTTCCTTCAAAATAATTCTTATAAAACTCAAAAACTAAAAAGAGAAATCCCCCTATCCAAAACCAAACTCCTTGTTGTAAGACATAATAACAATTTTTTATTTTTTTTTTAAAAAAAGACATAATAATTTTTTAAAATATCCAAATCGTTATTTTTGAAAATAATGATGGGATACAGCTAATGAATAAAGAAATGTTGGGGCACATGGGTGCCAGTGACCTTGACGAATGGCAGAAAGTGGGAAGCGTAGGTCACGACCAACACGATGCGACACGACACAAGGCAGAACCCAACCAATGCCGCAGTGATACGAGGACAGAACCAAATTAGAAATCATTATTGATGTTAACGCCACGCGTCCACTTATACTTCCCCGGATCTTGACCGACACGTGGCGACTCCACAAGCCACCTTCCTCATCGCGACACGTGTTCCCCCCTCGAGACAAGTTGTTGACAGCGACCCCAATCGCAAAAGCACAAACATTTCGCAGTGAAAAATCGTGTCAGTATCGCCACGTGTCGTCAATGCGCTCTCCCATGATAGCCACTTGTCTCTTCCATCCACACTCTCATTGTCACATACCAGGGGCATTTTCGCCATCCCATAAATATTATTCTCTTCTCAATTCTCTCTCTTGAACAAAAAAAATAAAAAAGACACTTTTTTTCCTTTCTTTTGTGTGTGTTTTTCTCAGTTCTTCAATCGTTGTCTTTGTTTTTTCGTTTCTTCTTCCCGGTTCGGTTCCTCTGTTGCAAAAGGGTAATTTAAGAATAAAAATTGGAACTTTTTTTTTTTTTTAAGGGGGTTTGCTTCCTGTTTTACCAGAATAAGAATTTATTGAAATTCCATTAATTTTTAATTTTTTTCCCCTCAATTTCAATTGTTTTCCGCTAGAAAAGAAACGTTTTTGTGATCTGGGTGTGTGCTATTCTGGGCATTACTGGATGAGGGAGCATGTTTTGTTTCATGGGTTTTACTTATGATTTGAACCATCATCATCATCATTCATCACCACAAGAAAAAGGCTTGTCTGTCTGTATATACATGCGTTGGAACAGTAGCTAGCTTGTGATGTTGTTGGGTTTGGCATGAGACATTGATGGAGAATCATCATCATCATCATAATCATCATCATCATAATAATCATCATCATCATCATCAGAATCTGTTTGTGAAGATGGAGAAGTACCCGAGAGATTTGCTTCAGAGATTCATCGTGTCAAGTGGTGGCAGTGATGATAACACAACACAGACACAGCAATCTCAACAGCAACGTTTTCGAGAAGAAGAAGAAGAAGAACGCGAAGATGAGGAGATTGAGCTGAACCTTGGTCTCTCCTTAGGTGGAAGATTTGGAGTGGACAAGCACGCCAAGAACAAGAAGCTCATGCGCTCCTCCTCCGTCGTGGGGACAATGCCTTTCCTCCGGGAGGACGACGCCGTGGCTCCGCCGCCGGCAAACCAGACCCTCATGAGGACGTCGTCGCTGCCGACGGAGACGGAAGAGGAGTGGCGGAAGCGGAAGGAGTTGCAGACGCTGCGGCGGATGGAGGCCAAGAGGCGGAGGTCGGAGAAGCAGAGAGTTTCCAAGACGGATAGAGAAGGCAGCGGCGGCGGAGGGGGCGGCGGTGGTTTGGAGGAAGTGGAGGGTGCAAGTGCAACAATGGGGTTGAATAGGTTTGGTTCTTCAACGGTGGCGCCACCACCCTTTGCGTTACCAAGTTGGGCTGTGGGGGCAAGACAAGTTGTTCTTAGTGATGTGCTGGCGAAAGGGAAGGTTGGGGTTGGTTTTCAAGGATTGTTTGCTCAGCCATCTTCTCAGGGTTCAGTGGATTCCCAAGGGGGAAGCTCTTCATCAGTATCTGAAATGGAGAGCAAGCCTTTTCTAGGTAAGTAATTAAATTGGTTTATTGTGAGTTTTTTTTTTTTTTTTTTTTCTCTTTTTTTGATTTACTATATTCTTGCGTGTACTAGTGATCTTTTGGTTGTTAATTAGTTTCCTTTTACGTTTGGTGTTGATTGTTGTTTGAGGTTTTGCTTCGTTTTTGGTTTTGTATGGTTGTTGTGTTCTGTGGTGATTGTGGGGGACTTTATTTTGACTGCATGATGATTGATGAGTACACGTTCAGTTTTCTATTTCCCATATTATGTCTCTTTTATTCATTGTAGTTATTCCAAACAGGTTATCTGTATGGTTTACTTGTTTCAAAGTTTATCTGAATTATGTGAATTGTTTGCTAACTAAGCTGATGAAGGAAAGAGTGATAAATATGGTTCATCACTTGTAGGGGGGACTAAATATTTAGTAATATTCAAGATGATCTTTTACACCTACTTAATTTCATCTAAGACTCAAGTGTGATCTTTTTACATGTAATGAATTTTAGCTAACTGAAGTTGCTATATTTGGCAGACTATTCTTTCTTAGTTGTTTTTCCTTTCACTTTGGTCATCACTAATATGTCTGAACTTGGAATTATCATAAACTTAGAGCAACTTTTTTTTTTCTCCCCATTTGGTCTCTCATTGTGTTATACGTCGGTCCCTCTTTATATTGAAATATTCATCTTAGAGCCACAAAACAATTAAACAAATTGTTCTTTTCATCTCAAACTATAAGTGATTATGATGTTTTCGTTTTCATCTCTCGTGCATTTTAGTTACTTTCATACGGTCCGTTGGAGTTTCTCTTGCACATGATTGTTGGATATCATCATTAGAAGCTTTTCATTAGAATTAATCATTGTTAGAAATCTTATGATTCGTGATTTGAATCTCACGATTCGACATGATTTGGCAAGCCAGTGATTGGTATCAGATGATGAATCCATAATTAAATCTTGGATGACCCCAAAAATGCTATAGCGGAAGATCGGGTAGCAGTATAGCCGCTACAGCGAAGTCCATATATAGTGTTGGGCTTGCCAGAACACGGAACAAAGTAGTGAGCAAAGGCCAAACCAAACTAGAAAGCGAAGGTGGGCTAGCTGTAATGGAGGTCGTCTTATTTGAAAATTGCAAAATGACTCCAAAACAGACGAGAAAATGAAGTGCAATTGAGGAACTATGACGGGTTTGTCAATTGGTGTGATTGTTGGAAAAGTAGTGAGAGAGTAGCGAGTGAAGGGAGATGGGGTTTGATAGTGTGCAATGGTATTGGTAACATATCAGGAACAGGGTCAAAAGTCTATTTCACCCCCGCAAAGTGCTCATAGGACACTAGTTACACAGGGGCAAAGAAGCAACTTCGCTGTGGTTGGCCATGATTGCGACTGCCACTCCAAATCATCCCGTTGAGTAACGAAAATCGTAGAGGGGGCCGCCATGCGCATTGATGGTGCAATTAGCACTTACGAGTCTGGGATGAATTTGAATTGTTGATATATGCATGAATTGGTGCGCTTCCGAATCACTAATACGAATTGCACAATTCAGTGATTCATTAGTTTTTTTTCCCCTTTTGGCCTTACGTACTTAAATTCTCATAAAAGAAATTGAAAAGTGAAATAAAGCTAATTTTGTTTCGCAGGATTTAGGGTTAAATTATTTTGTTCATTTCTAGATTGAAGTTATTACTCTGAGAATTATGCATCATTTATATGACATATTTGAAGCTATTTTTCATTTTATCTTTAAATCTATGGTTCTAATGATTCACGATTCAAAAATTAGGTCAGCAATTCATGATTTAAATTGCGATTTGATAACGTCAGAATTAATTATGATGCCAAAAGGGGAATAGAAGATGCTGGCTTTGCTTAAGAAAGCTCTGGATTTTACCGGAACTAATTTGACTTGCATGTTGCATTACCACTGTATTTGAGTATATCATGACATTCCTCCAACTTGATGTGTTAGTGTACTAAAGATTTATAGGTGACTCATTCAAGTGAATGATCCGATTTTACAGACTTTGAAGTCAATTTATACAGCTTGGTCTAGTAGTTCTGACTTGGGCAATCGTCTCTTGTTGCTAGATAGGGACTGATAAGTAATTATATTGATAATCTTGGCTCCTTAATTTTTATACCTACTTTGGACTCTGGTCATTTAAGATCAAGAGCATGAAAACACCAAGACTGTGAATTGAATTTCCAATCATAGATGCTTTTATTTCACTCAACCGAAGCAATGAGAATATGGTATTGAAAGATTTAATATAAGTCTGGTATACTATACCCTTCTGATGTTTGCTTCTTAAGACTTTTATCTGTGCTGATAAACTCAAATTTGGGTGGGAAAAAAGAGTAATTCAGTTACTCTTTGTATTCTAGCTATATCTCGGCATGTGAGATTGAGATTATACAGCCTGGCTCTGGTAGATGTCAAATTTCCTCATAAAGTTCATTTGTTGAAAGTTGAAATGTACATTGGATGATGTTATGGAATCTGAAAAGCTAAGTGATGTGCCTTTTGGAACTTCTAGTTCTAGCTTTTTTTTTTCCTTAAATTTCTGTATACCTGTGTCAGGGAAACAACAATTTGACTGACAATGATACTACTAATTCTTGCTCTAGCCTCTTTGAACCTTGCTTGATTTAGCTGTTCAGCTTTACTGACAATTTCTAGTGTCATACTATTTTCTGCCAGATGGTTTGTCATTGTGCATACTCACTAAGTGAATTGACATTCTTGTTTGCTACGGTTTCCTTTGCATTTTTTCCTCTTTTATTCTTTCTAATGATAATATAGGGATGGGGGAGCCATTTACTGGGCTGGGGTTGATTAGAAACCAGAACCATTGTACTCGTATGCCTGAAGGCATTGTAGGAAATCATTGTGCTAGATAATGCGTGGTCACTTGGTTTCAGTACAAAAGGTGAGAGAATTCTCCTTGTGATATTGGCAATAAAAGTATTTCCTAATTTACTTATAAACAAAAAATTTGGTTTAACATCTGGTAATAGCTTCATTTTGCAAAAACGCATTGTAAAGAACCAATTCAACCTAAAAGTTTAAGCTGTTGGGTGAGACTACATTAATGGTTTTATATTTCTCTAACACGCTCCCTCGTACGAGAGTTCACTGGACTTGAAGCGTAGACAATGCACTGGCTTATCTATCTGTGCTAAGAAATTCCACAAGAGAAAGTGGGAGGCGGCGAGGATCGAACAAAGGCTCTTATACCATGTAAAGAACCAATTCAACCCAAAAGCTTAAGTTGTTGGGTGAGGCTACATTAATGATTTTATATATCTCTAACACACATTTCAAAAACATTATGGTCTGATCTGAGGCTCACTCGGATCTTTTCAATATCTTACCATTATCACTTTTGTCAGTAAGTTACTTCATGCATCATTTGGCTAAGGAGCACAGGGTTAGCTTTATGCTAAATATAATTTGGATCTATGATTTGATCAAAGAAATTCAGCTGTTTACATGATGTATCTGAGTGGCTGCTAGGTAGAATTCGCTGAAATTGATGTGAGTTACAGATCTAGTCAAGTTTTGCAATTCACTGAGTGCTGTGGGGTTTGTGACAACTTACAAACCGTTGTACGTGTATATGTAATGCCTGGTTTTTATATCAGAACTTTCTTCCCTCCCATCTTTTGCGAGATATGTTTTCTTGACTTCCATTTAGGTGTAAGCAAGTTTTTTTGTATTTTACACAAGGAAGTTTCTTGGAAGCATTATTGGGTGAAATCAAGTACTTACTTCAAGGTCCATGTGTGTGTGAGGATCACTTAATTTTAGTTGGAATCGTGTGTTGAAAATACTTAGAATTTCTTTTTGTGTGGGAATGATTAAAGAATGAACTTGAACCTTTTTTGGCAGTTTCTTAGGTTCACTTGTTGATGTTTAAAGCCTGCCACGGTATTCCAAGGATTCTATTTTTTGGTGGATAAAACACAACAAAAATTGAAAAAGGATAAGGGAGTTAAAGGAAGTAAAAATTCTCTAACAGCCTCTTTGTAATTATGCAAGGGTAAGGTTGCGTACAAGAATTACCTCCACCCCACACTCGCTAGTCGGGTTTAATGGGGAGTGGTTTTTTTTTTTTATTGTTTAGAGCAAATATAATCTTACATGCATTTGATTCCTATATCACTTTGTTTCTGTGCTGAACTTTTATTTGGAAACATCAGTTATGCAAGTGGAATTTGTTCCTTTCTGATGTTGGAGCTTGTGTACCTTTGAATTTAATGTTTGTAATATTTTGTTGGGGTGAAACTTTATTATGTGTACTTTCCAATATGGAATTTGTGGTTGTATGTTATTCTATTACTTAGCTGAAAAGATAGAAATAAAATGAAAAGAGACACCAAAAGCAAGAAAAGGAAGATGGTCCTATTTTTATGATACACTTTGGTCTCTACATTGCAGGATCAAGCAGTTGTGGTGAAGCAAGAAGCCCTGCTAGTAATCAGTCATTACAGGAAAGAAGCAGTCAAGATGCTGTTGGTTCATCAGTTACAAAGACAAATGAGGATATGACTAGAACTTCAAGAGCTGAGGTGGAGAATCCATCAAAGAAGCCCAATCCTCACCAAAATATGGGGAGGGAAATTGGGACAAACTCAATGGAAGACATGCCATGTGTATTTACCAAAGGGGATGGTCCTAATGGAAGAAGAGTTGAGGGAATCTTATACAAATATGGTAAAGGGGAGGAAGTGAGGATAATGTGTGTGTGCCATGGAAACTTCCTGTCTCCAGCAGAGTTTGTTAAGCATGCTGGTGGTGGGGATGTTGCACACCCACTTAGGCACATTGTTGTAAACCCTTCTGCTGCTCCCTTTTTGTGATATGAGTCCCCTCTTGTCCTTCAACAATAGGGTTGTAATATAGGTTACATTGAAGAGAGAAGGAATGTTGGTTTGATAGCTTTTCTTTTTATTTTTAGTTTTGGTCTCTCCATTTTTTGCTTAGCTTTTGAATGAAACTATATTATATTTAGACACTTGCCTCCCTTCTGGAAGGAAATGTTACTTAAACCCCATCTAAAATGGAGTAATTAGAAAACTAGTTTTATGGCATATAAGAAGTAGCTTATTTCATTTGGTAGTCACGTAAACTAGTATTATTATTAAGAACATATCAAAATAGTGACTTCTTATGTATCAACTCTATGGCGCCATGGTGCGCATAAGAAGTAGCTTATTTCATTTGGTGCGAATTTCACTTGTTATTTTAATATTTTCATATGGGATTTAATATTTTTTCTATTGTAGGAGATAAATTTATTTTTTATATACATATGAAAGTACGTGGGATTCTTATTTTTTTTTCTTCTTCTACTCATGTTGGTCTCATATATATTTATATAAGAAACTTTAAATCCTTTCATATAACTCGTTACAGCAATTTTTGGGAAAGCAAGTTCATATCAAACCTAACTATATTAAGCAATGGAGTCCAAAACTATATTTCTAAGGACATAGACCGTTCTGGATGGTCAACAACACAGCGGCCCAAAGCTCTCAGCCCAATCTCAACTCTCCATCCATGTCAGCTCTATCAGTGATTAACCTTGCCAACCCCTGACGTAACACCATTTTTTAGGAAAAACACCAAAATGTCCCACTTTGGGACCCCCAACCCCCAAAGACAGTCGCCCCAGGTGCCACAAGAGGAAATTGCCCTTTTGTCATATGCTGACACCGCCAGACGCAGGGAACGCAACGCTGCTATCATAGCAGCATCTGTCACGCCTAGAAGCATAGGCCATCATGAATAGATTCTAAGAAGGGTTGACCCCTCCCTTACCAACTCACTGAAGGTTCATATAACCTTCCCTTATAAATAGTCCCCTCCTGGACGTATGAGAGATATCTCATGTATCGTTATTTTGTCCATTACTTTGAGTCATCTGTTTATGCACTAACCTCATATTGATTGTTTGCTTCATATTTGGAACAGTACTCCTTAGCTTGGTCTTTACCTGTGCTAAGGGTATCATCCATATAGTGATTTCATTCCCCTAAACGGAATATAGTGGAATTATAGATTCCAACTGTACACATATCAAATTTTTTTTTTTTTTTTTAAGAGATCAAATATATAAAAATGTTTAACCCTTACCTCCACGTACCCTTGCCTCCCTTGCCTGTAAACAGTAGAAGATGAAGGACACTTATTCTTTAGGATGGTATAGAGCCACCCAGTTTTCACCAAGTTGAGCTGGGACCAAACTTTTAACTTTAGCTTGTAATTATTTATATGTTAGCTCTATACTGAAGTTGACTTCAACTTGTTTTTTTAAAGGCACAGTTGTTCATCTGTCGTATCTTCGCTTAGATCTAGTCAAGATACTGTTAATATTTGATGTATGAATATTAATATATTATCTCAATCATAGATTTGAAAGATCTAAAGTTCGATAGTATTTTCTCTATTCTAACACTACTACTAGCACAATTTTCTAGAGAAACGATAGTATAAATGGCACTACTTAGGAAACAAAGTAAACTTTTCTAAAGTGGATAAAATATTCATCATATTAGTGTTTGTGTGCTTGTTGGACTTGCTTTCCCTAGGGTCATCATCATATCATTGTGTGTTATGTATAATATAAGATAGAGACAGCTTTTTCCTCCACAAAGGATGCTACCTAAATTTACAGGTAGGAAGACAGGACTTAAAAGAAACTTGAAAAGGAAGCTAGGTTGGCATTTTAGCATGAATATTGTTGAGTATAATAATATCCTTGCAAAGCAAACTCTATTTACGCGTGTCTTTTTTCCCAAATCCAAACTCATCATAAAGGGAACTGAAAAAAGAAAGAAAAAAATGATAAGTTGGAAAAACAAGGTAATATATATGGGTTGCTTTCTGTGCTGTTTGGCTAAACAAGACACAGATTTATCAAGTTAATCACTTTATTAATTAAAAAATAACATCTACTTGTTGTTTTAAATTATGTCAAAAATAAAAAATGAATAAAGTAATGTACCATCTCTCAAGAAAATTATTATATTTAAACTTCTGATTTATTCACGAATACAATATATTAAATTATTAATATCTAAGAATCTCATATTTATTTTTGGAAAAAATATTTCTGCAGTTAATGCATATAAGTTATCTGTATTTATTCACAAAATGATGTCGTTTTGGTATTGAAATCTTAAAAATTATAAATATAAAGACTATTATAACCCAAAATAAATTAAAATTACAAAAATATCATGATTTTCACCCTAAAACAACTTCACAGTTACTTGAAAGAAGTGAAAAGAACTAACCTGTAGTCTACAAAAATAAAAAAATCGGTGCAATTTTTGGCAGAAAAGTGCTCGCTGGAACAAAAAAACCCGATTATAATCAATTTCAGTTTTTTTTTTTTTTTTTTCCATTTGCTGAAGGCATTTCTAACTAAAACTTTTATGAAAAATCTTGAATTTTTGAACTTTCCCCCCTCATATATCATTAAAAAAATTTGTTAATATTTAGAAAAACTTTTTTTAACCGACAAGTCAAAAAACACACCTAAAAAATGAATAAAGTTATGTTAAAAAAATAATTAATTTTGCATTAAATAGTGAGTTAATTCCAAGTGTGGAATCCTCATTTTTATTTTATTTTATGTTATGTTATTTGTAAATAAGGAGGAAAAAAAAAACTAACTAAAGAATTTGAATAAACGTTGCTATAGGTGTTTGGCCAAGAAAGTATCCCAAATCTAAAAATCCTTGATTATAATCAGGGATTTTTAGATTTGATTATAATCGGGTTTTTTTGTTTAACCCCAAACTTCGCCATGAAACCTGCATAAAAGTTGCCTTCACCAAAAGTGTGTGCTCAAGTATAATCTACTATGTCTAATTAGCAAATTTAATAGTCTTAGATACATCTATAGCGTAAATGAACGTATATATCATGTGAATGAAAGTGATTTATTGTAAGTAAATATTAACTAGTCGGCTATATACGTTAAGATTTTTATCGTATCATTTTATGAGTTTCATAAATGGGCCCTAAATAGGAAAGCAAAATTCAACTTTTAGACACGTGAATGATATCATATTACATCTTTATGAGAAATAAATAATGTTATTCAATTTGTTAGTAAGATAAGGTATCCTTCAATTGTGGCATTATTTCATGCCAATTATGGAATAAGTTTAGACTCTGGAGTTCAGGGTTTTGATATTAATTTGTTTGTTGAACTAATAATGATTTCCCAAATGTAATGGATGACGCCTATGAAATGTTTAATCAAGTAATTGTTGTTCACATTCTCTTTTTGCTCCTTTTGGTAGAATTCAATGATTTTAAAAAAGTGTTGTATGTAAACTTTGTAATTCTCGTCATTTCTAACGTAGGAACGTGACAGCAAAGAACTAGGCTAGGAATTATAAGCATTGTAAAACCATCATTAATCAAACAATACATATATTAATGACATGCTTAAACATATAGGCACTAAATGGAAATAATCGTTACACCTCTTATTCTCTTATTTAGAATAGCCGCTATATCATATTATAGTTACTTTGTAAACACAAACTTCTTAACCTATATATATATATATATATATATATATATATATATATATATATATATATATATATATTCTTATGATATTGAAACCTATATGTGAAAGTCAAGAAGAAGAAGAGAAGTAGGAGAAGAAAAATTACAACTGAATCTGTCTGAATTGAATTGAATGAATCGTACAAAGCAAAGGAGATATTATATAAAAGGCTAACTCTAGTTACTGTAAAATAAAACTAACTAACTAGAGTTCTAACAAACTAACTAAAGAGCCTAACAAACTAACAGATTAATCACAAGTGGGCCTAGTCATTTGAGTCTGATAACACCCCTCCACAAGCTTGGACTGGTTTATGAATATCACAAAGGCCAAGCTTGGCATGTAAAGCATTAAACGATGAAGGCAGCAAAGCCTTGGTGAAGATGTCCGCTACCTGAGCAGTGGTGGAGATGGGGAGAAGGTGGAGAAGACCAGATTGTATCTTCTCACGAGTGATGTGACAGTCAAGTTCGATGTGCTTCGAACGCTCATGGAAGACAGGATTGTGAGAGAGGTAAATGGCAGAGTTGTTATCACAAAAAATAGGTATTGGTTTATCTCTGGTAATGCAAAAATCATGAAGAAGATATGAGAGCCATTGGATTTCACATGTAATCGCTGCTAAGGCTCGATATTCAGCTTCTGTAGATGAACGAGAAACCGTCGTCTGCTTCTTCGATCGCCAAGATATAAGAGAGGAACCCAGAAAAATACAGAGACCTGTGACTGATCGTCGAGTGTCAGGGCAACAAGCCCAGTCCGCGTCGGCAAAGCCACTAAGCTGTAATGAGGAGGTAACAGGATAAAAAAGGCCCTGAGCTGGAGAAGCCTTAAGATAACGAAGTACGCGATGAGCAGCCTCAAGATGAATGTCAGTGGGAGCAGATAAGTATTGGCTGAGTTGATGAACACTGAAACTGATATCCGGCCGAGTTGTAGTGAGATACAAAAGCCTTCCAATGAGCCTACGGTAAGCAGATACATCAGATAAGGGCTTTCCTAAGTCACGCTTTAGACGGAGTGACGGATCCATTGGAGTGGCGGCAGCTTTACAAGCCAACAAACCAGAGTCAGAAAGCAGTTCCAAAGTATACTTCCTTTGGTTGAGGATAATCCCTGAAGAAGAGCGAGAAACTTCGAGACCCAGAAAAAATCTTAGCTTACCAAGATCTTTAATTTTGAATTTCAAGTCTAAAAAGGATTTCACCCTTCGAATTTCATCCATATCGTCACCAGCTAGTATGATATCATCGACATATACAAGTAAAGCTGTGAAAGAATTGGCCTGCTTTCTTGTGAATAATGAAAAATCAGCTTGGGATTGACAATAACCCAGTGAGATCAAAGCAGTAGACAACTTAGAGTACCATTGCCTACTTGCTTGTTTGAGTCCATAAATGGACTTGTGAAGTTTACAGACCAAGGATGAATTGGGAGTAGAGATACCTAATGGTAAAGCCATATATACCTCCTCATGTAAATCCCCATGGAGGAAAGCATTATTAACATCTAGTTGCTCCAGAAACCAGTTGTTGATTGAGGCAAGAGAGATCAACATGCGTACGGTTGTAAGCTTGGCTACTGGGCTAAAAGTGTCAAGATAATCAAGGCCTTCTGTTTGAGTGTAGCCTTTGGCTACAAGCCTAGCCTTATACCTCTCAATTGAGCCATCAGCATGGAATTTTATCTTGTATACCCATTTGCTGCCAATGGTGTTCTTGCCAAGAGGAAGAGACACAAGACTCCAAGTGTTGTTATGTTCAAGAGCCGAAATCTCTGCCTGCATTGCCTTGCGCCAACACTCATGTTTGGAAGCCTGAAGGTAAGTGGTAGGTTCTGTGTGTGTGGTAATAGTGCAACAGAAATTGGTGTAGAATGGAGAACACTTGTCATAAGATAAAACAGAAGAAAGAGGTGAGAAATAATGGAAGATGCAGTACCTGAATGATTATGATTAAGTGATGTAGCTGATAAGTTACAGTGATAATCTTGCAAGTAAGATGGTTGTGCACTTATTCTGGTTGACCTGCGTGGAACAATAGGTGCAGCTGGAATATTAGATGTAACTTGTATGACAGGTTGTGAAGGAGAGGGATTCGGTTGAGTGAATGAATGGGGAAACAAAACAGTGTCAAAAGTATCTGGTATGAAAGAAACAAGATGTGTTTCTGGTTGTGTATTTGGTTGTGTATTTGGTTGTGTGGATGTGCCAGCAAAAGGAAAAATACTTTCAAAGAAAATGACATTTCTGGAAATGAAAATTTTTCTGGTGTTTATGTCAAGAAGAATGTATCCTTTGACACCTTCTTGATATCCTAAAAAAACAGCCTTATGAGCCCGTGAGGAAAATTTTGTTCTCTTGGACAGAATGGTAGATGCATATGATAAGCATCCAAAAACCTTAAGATGTAACAAAGAAGGAGGATGAGTGTATAGAATTTCATAAGGGGTACTGTGGTTGAGTAAAGGAATGGAGGTTCGATTGATTATATGTATAGCATGAGTGATTGCATAAGACCAAAAGGATAGTGGCAATTTGGATTGAAAAATTAGAGCTCTAGCCACATTTAAAATGTGTTGGTGTTTTCTCTCAACAACACCATTTTGTTGAGGATTCTCCACACAACTCTTTTGGTGAAGAATACCCTTTTCTTGAAAGAAAACAGGCATGGAAAATTCGATACCATTGTCAGACCTGATGCATTTGACAGTGATGTTAAAACGGGTCTGGACCATGGAAATAAAATCTTGTAGAGACTTTCGAACTTCAGCCTTGGACTTCATGAGTAAAGTCCATGTAAAACGGGAAAAATCCTCAACAATAGTGAGGAAATATCGATGTCCATGGATAAAAGGGATAGAATAAGGACCCCAAATATCTATATGTATTAGTTGAAAAATAGAAGAGGATTTAGTGTTACTATTTGGATAAGGTAACTTGTGTTGCCTTGCAAATTGACAAATATCACAAGGATTGTTTTGATTAATGAAGGGTGTTTATGTAATTTTAGGTAAATTAATGAAGGGTATTTCAGTAAAATGTATATGATATAAAAATAAATAAAATTACAAAAATACCCTTCATTAATTCACCTAAAATTACATAAACACCCTTCATTAATCAAAACGACGTGGTTTTGGGGCTAGCTGGAGATAAACTTATCTCAAGCTGCTTGAGAAATGTTTTTCCCATATATATATATATATATTGTATGGTGTTGAATATATCCTTGTTAAAAAGCATATATGCTTCATGCATGTACTAAAAAAAAGCATATGCATATGCATGGTTCTTGTTTCGTACCAGATTGTTAATGAGTGGGGAAGGGAGGACATAAAGAAAACTCACTTGAGATAGTATCAGTGGCGTAGCCACATTCATGCCAGCAGTTTTTTTTTTATTTTACTTATTATATAATTAGTTAAGGTAAAAATTGTAATTTAGCACCACTTGAATAAAAAATCAAATACTCGATACAAAGTAACAACAAACCATCTAAATGAAAACCATCGCTGATTATTCCATGTTTCTTTTTAATTGTGAAGTTTATTATCCCTCTATATTAATGTTCTTCACAGGTCACGGCTAGGGGTATAAATGGGCCAAGTTAAACCAAGCTTTGGCTTTGATAGCCTAAGCCTATACAAAATATTTGGAACCTATAATGACCTATTAGCCTATTAAATACTTGATTTATGGCCTGCCAAATTATAAAAAATTAAAAAAACCGAATACGACTTGTAAGGTTACTAAGTTGCAAATTAAAGTTTGTAGGCCCAAATCAAATTAAAATATAAAAAATAAAAGATTTTATTCACAAAGACCACATGAAATCAATTTTCATTAACATCACATGAAATAATGTTATCAAAGATCACATGAAAATGTGCATAAAAATCACATGAAAATTTCATATATATATATATATATATATATATAATGAGAATAACATCTGTTATTTTAAAGGATATAAACTTATATCTTTTTAGATACCAACCGTTGATTTTCGTCCATCAATGGTTATAATTTATTGGATCAAAATTATTAATTAATTAATAATAAGTTTGACCCAATAAATTATAACCGTTGATGGATGAAAATCAACTGTTAGGATCTAAAATGATATAAGCTTGTTTCCTTTAAAAGGATACATGCTTTTCCCATATATAATTTTCACTTTCTTTACTAATTTTATTTTATAATATATTGTTATATGCATATAAGTCTATTTCCATAAGTAGCCTTTTTTTCTTATACTGTCGCATATGTTAACTTAAGGACTTTTTTGTCTTTATGTCATATTAATCAAAACGGTGTGCTTTGTATTGGTATGTGATGATATAGCTAGTCAGCTTGCTTTTCTCAACAATACGAAAACACCTCTCTTGAATATTCAGTTATAGAAATTCTCTCTATTTTGCTCTGATAGGGTTTCACTCAAAAACCCAAGATCTGACCTTGGTTTCGCTGTTATCGTTGCTTCTTCTTTGTTGTTCGTTCTCTGCTTATTTTGCAGGTCATCAATCGGAAGTATATTGGTGGGTCTTAAAGAAGTGGTGCAACGGTGGTGCAACGGTGGTGAATCTTGAAGACTCTCTCGGGTACAAGGGATGCTGTTCTTGCTTGGAGGGTTCCGGTAACACAAGTGTGCTTGTGTGTTTCTTGGTTGGGTGTTTTGATGCTGCTGTTTTCTTTGTAGCATGTTATATTTCTAGTTTCTTGATCTGTTTGAGTAATTTGGGGCTTTAGGGTTTTTCGTTTGGGGCTTTGGTTATTTTAAGCCTGTAACTGAATGTTGTAATTTGTTCTTGATTTACATAAGTGCAAGTGCCAGGGAGTGGTCTCCCTAAATTAATCCTTGATGTAGGAAACTTGGTAACACAAGTTTCTGAACAAATAAAAATCCTACGTGTGATTTTTCTCTCTTTATTCCTTTTCTGTTTAAGTAAACCAGAAATAATTCTTCAATTTTTCTCCACTGAATTTCAACATATATTCTAAATTTTAAATAAATAACTATTACTTGTTAAAATAATAGCGATCCTATTACTTTGAAAATTTTAAGTAAAATATTTTCCTAATAGATTTGTGTAATTATGAAGTTTTTTTTTGATATTTTGATATGTCGGATTTTTTGGCCCGGCTAAAATTAAATCTTAACTCCGCCACTAGGCATCCATCGATATTGATTTCTAGCGTTGGTCTAAGCCTGCTTATCCGTTCGGGTATACTGCTAAGATTCTCACAATGCCAAATGGTAAGCCTTTTTTAAGTGGTAAGATGCTGAAGCCCCTCAGTCAAACACTCCATTTTCGTGATACCACCGAACTCCAACAATTGAAGGTTGTTAAGTTGTTTCCCTTGCATGCCGTAACTACCACCTTCATCATTGCACACGTCAAGCTCCTCGCAACCACTAATATGCAGCTCAAGCAGTGCGGTGAGATGTTGAAGGACTCCCGATAGGGATTTTAAATCATTTATACTTTCAATCTCAAGAATCTCCACTTTAGAATGATTCACTGTTTGTTGTATCATCTTCTCACTCACCTTCTGAAGCCGTACTTCCCGGATATCCGTGTGTTGTGGAATTGAAATTAGATTTGGACAATTGTGAATATGTAACACATCAAGACTCTTAATCTGATTGATGACCACAACATCCTGGCTTTCCTCTTTCATTACATTTACAACATCCTTTCAGATTAACAAAATGTTCAAAATAGATTTCTTTGAGTGATGGAAAAAATGTCTCGTTGAGTATGACGTAGCCACATCCAAGCCAGCAGGTGCCAAGGCACCTCCTTGTTTTATTTACTTATTATATAATTAATTATAATTAACTAAGGTAAAAATTATAATTTAGCACCACCTAAGTAAAAAATCAAATACTCAATACAAAGTAACATCAAACCATCTAAATGCAAACAAATAATAAGGAATATGTATAGTATGGTTATTTTTGTGTTTTACCTTTTTTTTTTTATCTTGTATACTTTTTTTTTGTTTTATTCTAATCAGTTATGTTATTTATTCTTACTCCTATTATTTTAAAACAGAAATACTTCTAAACTTAATCATAAATGATTAATTGACCTATTGAGTGTTTCTAATATGAGTGAAATTCACGCCCCCTTTATTTTATTAACAACTTTTTTTTGTGTGGTTGTAGTTATTGATTTTATTTCTTTTGAAAAAATGGAGTGTTTTAAGTTTACCTTTAAAAAATATATTTTAATGTAGAGCTACAGTTGCTATTTGTAATGGAATTGAATTGTTTATTGGTGTTATTTGTATTTTATTTCACAACAAGAATATGAATTTTGGGTTTATCAAAACAAAAAAAAGAATGTGGATCTTGGTTATTAATTAGTGGAAACTGTTAAAAGAGAAAAATCAATGAAGATATATGGAGTATGAATTTTTTTTTATACATATCCATTAACAACTTCTTTTTTGTATTTTTAAAATTTTTAAAATATCTAAACACTAATTAAATGATTTATGTGGATCCAATGTCATTTAAATGATTTTAGACATTTGTCGCTGATTATTCCATTTTTCTTTTTAAGTGTGAAGTTTGTTGTCCCTCTATGTTAATGTTCTTCACAGGTCACGGCTAGGGATATAAATGGGTCAAATTAAGCCAAACTTTGGCTATGATAGCCTTAAGCCTACATAAAATATTTAGAACCTATAATGACCTATTAGCCTATTAAATACTTGATTTATGGCCTGCCATATTATAAAAAACTAAAAAAATCGAATACGACTTGTAAGGCCTACAAAGTTGCAAACTAAAGTTTGTAGGCCGAAATCAAATTAAAATATAAAAAATAAAAAAATTTATTCACAAAGACCACATGAAATCAATTTTCATTAACATAACATGAAATAAGCTTTCATTAACATCACATGAAATAATGTTATCAAAGATCACATGAAAATGTGCATAAAAATCACATGAAAATTTCATATATATATATATATATATATATATATATAATTTGCACTTTCTTTACTAATTTTATTTTATAATATATTCTAAATTTTAAATAAATAATTATTATTTGTTAAAATAAAAGCGATCCTATTACTTTGAAAATTTTAAGTAAAATATTTTTCTAATAGATTTGTGTAATTATGATTTTTTTTTGATAATTTGATATGTCAGATTTTTTGGCCCCGGCTATAATTAAATCCTAATTCCACCATTAGATACTATTATGTAATGTCGGGTTGACGAGTTCATGAAAGCTACTTTAGTTGGCATAATAATCTGATGTTTATAACTATCAGTTTCTTAAATCATTTTTTTTTTTTTTTTTGAAATCGGGGCATAAGCCCGAGAAATAAAAGACACAACTTCATGTATCTAAAAACAAAAATAAACTAAATACACCACCCGAGAGTTGTTGGTACATCCACAAAGGGGTGGTAAACGAGTCAGGGGCCTTTGGCTCGGCTCGTAAAGTCCTGAGCTAGTTTAATAAAAGCTCGTGTTGGAATCAGACTTGGACTTGTATAAAAGCTCGTTTAATAAAAAAGCCTAAGGCTCTAATTCAGAAGTTCGGCCTTAGAGTCTCCTAGGCTAGCCTAGTATATAAATATTTATTTATATTTTTTATACTACTTGTAATAACTCTCTATCTCATCAATTTATTTCACCCCATTTTATTAGTTTAACAGACTTTTTGAATGATTTTGTTCTATATTATGCTATTTGGATATATATTGAATTTATGTATATTTAAGGAATTACTAGTTCTATTCTATATTATCCTTCATCCTCCTTCACACAAACAAACCCACAAAAACTCATTCGTTCCAATGTGCACTGCTTGTTTGTGTCAATTTATTTTTTATTTTATTTTATTTTTTTTATTTTTGTTGGCACTTTTTTTATAATGGGTTAAGATAATATAACCTGTTATCTACCTTCTCTCACTTTAATTTTTTATTTATTTATTGTAGACTTTGTAAATTATTGCTGCAAATTGGAAGCTAAGGTTTCTATCTGGAAATGGATTTTTTGTGGAATTCTGTTCTCTTATTTTTATTCTTTAACATGCTAACAGGCTAAGACAGTCTTCAACAGACTTTTATTTTTTGTAAATAAACCAGGCCAGAGGCCAATATTATATTCGTGACAGGTAACAGGCTAAGGCCAGTCGGACGCGTTTAAATACAGGCTTGGCCCGTTAAGATCAAAGCTCGGCTCAGCCCGTTAACACCTCTTCTCAACTAGAATTTAGGGTATAAAAGGATAGTTCGATTCGTGAGAATCATAATTATTGAAGAGGAAGGAGAAATTTAAATCCGAAATCACATTAGTCAAGCCCGCTAAGATTTTGGAACACACATGTACATACATACATACATACATACATATATATATATATATATATATATATATATATATATATAGAGATAGAGAACTTTAGGCATAATGACTTATTTTAACTAAATAGGAAAAATAAATCAATTAGAGCATGCACAAATTGCTTAAGACATTTTTAATTTAACCATAATATTTAAAAGAAGAAGAAAGTAACTTTAAGATAAGTTTAATGCTTAATTAGTGATGATATTTATATAATAATTCATCATTAAATTTAAAGCATACAAATGGACACTTACAAGGATCCATTTGGAGGGGATAATTTTTTATCTCAAGTAAGAATCTCTTTTACTTACAAATTTTTTAAAGAATAATAAGTTTATTGTGTAATATTTTAATAATTTTTATTGATTTTTATAAATATTTAATAATTTTTTGGGATAGTTAATGTTTCAGGCAATGTTTACAAAAAAAAAAAATTATTTCGGGCAATGATTTATTGATTGATATTTAAAAAATAAAATAATATAAAATAGACAAAATTTTAGACATAATGGCTTGGGGCAGGTTATATTTACAAACTTTTTTGTTTATAAACTCTTACAAACCGGTCATAATTTAATCATGCAGTGTACGACCGGTCGTACTTAGTATAATTTGTAAAAAAAAATTTGTAAACGAATCATATATCTAATGGCTCATTTTAACTAAATAGAAAAAACATATGCAAGTTGCTTAAGAAATTATTAATTTGATCACAATATTTAAAAGAAGAAGAAAACAACTTTAAGCTAAGATTCGTTTACAAATTGCTTAAGACATTTTTAATTTAACCATAATATTTAAAAGAAGAAGAAAAATAACTTTAAGATACGTTTAATGCTTAATTAGGGATGATATTTATATAATAATTCATCATTAGATTTAAAGCATACAAATGGACACTTACAAGGATACATTTGGAGGGGATAATTTTTTATTTCAAGTAAAGATCTCTTTTACTTACAAATTTTTTAAAGAATAATACGTTTATCGTGTAATATTTTAATAATTTTTATAAATATTTAATAATTTTTTGGGATAGTTAATGTTTCGGGCAATGTTTACCAAAAAAAAATAATATTTCGGGCAATGATTTATTGATTGATATTTAAAAAGTAAAATAAAATAAAATAGACAAAATTTTAGACATAATAGCTTGGGGCACGTTATATTTACAAACTTTTTTGTTTACAAACTACATTAAGTACAACTGGTCATACTTCAATCATGCAGTGTACGACCGGTCGTACTTAGTGTAATTTGTAAAAAAAGTTTGTAAACGAATCCTATCCCTAATGGCTTATTTTAACTAAATAGAAAAAACATATGCAAGTTGCTTAAGAAATTATTAATTTGATCACAATATTTAAAAGAAGAAGAAAACAACTCTAAGGTAATTTTTTTTTGTGTGTGAAAATATTCTAATCGATTTTTCATTTCGCGACTAGTTCGATTCGGAGTGAATATCAGGATTAAGACTTTAAATCTCTCCAAAAAATAGTACTAGAGATGATTGAACACATGCTCTAATTCCTACTTACCTGCTCACTACCATTATTTGGTACTTTAAGGTAGGTTGAATACAGGGATGATATTTATATAATAATTCACCCCTAAATTTTTAAAGCATACAAATGGACATTACAAGGTACAAGGAAACATTTGGAGGGATAATTTTTTTTTTTTTTCAAATACGAATATCTTTTACTTATAAATTTTTTAAAGAATAATAAGTTAAGAAATCATTGTGTAATATTTTAATAATCTCCAATTCATTTTTATAAATATTTAATAATTATTTTGGGCCCATTAAGGTTTCAGATATGGATTAATATCTAAAAAAACAAAATAGACAATATTTTAGACATAATGACATGTTTTAACTAAATAGAAAAAATAGATTAATTGGAGCACGCGCAAGTTGATTAAGACATTATTAATTTAATCACAATATTTAAAAGAAGAAAACAACTTTAAGTTAAGTTTAATACTTAGGAATGATATTTATATAAGAATCGACCACTAAATTTAAAGCATGCAAATACACACTAAGTTACAAGGATATATTTAGGGAATGTTATATTTACTACTATTACTATTTGATTGGTTATTGTTGGAGCGATTTGGAATTAGTTACAGTTAATTTTTTTTTTCCTTCATTTTTTAACTATTGATTTCAAATTGATTCAATAATAAATGTAGTAAGCCTAAGTATAACTGCCCCTACATTTGGAGGGGATAATTTTTTATTTCAAAAACAAATTTCTGTTACTTATAATTTAAAAAAAAAAAATAAGTTGAGAAATTATCGTGTAATATTTTAATAATCTTTTATTTACTTTTATAAATGTTTATTTCTTTTTTAATTTAGAAAAAAAAATTAGACCTCCCTTTATTTTCCCCTCAACTTCAGCATATACCCGTTTACCCGTTTGGTAAGGGAATTCTTTGTGGTTTCCTTGGATTTTTAACTAAACTAAAGATGTGACATAATCATAGGAAAGCTGAAATCTTAGGATTTCAAAAGTACTGTAAATTTTTTCAAGATCCCAATAAAAAAATTCTACAGATTATATGGAATTGGTGTTTTCCAAGGAAACCAAAACATAACTCTGAATCCAAAGATGAAAATAACTCTGTGACTCGTACTTGCTTTGCAGATTAATATTAAAAAACGAGGATATATTTGTAAATTTAACTCAAAATCTCACTAAAATTTTACTATTAATCAAACATAATAATATGAAAATTTAATAAATATTTTCATCAATATTTCTGCCTACCAAAACACCTTTTTGCTAATATTCTTGGAAAAATTATTTTCGAACTATATTTCAAAAAATTATAATTAGCGGATAAAAAAAATTTCTTTAGCAAACGCCCCTTCAGTATGCACCATAGCGCCAGCACAACCATCCACATGAAACATGCTCGATTTTAACGTCCCATTACGTTCATTCAGAGCAGAGATTCCATTCTGAGGCAAAACTAAAATAATTTTAGAAGATCAAAATTTTAATTTTAAAGATGCCAAAATTATTTTATAAATCATTATATGGGTAAAATTTAAGGGAAAGTTGTTTTTTTTGTTTTTGAATCGAGATCAACTTAGGTTTTAGTGGCATCTCAACGCAAGATTCTTATTTAGATGAAGTCAACATGATTGCGGGGAATGTTATATGGGTTTTATGTTTATTATTTAAGATAATACAACTTCACTTTCTTACACACACATTAAAGAGGTGGGGTCCACATGTTTTTCTTTCTATTTCATCATTCCACTTTCTCTCTCCCTTTTGATGTGAGAGTCGGAAACAATACTTACATTATGTTACATAACACTAATAAAACCCGTGTTATATTTATAAACTTTTATAAATTACATTGTGTTTGATCGATCATATTTTAATTAAGAGTATATGACCGGTCATACTTAACATAATTTATAAAAAAAATTATAAATGGACCTTTCCCATAATTGCACAAATTATATGAAGTAAGGAGGGAGCATGGAGTCACACTCAAACTCAGTTTCGGCATTCTCTTATCCTCTGACTATAAAGGCTTAACCTCTAAATAAGATCATTCAATTTATATCCAATTTATATTCAATTCTCAATTAGTTTAGTTTAACCTGAACTAGCTTTTCTTGCCTCGAAATTATGCAAACAATTGAATCCACCAAAAAAATCTAAGTTACCTCTGACTTTTGAATCTAGTCTTTTCATCTTCCTATTAGGTCTTTAACCTAGAGCTAAGTAAGATTACTATTAATAGGAGAAAATAATCTCTTGTTGTTTCATAATGTTTTATTTTCTTAAGTTTTTTTTTTTTTTATTAACTTAAATGAAATTTCCTATATAAAAATATTTTAATGACATAAGAGATAAAACTTACTACAACATAAGAAAAGTTTTCGCCTTATTATTATTAGTTTAATGTTTTGTCTTTAATAAAAGATGATTTTATTTCTTACAGATATAAGAATGAGTGAAATGTGTGAGGAGAGGAGAGAGAAAAAAAATAGATTCTATTTATCTCTAAATTAGTATAGGAGATAAATCATTTTTTTTAATACATGAGATAATTCATCTTTTGTCTGTAAAAGAAATATTAATCCCTTTATTATTATTATTATTTTCTGGTCCATTATTTCATGTTAAAATTAACGTCTCATACACTTTTTGAGTAAATGAAAATATATACTACCCAACCATATATTTGTAATTGTTTAAATTTTATAAAATTAAATTTATGCTAAATCAACTAGATGATTGAGTTTACATTGTTATTTAATAATTCTAACATCATTATTTTGAATATATTAAAATATGAAATATTTTTCACCAAAAAAAAATAAAAAAATATATGAAATATTTGATTAACATGATATAAAAGATCAACATGATATATGGTTAAAATTTAATGATTAGATCAATAAAAGATATTCATTTGTGTAATTGTGTCAAATCTTGCACCAGTATGAATTCATCTATATATACCCAATTATAGGATTTCATCTACAATATGAGAAAAATGGAATGCGTTCATTATCTCTTGTTGGATAAACCTTTGCAAAACTAGTTGCTGAATGTACAAGTTGTTCAACTTTTAGAGCATAGTCTGAAGACATGTTCATTGTAATTATTATTGCTAACTACATGTGATTAACCCAAAGACAATTTTAGAGATACTTGTTTGAAGGGAACGGTGGCAAATTTGAAGTAAAATGGCATATCCAAGATATGTGCATTGGCATCTGATCAAAACCTAAATACCGAAAGAAAGTACTAACTATAGAAATGAGGCATTTAAATTGTGTAAAACTCGCTCCATCAACAAAAACAACATTTGTACCCTGTACAAGAAGGCTTGCATGTACAACAAGAAGGCTTGCATGTACAACAAGAAGGCTTGCATGTACAAGAAGGACAAGAAAAACAATGGAACCAATTGCAACAATTGGCACTCGAGTTGTAAGTGAATTCAGATGCTTGTTTAGATTGGAAACAACAGAAACAACTGGAAGTAGAGTTGCTACTCGCTTCTGATTGCTCTTTGTATGATTGCTGTCGAGAAGAATCTGTCTTCACAGAACTAGTTCTTTCTGCTTCTGTCAAACTACAATAATTCCAAACAGATCAAAATCAATGTTCTAGTGCATTTTAAGCTGAAATTTAAGGACATTTTGAGAATCTCAGGACAATTATAATGTCTTAAAAAAAAACCACTCCCTGATAAACCCGACTAGCGAGTGTGGGGCGGAGGAAATCCTTGTATGCAGCCTTATCCTTGCATACTTGCAAAGAGGCTGTTTTCTAGATTCGAACCCATGACCTTTCAGTCATGGATGAACAGTTTTACTACTGCTCCGGTTCGCCTCCTTTTAATTATAATGTCTTAAAGCATGCGCAAAAATCATAATAGATAACGAGGACATACTTAACATCAAAAGGAGCTGGAAGGTATAAGGAAAATTGAAGGGAAAAGGAGCTATGTGGCATTAGCCTAAAGAGAACAGCCATAAGTTTTTTAACTTGATGCCTAAATATGTGACCCAGATGAAGAGAAGGAAACATACATAGGGGAGGCATTTGTATGGCTATAGTTCCAACAGTAGCAGAACGGGAAGCCACAATTGGAACACTTAGAGCTTGGCCACGTATGACAGCAGGTTGGTGATATAGAGTAGCAGAATGGCCAGCTACAATTAGAACAGCAGCACAATGGACGAGAACGTTTCTTTCTGCAATGAACAAAGGGGATATTCCTCATTGACTGGATATTAGTTCTGAGATTTTATATACCTATACATGCATGTCCTTGTAAGTTACCATGCTCAGAAGATAGTGAATATATACTTGTCTATAAGTTAGTTGCAAAGGACATGAGAGAGCAGAACCTAATTATGAACAGACATAAGCATGTCCAAACTAACATATGCATATTTTCTTCCTCAGTTAGTTCATATTGAAAAACTAGCATTGACTTGTAGGAAAAGAATGTACAAGCACTAAAGAATAAAATAGACTCACGTTGGGAAAGCAAAAGACTGTGTGCTGGCTCCACTCCTATGGGAAAGGCTAGACACATTGGAATTGGACAACTTGCAACTTGCAGCTTGAGATGAAGTCTTCATTTCGTTTTGGTCATCACTGAACCTTTCTTCTAACTTGAAAGCTTCGTCTGATGTTTCTGTTGTTTGCAGGTTCTCTACGTCGAGACTCTTTCTGGCAGTGTCTATCTCCTCTACAATAACTGCTGGGGTTCGGCTAAACAGACACAAATCACCAGACTTGGTCAATTCATCTGATATGCCTAAGCCACCAATCATGAACGAATTTTCTCTGGAGAAACTATTCTGTCCTACATGAATGCTAAATAACGACTCATTAGAAGCAACACTCCATCCCAGAGGACTAGAATTTCTTTCGAAGACTGAAGATGGAATCCTGGAATCATCATATCCTCCAGATCGATCCATCACTTGGATAGGAGGGCTTACAGTTGGTGACATATCATTTTGGTTGAGGATCACATTATAAACATTATATGTTGAAGCGGGAGCTGGAGGCCAGTTGCCAACTTCAGATTTGGGAGAGCTCTCATTACTATAAACATAATTTTTTCCAGATTTTGATGAAACTTCAGATGCATCAGACTTGGTGAACTTCGATGTATCCATTCCAAAGAAATCATATGATGATGATTCTGATGAAGAGGAAGAACTTGACCTTCTAGCTGAGGCAGATATGTTTATAGTGCCATTTATATGTGTGTCAGAGTATTTATTCTTATCACTTTCATCTATAGTGAAGAAATCTATTTGCCTTTCTGAACCAATACTGCTTCCACTTCTATCAATTACCCCAGGGTTTGAATTTTTACTACTTGGACAGCCATCAGTAGTTTCTGAACATATTTTTGCTTGCTTATCTTTTCTGCTATGATCAAATGTCTCTGTATACATTTATGAACACTCTCAGCTTCCCTTCCTTTCAATGACCCTGCATGAGTTTTTAAATGCTTAGAACTTTGTCTTCCTTGTCCCAAATCCATTACTGAATTTGCTTGACTTTTAGAAGGTCATAGTATATCGTCACATTTCAGTGTCAGGAAAGTAAAATGTAAACTTGAAGTAAATTTCCAAGTTAATTCCATGGGTGAAGGGTTGCTAAGTCATTAATATATGTGTGTGTGTGTTTTTTCTTCTTCTTTTTTTCCTTTTTTTCCTAAAAAAGAAGAAGAAGAAAGAAGACAATTACAGAAAAAGAGGAAAGGAAAAAGGGTGTTACAGGATTATTATATCATACAGGCTCTATTAATAATCAATTAAGGACAAATGAATTCTAAATAAAATACAAAACTGAAAATCTTGGAATGTCATATTAGGCTTAAACTAACACATCTAAATCTTGTCATTTACATATCAGCAAACTATATATGAAAGATTTTCCCATGTAGACCCACCCCTCTTTCTGGTTTAAAAATCACAATTAAAAAAAAAATAAAATTGAAAATCTAAAAGTTAATGCAGAGTCCAGAGCTTCATAGCTAAACCCTGAATCTCATTCAAGTATCCATTTTCAACATACATTTGAACAACGCAAGAACATAAAATGTCATAATATTTTATGTTATCCCATCATGTTTCGTTCTTGGTTTCTTTCTCACATTGCTCATACCCAGGATGAAATCTGTTCAATTTTCCCCCGCCTTGTTCATTCATTCATGTGCCACAGAAAATCAGAACCAACTCCAAACACAAAAACAACCATAAATAATAGAGAAAAAAAATTAAATTCTCAACGTTAAATACATTAAAATCTTATATCAAAATTAAAAAAATTGTAAAAACCATGTGATTTAGAAGTAACAAAAAAAAACTAGTAAGAATTAGAAGGATTTTCTTAATTGGATCAGGAAGGTACCTGAGAAATCATATGACAAAGAAATTTGTGTTTTTGGACGTTGACTATTGCACTTTAACGATAATAATTGGTTGAATTTGAAGGTGGCGAAGAGATGAAACGAAATCGGGGACAAGAAAAAGAAAACAAAGCGAAATAAGAGATTAGGGTTTTGTGGGAGAATCGAAGTAACGAGAAGTTCTGCGATATTATCGGAGATTTCCGATTCCATTCTGTTAATAACTATTTGTCCGTTTCGCGCCATCTCTGTAACAACTGTCTGTGTCAATCGTTACACGTCCAACGGCCAAACCAGGGTCACGTGATTTCCAGCCTATTGATAGGATATTTTCATTAATTTTAATTTCTTTTTAGTAACTCATTAATCTTAATCTATTTACTTTTATGAATGTCTTAGGATTCGCTCTTTGTCATGTCATATGATAAGAGCATTTTATCTGCATACATACACAAATTAAGTGTAAATCCCACACTTAAAAAAAAATTAGAATACGGAACCGTATCATGTCAAAAAAAAAGTTAGGATATGAAACCAAATTATGTTACGGTACGGAACAATGACATTCCTACAACATGACAAACTGATTTTCCAATATTTTATTTAATACTTCTTCTATTGCTGTAGATGAGAAATTTTATAGCAACACATGGAAAATCAGGATATACATGCGGATCTTGGTTTTGCTTTTTTTTTTTTTTTTTTTTTTTAATATCAGGATTCACACCGCATGTAAATTCTAGTATAAGTATTTTTGCTGCAAGATTTCTCATCTGTTGTTAGTATATAAGTGGCAAATCCATGTTTTTTTTTATTTTTTTATTTTCAATCTCGCATGATTTTAAAAATTATAAAAAAGAATATGATTATTTAAGATTTTATTTATTTCCTTTTTGAGGATGTTTTGAATCAAATATTTTAAAATCGATCGATCTGATTTACGAATAAAATCTTTTTTTCAAAAGTTGTATAAAATGTTAGTTTGATTGATATGAAAATTGATTTTATATGAATTTAAATACTAGTACAATGAGTACTAAATATGAAAACAAACTTCTAAATCAAGTCAAATCATTTCCGAACATAAAGTACTTTTATTTTGATTTCTTATGACCAAGGATGCTTTAGGTTATTGAAAAAGCGATAAAGAACTAACAAGAATATAGTAAGTGTAATAAACTTCTTTTGGCACAGGTGGTAAGGGCATTGCATCCCTTAATTAGAGATCTTGAGTTCAAGCATGAGAATGGAAAAAAGAATTTGGAAGAACCATCCGTGAAAGAGTCCGACGATACTCGATGAGGATTAGTTTTCGGTTACGGCGAGGATACTTTTGAATTTATTAAAAAAAAACAAATCTAATAAGTGTTGCGGAGATAGGAATGTTACGATAACATAAAATAAGCATGCATACAAGAAAAGACAAAATGAGGAACTTATTAAAAAGGAAATTGAAGTATCACTTATCAAAGAGAAAGTGACATCTCACATTAGTTGGTTTTGAGGAAAAAATAAATAGAGATCCTAATAAGAAGAATTAATTAGACCGAGAATAGCCTAATAAAAAACATAGACAAAAATCATGGAAAAATATAAGATAAACTATTAAAAAAAGTCCTCAATGGCTCAATCTAAATAACATTTTTCCCAAAACTTGGATTTTAATATAATAGAATGATATCATTTAAGGGTTTTATAAGAGTTATGTTGTAGGAAAAGTGATTGTGTTATGTTATAGAGATTCGTTTTACGTGCCAGAGTTTTTTTTTTTTTTGCTGCGGGCCCCACAAAATGTTGTGTGTGTAGGAAAATTTTTGTGGTCATGTTAAATGATAGATGATAAACCAATCATTTAATGTATGTTATTGGTCCTATATGCAGTGGTGGAGCCAACAAAGTGAATTATTGAATTTTATCCCTTCAACTTAGCCATAATTGTTTATTCACATATAAAATGTGGTTAATTTCAAAAAATTAGACCCTAACTGGAGCTAACGTGGCCCTGCCACTGCCCATGAAGCTTATTTATGGAAAAATATTTTCTCATATTGCATAAGAATTGAATTCTCATTTTATGACCATACGATTTGCGTGCAAAAATTTTCTTTTCTTTTTCCCTTGTAATAAATATGGGCCCATCAGTAATTGAGTCCCAACATGAGAAAATCAAAGCCCCTTATTTATTGTATGAATTTAAGAGAATTTCTTTTTTGATAAATCATGGTTATCTTCTACAAAATGTAATTTCGTTCGAGGTGGGAACATCCATATTATGGTGGCCGGTGGGGCTAACTCTTCCAAAAGAAATTTTTTGTATTCACAAGGACTTAAACCCAAAACTTTACTTTAATAGAATCAAGCACATACCACTTGAACCAACCTCTTTGATTAATTAATAAGAAAATTTAGAGTAAAACTCATTTTGGGTCCCTAATAAAAAATACGGTCCTCACTTTAGTCTCTTACAAAAAAAATTATTCTTGAGGTTCCTAAAAAATTTAAATTGAACCCATTTAGTTGGAATTGTGATCCCACACAAATTAAAAAAAGACATACATTAATCCCTCAAAAAGACTAAGATGAGTCCACTTTGAATTTCGTAGGGATGAGATGATTAATTTTTTTTTATAGGTGACTAAAGTGAGAATCATATTTTTTTTTTGGTTGTTGTTGGATACTCGAGAGGGAGTTTACTCGAAAATTTATTAATTAATGTGATTAGTGAAATTGTATGTCATAGAACTCGTATGATATTTTGCACACCCCAAACGCGTTTGTGCAGTTACGACATCCTTTTGTTATTATTATTATTTATAGTTCTCTTTTATTATAACCTCACGTAAATTATTCAAATCTCTCCTTATTAACCCATTGCTAGAAACTTGTCCATAGTTCTCTTTTAGTTTCACAAAAACGACATCAAAATAGGTTTAGGGCTGGAGACTTGGAGATGACAATCAGTTTTAATTAAAACAATGAAAAAGTGTGTGTCATTTTGAAGGATGTAAAGTTGTGTCATTTTAAGTTATGAAGCACCGACACTTCAAAATCTCTGACGTGTCGTGTCCGACACTTTCCGACACTCTCGGACACTCCGACACTCCCCGACACTCCAACACGCGCTATAGAAATTCAAAAAAAGGTTTAAAGGTTGTGTTGTGTTGAATTTTTAGTTCCAACTATTAGATTGGTTAGATTACGATTACTATTTTATTGAGTTTAATATAAATATTTATGTTATTTTATGTTTTTTTTTTAAATTTATGAATATTATAAGTTTATATTCATTTTTTTGTGAAATTATTGAATATCAAATATAATATACACTACATAAATTAAAAATATTATTTAATATCAAAACGTGTCCTAGCGTGTCGAAATCTAACATTTTTTAGAATTAACGTGTCGGAGTGTCCTATCGTATCGTGTCACGTGTCCCGTGTCGGTATCGGTGCTACATAGATTTTAAGAGAGAAAAAGAGATAGATAAAAGAGGAGAGAGTTGACAAAAAAAATAAAAGTGTGGATCCACCTCTTTGTGAGAGTGAAAAGATATAAATTATGTTATTTAAAAGGATAAATAATTTTTCCTTAAAAATAGACCTTTACTTCAGGATCACAATAGCTGACTTTTGGAGTTCAATAGAGTAACTTCTTACGTGTAACGAAAAATAGTGTTTTGTGGGGCGGCATGTTTGCCCTTATATGTTACCCCCAAAAACAAATAGGCCAAAATAGTTAAAGACCTAAATTTTCAGATTTAGTAAAAAAGAAAAAGAGACAAAGATAGTTGGACTTAAAAATCAAAAATAAATTTTATTTATTTATTATATACTTATAATTTAACCTAATTAGATTTTAAATATATTTGAAATTGACTAAAATGAAATTTATTTTATTGTACTTAAATATATATTTTTATTTAATTTTTAATTCTAATCCTATTTTTATCTTATTTATTTATTTTATATTAATATTTTGAAAAATACCAACTTTATTTCATATTGACTAGAAAATAAAACTGATTTTATCATGTTTAAATCTATTTTCTATCTAATTTTTAAATTCTATTTCTTTGTATCTTATTTAGTTATTTCTTAATTTATTAAAATTATTTGAAATCTATTTGAATTTGATTAAAATAAAATAAAATAATTATATTTAAATATTTTCTATAAAAATTTTAAATCTAAAAAATTCTTATTTATTTATTATATATTTATATTTAAGGGAAATATAGCTTTGTTGTTGCTCAATTTTTTTTTTATTTTTTTGCATTAACACATAGAAAGGTAGGATACGCCGACCGAACCTGACATTTTTTTTGTAATTGAACGAATCCCACTTTTTTGTGTCTGCTGCAAAAAATTTCATCTACAATGACTATAGAAAAAAAGACCCTATAATATCAAATTTATTGAAGATTGAATTAAAAATAAAATTAATTTTATTATATTTGAATTTAATTTTTATACATGTGGGCATGTGGCCATGTGGGAAACACAAAATTAGTTTTATAAACCCAAGACAATATTATATACTACATAAAATCATTTCTACATCACAAACATTTGAAAGATAGAAATCATAGGGGTGGCAATTTAAGACACGACCCGCCAACCCAACCCGGACCCGACACGAAATTTTCGTGTTCGGGTCAACCCGTTTAATAAATGGGTCGTGTTCGGGTTGGAAAAATATAACACGAAAATATTCATGTCGGGTCACGGGTCAACCCGTGAACCCGCTCTGACCCGCAAATATAATTTTTTTTTTATTTTTTCAAGGTTATTATGGTAATTTTATTGAATGATATAAAAAAAAAAATATACACTCTAGGTTTCTTTTTATTGAAGATTTTATTTTTGTTATATTGCAATCAGATTTGGTGCTTTTTTGGGGCGAGTCGTGTAATAAACGGATCACACTTATATTATAAGATTTTTCGGGTCGTGTGTGTCAACCCGCAGAAAAAGTGGGTCGTGTTCGGGTTGAGAATTTTGACACTAATAATTAATCGGGTCGTGTTCGGGTTGAATCTATTCGTGTTCGTGTCAGACACAGGTCGACCCGAACCCGACCCACGAACACGATTTGCCACCCCTAAGAAATCATGAAGAAGAGAGAGAGACATCAATATGTAGCCCACTCTTGTTTTGTGTTTGTGGAAGAAATTATGCAAATATGAATTGCCCTATATACTATGTGGGAAATTCAACTGAAGTATCCAACAAAATGGACCAAAACTGTGCGTTTTGAAGGCAAAACCATATTTAGATTTCAGGCTTATAAAACTAAAAAGTAGTGGAAGACCACATGCCATGTAAAAAGAAGCTCTAGCTTGGAAGGCCAAAGTCCTTCTTGATAACCATTTATTTCCATAGCCTCAACTCTCATTGGGCCTTGGCTTGTGATGTGTTATACATAAAGTAGAACAACACAATAAAGGGCCTTATTAACTAAAACAAATTCGTTAAAACCTTATTTTCATTCCTAAAGTTTAACCAAAGTTTCAATTTAGTCCCAATTTTTTTGTCAATTATTTCAATGTCATCATCCTTTTACCTAATTACAATATCCATTTGATTAACGAGAAAATGACAGTTTGGATATCACGTGATTAACTGGGATCGTATTCTTTCATATTGTAGATTTTTGTTCAATTATATTAACATAATTCATCTTCTTCTTTTCCCCCAAAATCAGGAAATCGAGTTTAAAGGACTATTTTGAAATAATTGAACAAATATCTAAAACTAATATGATACAATATGATCCCAATTAATCAAATAGACATCGTTAGTAAAAAAATGATAATATTGAAACATTTCATTAACATTTATAACGAAATTAAAACATTTATAACATACATACTCATTGCTAATCATATTAAGTATCTTGCAAAACTTTTAAAATTTTATAAATTAGTTAAAACAAGTTATAATGATTATCCACATAATTAATATGATACATGTTGAGTGAAGTAGTGTGTTTGAATTATACTTTACAAATGACGGTTTTGGATTTGAGGTTGAGCAAAGCTGCATAATAATCAACTCCATAAACCTAAACATACTAGTTGTTGTGAGGAGTTGGTTGAATAAATTTACAAGATTTAAGTTGAGGGAAAAATATTTGTCCATTACAGCTTATGTCATTTCACTATCATAAAGAGGTAGGATCCACATTTTTATATTATTTTTTATCTATTCTTTACTCCTTTATCTATCTCTTTCTCTCATTTTAAAATGACACAATTTTTCATCCTTTAAAAATGATACACACTCTATCCTTCTCGTGATCAAACCTTTTTTTTTTCTTGTTCAATAAACTCACGATGTCTAACACCAAACATTTTTTATTTTATTTTAAATATTCAGAAAAAAAAAAAACTGTCTTTAGAAGCAGGTTCACGGTGATTCACAGTGTACATAGTTATATTGATTTTCTTCTACATTTCTACTATCAGAGAAGGGAAATGCTTTTCGTGCAATCTTACGTTAACCACCTTCCACCTACGAAACATAGTCTACATTCACACGTGCCAATCTGATCATCCAAACCTCAGGTAAACTACACTCACAACTTTACTGATTTTTTTTTAATTATTTTTTTCTGGGGTTTTATTTTTTTCCCATTGTTTGCTGGTTTTGCATCTTATTTCATAGAAATCATAAATGGGGTGGTGGTGTATATGCAAAAGATGAAATCTTGTTTGAAACTCGGGGAAATGGTTGATGCTGTTAGTAGAAAATTAAGGAGGGAAGATGAGTATTGTAGCTATTAAAGTTAGGATTTTTAGTGTGAGATTTACTTCAACTGTGGAGAATTGAACTAATTCACTTTGTTTATGAGTTGGGTTGAAGTCGTTGATCTGAATTGTTACTTTGACTCAGCGCTAGCAATAAACAGTTTACTCATGGAAAATGAATATGGGTTCTTGTGTCCGTAGAAGCTTGGTCCACTCGTGTGAGCTTTTCTCCTTCCCAAATTAAAAGGAAAATTCATGAAATTCAGCTATTGTTATCTGGTTGAGTTTGTTGGCACAACATTTCTTTTTTTGAATTTAAAGAGATAGTTATCAAGTACTGGTAATTAAAAGGTTTTTTTTTTTTTCCTTTTAATTATACTTTCCTTTTCTTTGATTGTTTCCCATTTCTTTTTTTATTGATTATTAGCTAGGTTAAGGTTTTGTTTTATTAGATTCAATTCACCTATTAGAAAAAGTATCTGATCTTTTTTTTTCTCTCTCTTTCCATTGTCCCTGATTTCTCATCTTCAGTGATTTTCTTCTGGGATATATGCTTGTTCAACTAACTAGCACATTTGTTCATCTTATCTTGCAATTTTAGGTTTTAATTCAAGACATGCACAAAGTCAAAATCACATCAGGTGGTAGACATGGTTCCTTATTCCAGTTATCACCACTCACCAGCATATCAAGGTTGTGGTGGAAATGAAAGCTGAATTGTGAATAATGATGAAGACTACATCAGCTAAAAATAAAACTGTATCAGCACTGAAAGTCTGAAAAGTTTAAGGCAATGGAAGAAACACAAGGCCAGTATTGTTCTTCTTCCAGTTTACCTGAGTCTGCTTTATATCATGGCAGTGGTGGGAGGTCTTATTTCAATGGACAAGTGAATCTCGGGGCTGGTTTATCAGGCTTGAAGAAGAGAGGTCATGGAAGTCGCTCTTGGATAAAAATTGGTCAGGATGGAAATTCTCAGACTTTGACACTTGACAAGGCTACTATTATGAGACATTGTTCTTTGCCTCCCAGAGATCTGCGACTATTGGATCCAATGTTCATTTATCCTTCTACCATATTAGGACGGGAGAAGGCCATTGTAGTCAACCTTGAGCAAATCCGGTGTATAATCACTGCTGATGAGGTCATCCTCATGAATTCATTGGATGGCAGTGTTGGTCAGTACAGGTCAGAATTATGCAATCGGCTTCAGAAAGAAAATTCTGGTAAGGATTGCAGCTCTTATTGCTGTAACATATGCATTTAGGAGCTAGGAAGACTGGTAGGAAAAATGTCTTATAAGTATCTAGGTTTGTTATGACTATATTAACATACCTAATGGTCTTTTCTGTTGTATTATAGCACTGTTAGGAAATAGGAATGGATGAAGAATAATGAGGGAAAGACATTGAGTGTTGTGAACTGTGATGTCTTTTCTTTTAAAAATTTGAAGGCCCAAATTGAATATAATACTTCTTCTTCAGAAGCAATGTTTATATTTGCTATACTTCCAAGGTTTTCTGAGTTTTTTTAATGCTTTTCTATGGAGGTAACTACTGCAAGAATTGCTTACTGTGTCTACCATTTTTGAACAGATGATCTACCTTTTGAATTTAGGGCATTAGAATTGGCTCTAGAATTGACATGCACATCTTTAGATGCTCAGGTATGAATTGACTAGAAACTCTATTTCTTGGGGAGTTCTCCACATTTTTGGCTGTGAATCTGTGATGGTATATTTTCTAACTTTGTATTCTTTTTACATTAAAAGTGGTAGTAATGAGCTTATATGCTTGCCAGTATTTTGGTTAAATTACTACAGGATATATAAAAAAATCACTCTGCATTAAACCCTGAGTAGCGAGGGTGGGGTGAGAGTAATTGATACGAACCCACCTTGGTTTGGGCCTCAAATGCAATAACCGACCCAATTGGCAATGCTATTAACAAGTGGAGATACTGACTGAAATGCCCTCCAACAGAATAGTGCATGAGTGTCATGGAGGTTGTTATGTAGAGGGGAGGAAGCAAGGAAAGAGGGACATCTGGAAAATAGACTAGAAAAGGACCTTGGGAGAGAGTGAGACCTCTCGAAAGTCTCACGTTATCAGTCATTTACCTTTCCTTGTTTTATTGCAATTCTGAGTTTCTTGTTTTCATTACAGTTGTTAAACCTTACAGTTTGTAATTGTTTTCAGTAATCCTTAGTTTCCATTAATATACAGAAAAAAAACTCCAGAAAGTGTTCTTTCTGGGCCAATTTCCTTGTCTTCTGTTCGGTTACTGTTGATTTTCTGATCTGGTCCTTATCAATTGGTATCAGAGCTCCGATCTAGGAGCTCTGTGGAATGGTGGCCACGCGAAGTATGGAAAATCGTATTGAGGCGGTGGAGGAAGAGCTGCGGAGAAGCAATGCTTGGCAGGAGGAAGTAATCAAGAGGTTAGATGCACACGATGTCTGTCAAACAGAGATAATCCAGCGTCTTGATGCCATGACTCAAGAGATGGCTAGGCTGAACGAACGAAGCCGATCTAGAAGAGGAAAATCCAGAAATGGTAGCACGAGTTCAGTGCAATCATTTGTACGTGATGATCGAAGGAAGATTTTGGGAAGATTTCAACCTGAGGTGGCTGAGGACCTGTATCACTCTCTGTACATGCTGAAACAGAGAGGAACTATAGCAGAATTTAAAGGAGAATTCAAGAAAGTAGTAGGTGCCTGGCGATTCGAAGATGAAGAGCTTTTGATGGGGGCTTGGCTGTACAGAGTAAAAGATAGCATTCGCGAGGAGCTCTTGATGAATCTGACGCTGAGGTTTTCTGATATGGTGAAGTTGTCACTGAAGATTGAGAGGAGAAACCAGGCATGGGTGGAAGAAGGCATTCCATTCACTGGAACGACAGCGTATGGAGCAATGGCTACGCGGGCTATAAGGTATGGGTTTGGCCCAAATGAAACCAGGCCCAATGTGGGTGGGGCTGGGTTTTCAAGTAACAAAGGGGCCCAAGTTAACAACCCTTACGCGGGGAACCCTAACTCTCAACCTTCATATTCGAATAAGAGCATGGGGGCTTCGAAGGGATTCTCGACCCAGACGACGGGAGTAGGCAACCAGCAAACGACAGGGAGCCAGGGTAGTACGGGTCGACGATTAACGCAGGCGGAGTTCCAAGAGCGACAAAAGGAAGGGCTGTGTTTCAAGTTTGACAAAGGGTGGAATCCAGGCCGTCGTTGCTATGTTCGTCAGCTGCAGCTTCCGTTGGTAGACGAAGACGACGAAGTAAAGGAGTTGTTCACGGTCGACGTTGACTCGGAAAAGAGGGAGGTGGAAGATTGTAGAGCCCCTGCTAAAAAGCAATATAAGGATGAGAAGTCTATTGTTCAAGAAGTTCAGGTAAAGCATCTTCAGGGTCTATCAACCAATAATTTACTAGCAGTCTTGTTGAAGAAACAGTCCTGTTTGGCTTATGAATGCAAAACTGAGAACCTCGAAAATTATAATGATAGTGGTTCAACTTGTTTCAATGATCTGATGGGGGAATCATCTTTGCATTCGAGTTTAAATGTTACAGAAAAATATTGTGAAGGCATGATCGACGACATGGGTAGAATGGATGTGAGATTATTCCTTAAAGAGGATGATAAACATGTGGCTTCTGGAAGCTGGTTTGGAGGTTCTATGTTTGCAGTGGATATAAAGAGGAAATTTGACTTCGTGGTATCGTTTGCAAAGACTATTGCATGTACACTATCACACCATAACTTTCTTGATTTCCATGATAATGGCAATTTGGGTACTGCATATTCAAAGATGATAACCATAGGTGTAGAATTCTCAGCTTTAAACAATCAAATTTTACAGGGACAATGTTCATATACAAGGAAAGATTGGAGCATGCTTTGTTTTATGGTGGATGGAGAAGACAGCAGTTTTGAATATAGATAAAGAAAGCTCAAATGCTGATTACACATTGACTTCTCATCAAGCGGTCGAGATGGAAGAAAAGGTAGAGACGTGGGAGGAAGAAAAGCTGACCAAGACTAATAAAGATACAAAAGAATTAAACGACTATGTTAGATGGGAACCTCAAAAACCGTGGGATCCAGGTGGACATTATCATATTTGTTGCATACATAGATCCCAACAATTCAAGCAATGGGATCCTGGAAAAATTAACATCACCTTGAGGACAAGGTGATGGTTAGGGGGGAGTATTGATACGAACCCACCTTGGTTTGGGCCTCATGCAATAACCGACCCAATTGGCAATGCTATTAACAAGTGGAGATACTGATTGAAATGCCCTCCAACAGAACAGAGCATGAGTGTCATGGAGGTTGTTATATAGAGGGGAGGAAGCAAGGAAAGAGGGACATCTGGAAAATAGACTGGAAAAGGACTTTGGGAGAGAGTGAGACCTCTCGAAAGTCTCACGTTATCAGTCATTTACCTTTCCTTGTTTTATTGCAATTCTGAGTTTCTTGTTTTCATTACAGTCGTTAAACCTTACAGTTTGTAATTGTTTTCAGTAATCCTTAGTTTCCATTAATATACAGAAAAAAAACTCCAGAAAGTGTTCTTTCTGGGCCAATTTCCTTGTCTTCTGTTCGGTTACTGTTGATTTTCTGATCTGGTCCTTATCAGTAATCCTTGTACGCAGTTTTATCCTTATATATTTGCAAAGAATCTATTTCCGGATTCAAACCCATGAGCTTTTAGCCACAAAGGAGCAGTACTACAACATATATAATGTATTTAAAATTATTTATTAGCTAAACTTCATTAACCATCCTATGTCCAGCATGAACATATAATTATAATTGACTCCCCTTTTTCCTGCATCACTTTCTACTCTCATTGTTTATGATCACTTCGAAAAGGGATCAAACATATTGGGGGATATGGTAGCCAATGATCTTTGATTGTCTGGATAACAAACATGAATTCAGGTTGTGGTTGCTCTCCCCTATCTTAATCTTATCTTTGGACCAAGAATTGTGGCATAAAATTCATGTCTCAAGACTATGTATAACTTGGGTTTTGCAAATTGTTATTCAGTGTTTGAATTTAGGTAATTGTGTATTTATGTTTTGAAATGCCACATTATATAGCTTGCTAAAATCATAAGGAAAAGTACTTGGATAAGGTACCAGCCATATATGAAAGTAATAAAGTTGTCATATCAAATCCCTTATATTAATAAGGATCTTGACTTGATAGGTAAAAGAACTTGAAATGGAAATATATCCCGTGCTAGATGAACTAGCCTCATCTATCAATACTCTCAATCTGGAACGTGTTCGAAGATTTAAAGGACATCTCCTTGCCTTGACTCAGCGAGTTCAGAAGGTCGATCGACGTGGAATTCTAATCCTTCATTATCATTCTTATGTTTCTAGCTTTCTATCACCTGAAACTAGTAACTTATATTGAATTCCCAGGTACGTGATGAAATAGAACATCTCATGGATGATGATGGTGACATGGCTGAGATGTGCCTGACCGAGAAAAAGAGAAGATCAGATACTTACCCTTTAAATGATTGTTTTCAAACTCTTAC
Source organism: Gastrolobium villosum (assembly GCA_032173675.1). NCBI lineage: Eukaryota > Viridiplantae > Streptophyta > Magnoliopsida > Fabales > Fabaceae > Gastrolobium > Gastrolobium villosum. The sequence goes on along the minus strand of JAVKPL010013638.1, from coordinate 390,136 downwards.
ATCATGTAGTGGTAGAGTTATTTCAAAATCAGCTCCTGCTTCACCAGAGCGGTCAGTTAGTGGCATCCACATGTTGCAAAGGACTTTCAGCAGCATTGGAAATTCGAGTAAACATGGTAGTTTAATTGGTTCATCTGATAATGGGGAAAGGATTGAGCCGCTGGAAATGTTGCTTGAAGCCTACTTTATCGTCATTGATAATACTCTTAACACATTATTGTCGGTATGAGAATCTTGACTCACTCAGAGCTGTAGTATTAGAATTTACCCACTTTGCTTATAAATTACAGTATATTTATGTTGGATACCTTAGTATTTGCTAATATAACCAAGGTACTTATATTACATTAGCTTAGCACAGGCATGCCTTCAGTCAATCAGCTGCTGTGTAGGAAAACTACTTATGTGACAACACTAGTTCTGATTTTTGCTAATGAGTAGTAGCCATGATGACTTAATGCATAAATTAGTAGCATATGCTTTTATTATTTAGGCGCGGTGCTTTGTGCAGTCGCTAAGTATATTTTCCTTTTGCTGGTAATGCAGCTCAAAGAATACATTGATGACACGGAAGATTTTATCAACATAAAATTGGTGAGCTATGATTAACAACTTGCAACATTCTGCTGTCCATTCCTTTGTTTCTTTGATGTTCTAAATTGTGTAAACCAGGGAGCGTTACTTTTTACTCTATCTATTGCAGGGAAATATTCAAAACCACCTAATACAGTTTGAGTTGCTCCTTACAGCAGCTACATTGATAGCTGCAGTATTTGCTGCCGTGGCAGGAGTATTTGGAATGAACTTTGAAACCACAGTTTTTGACTATCCATCTGGATTCAATTGGGTTTTGGTAATTACAGGAATTGCTTGTGCATCATTGTATTTCGCCTTCCTATTCTATTTTAGGTACAAGAAAGTTCTTCCAGCATAAAATTCAACAGCAGTAAATTGATAGTGCATTCTATGAAAGCCATATTGGTCTTAGATTCAAGGTGACCGGGCTTGCAGCTGAATACACATCTACTTGTTTGTGAAAGATAATCTACCCACTGCTTCAGCATGGCTAGATACATTGAAGTTTTGGCTATCTCATCAATCAAGATGCCATAGTTATACTTGGGCAACTATCCATGGTGCAGGCCAAGATGTCTCTATAATCCCGTGTTATTTTGAAGGAGTCATAAACCTTCCCATCTCTGCTCTTCTTGTACTCAAACAACAAATTTGAATGATCAAATGCAGTTAATTTTACAAATCCGTGATCATAGTCTTTAAAGACACTCCATTTGGTTTTGAGGGAAGTAAAAGTTGAAAGACTTGCCCCAGCACCACCAGCAACAATATGTATTGTCCCATTTAATGTTCCCTTATAGTGATGTTTCTCTTCATTGGTGCAGATATTCTGTTACAACATGTAAAAACAAGTAGTAGTTAGTAGAGAGAATATGCATATTCACACCTAGTTGCAGGTTTAAATGATGCTATTTGTGGCATGTGAAATGGTAATTGAAGAAAGGCCGTGATAATGTGCAGGAAAGCTAACTGTCCATTAAATTTATTTCATTTTTCTCAAGAGCATAGTAGAGAAATGAAATTGGCATTTTAAATACTTAATATGGGTGTTGTGTTATTAATGTACATGGTAGCCCTATATTCACCAAAATTTTGTAAGTTTGGATAAGTGCAAAATGTTGAAGGGACCTGGTATATGGGGCATGTCCTCTCATAATTGTGCACGTGGCCATAGATGGCAATGTCCACCTTGTATTTTTGCCAGAGCCCTTGAAGGCTTTCTCTCCCCATTGGTTCAGCAAATGATCCCTCTTCTGCATAACAGATACAAGAAGAGTAACCAAGCACCCTATGTGCAAGGAATATTAGCCATGGCTGTTTTTGTCTGTCAACTGTTGCCAAACAATGCTCAATGAACTTGTATTGTTCTGTTCCTTCTCTCCAATCATGTTCAGTGTCAGCAATACAGAAGCGGAACATGCCATAGTCAATTGAATACCTGGTAAAAGAGTATAGAAATGTAACATGTTCCGGACACGTTATGAAGTATGTTGAGCATTGTCACCCTAAAGCTTTGATACCAAAAGCATTGGTGGGCTTTATTAGAAAATAATTACAATGGCTCATTATCACTTTCTCCTTTCAATCATTTTAATTATTAAAGGCTATCTTTTTGCCATAATTCTAGCAAAAGACAGTTTCATATAACTACTTTACCAATGTCATTAAGGTATCCCTGTGTTCCCATGTCATATTTTCTAGTTTGTGTTGCTCTTCTTTGCAAGGGTATTTTATCGATAAGCTGTACGTAGATAATCTACCTCTAATTACTTGTTACTCATATCCTCAATTGAGTTCACTATTATTAAAAATGAGTAAAACCTCAATTTAGTTCCTGAAAGATAGAACGTCTGACCATAAAGATGAAAACTATAAGTTCCTGAAATATGAATTTTGTTGGTTCAATTAATACAAGATGCCTTTAACTCATGGACTAATTGACTGACAAAATGCATATTTTAGGAACTTCTATGTGATAATTTTTATGTTTTGAGGACTAATATGATTGATGTTATATCTTTCAAGCACTAGTTTGGCTAATTACTCTTCTTGAATGAAACTCTTACTCCTTATTATATCTTTAGTTGTATTAAGCATTATTCACTTCAATAACCTTCTTTCTGCAAGGGAGAAACCCTAACATGTAATAAATTAATTGTTTGTGATCTAAAATGTAAATTAATTGATTATCATCCAAAATGCTTAGAGGTGAATTGTGCCATACCAGAACTTAGCCCTGTTTGAAGCAGGGACATAGAACATAGTCTCTGCCAACACACCACATTCTCCTCCAGAATCCATGTTCTGATAAAAGGAACCTGTCCCAGGCCAGTCTCGCTCATGGTTTCCACTGTAAGGACAACAGCAGCATAATATTTCCATGTCATTTAAAAAGAAAAAAAGATGAAGCACTTCCTTGACTAATTTTTGGGTTAAGCTATTAAAAACCTTGCAATCATGTAAGGCACAGTTGATGCAATTGGCTCAACCTGTGCTGTAAATTGATCCCACTGAGAAATGTATCCATTTGCATAAGATATATCTCCAATATGGAAAACCATGTCAATGTTTTCTAAGTCCTGGATAAGCTGCTTGGTAGTGTTAATGGAGCCACGTTGGAAATTGTTGTATTCATTGGAACCATCCACTTCATCCTGCATGGTGAAATATATATCAAATACTCAAATAGAATTGCAAAATAAAAGGGTTATGGTTCACATTGACGACACAATAGGGTCTCAAACCTTCCCCATATCACCAAATATGACTACACGTTGTAAAGACTTCTGCCCAGGATAGGGAGCTGCTCTAAACTGATAGGTTTCGCTCCAAATGTATGTACCATTGTTTAATTTGTGTCCTATCTTGTACTCATATCTGCACAATCCACAGCAAGCACAATCAACGTTGATTCTATTGAATTGAACAACTATCATAACATCATTATTAACACACTAATTTTAACTAGAAAAGATGACGCAGCACAATAGGTTTTAATCTAGTTAGGAACTCAATAACAACAAAAATAGTTTATTTATTTTTACAACTATTGTTAAGGCCTAGAAGAAACCTATAGCAGATAATGACAATTCAAAAAAATAAAAAATAAGCACTATCCCACTAGGTGGAGTTGACCCATAATACATAATATCAGAGGAAAAACTGATTGCTTCAGAGTGAAGTTCTCACAATATTAATGAAAAGGTAACCTGCGGTTAAGAAAGTAAAACAAAATTGGAATTGGAATATAAGATTCGTGTGATTTGTTGACATATACCTTGAAAGGTGAGCATAAAATTAGGAAATGTATACAACTAGGCCATTATAAGCTAGAAATAACATACATTCTGTTGGGCCACAATTCTTTCAGATAACTGGTGTGTATGTATCCTGGGTCACGCCATCCCACTGTTCTTGCTGGTGCACCTGTTCATAAATTGTTAATGTTAGTGTGCCATGAATTTAAGTTTAGAAATAAGAATATACATTTTAAGACAGGTGGTACACTAGAAAGTTGAAATTATATAAACAATTTCTACACTCCCCCCATTTTTTTTAAGTTTTTATCATGAATATTCATGAAGGGCCGGCTTGGCTCAGTGGTAAGCTTGCTTACCGTGATGTCCAAGGTCCCGGCTTCGAGTCGGCCTCTCCGCAAAAGCGGGGGTAAGGCTGGACTTGTATGTCCTTCCCCAGACACTCACGAGTGGGTATTGAACTGGGTCGGCCCTTTTATCATAAATATTCATATATCTAGAAATTATGCCCAAAATTCTTAAATGTGATGTGCCAACATTGTTGATTTCAAATCCTAGGGTCAAATACTTCGTAATGCAGAAGTTCCAATTACAAGGTATATCTCAACTGTATAAAATCAAAGGTAAGACTTTAGCTTACCACACAAGCTATCACGAGTGAAAGTCAGTGTGCCAGCAGGTGAATATATATGATCCTCTCCTTTTGGACCCCATTGAACAAAAGGTTCAGCATCACTGATCCCATATCCACTTGTCCATGTTACAGTCATCTGTTTTGAGTTCAAAATGGTACTGTTTTAATTTGATAAAATGACAGAAGAATTTAAAGAAAATAAGTAAATGGAACACAAATGAATTAAAAAATAAAGTAAAAAAGATAATAGAAGCATGATGAATGCTTTCTTTCTTCGTATACCATTTGCTCATGCAGGAAACTTCCTTATCCTTGTTATGTCATGTGTGTAAGTATTATGCTGTCTGGGACAGAAGAAATTGCACTTACCTCGTTCCATAACTTTCCCAGTGCCAGGCGAGGGTAAACTGGTGCATTTGGATTTGCAAAAGCTATTTTATCTGACACTGCCACCAGCTTTGGCTATCATGCGGTATATAGATACAAAGAAGAGATTGAATTTAGCTATATCATGATAGATGTTAAAATAAAAAGTTTCAGAGGGGCATAAAAGCATTACTGAATTTATAGAATTGGAAAATCTGATCCAAATTACTGGTCAGAGGATTATTAGATAAATATACTAAAATCCAAAAGAAACGTATGCCAGCGATAATACTAGCATTGAAAGGTGGCAAATCTGGTGAATCAGTGAGTTCAAATGTCTATGAGCATGGCATGTCTGTGACTGTGTGTGCGTGTATCTGGTTGAGCTCATGGACCGCGACCAAAACTAAGAAACATCAGTTTATGTTATAACTCAACAAATAACAATGAAATGGAAGAGAATGCAATTGATTTCATGACATCAAATGAATAAAATATAACTACAATGATAACACCGTTCTTATCCAGCTCAAAGTAAGAAGTAATGTATAACAAAATTCATTTGGTGATAGTTGCCATAGTGAGAATCCTTTTCTTCTAGGTAAGGGAGGGGTGGTCTAGCAGTAGTAGTTCAATGCATACTATCTATACAGAAAATTACTGGATCAGTAATCCGAACATATATATGGATCAGTAATCTGATCAAAACATTGTCTTATGAATAACAAACAGAAAAAGGGAAAAGAAAGGGATAATTCTCAATCAGCCCACAAAGCAGCCTGAAAAAGGATATGTTAACTTGTATCCATTGTTTAAAAAAAGAAAAGAGGCAAGTATTATTTCATGAACCAAGAATACTTCAAAATCATCAGCTCATAAAATTTGGTTTGTGATAGAATCATAGAATATTAACATCCACTAGCTAATGCAAGTTCAAACTAAAGATGGGCTCACGTTTGACAAGCCACCAGAAAACAGTGCAAATGAGAAATCTGATCTCTGATTAATCATCTGAAGCTTCAATAACCCTTTTCCAGTTGCATTGTAGTTGGGATTTGAGTAACTTGCATATTGATACTGCACAATAGAGGAAACATCACTTCAATTCTTTCTTTCATAACTTTCTCTGGCTTCAAGAAAATAAACTGAAAGAAATGATTTTGGTAAAGTCATTAGCATTACAAGAATATAGTACAGGTTAGTGGTTACATTACATCCACACATGTACCTTAATAGGCGCAGAACACAATACTGGTGGATAAACCCTAGGATTTTCTTTAGGACATGTAGAAGCACTGAAATGTACAAAACAGAAACAACTTTAGTCGGTGAAAACTATACAATCAAGTTTGATTGTAAAGGGCCGACCCAGTTCAAATACCCACTTCGTGAGTGTCTGGGGAAGGGAATACTCTAGGCAGTCTTTCCCCTGTTTTTTGCAGAGAGACTGATTCGAACCCACGACCTGACACACCACGGCAAGCAAGCTTACTGCTGAGCCAAGCTGAAAAATTAATTAAGACAGTTAAATAGAACTAAAACTAATAAAGAACTCCAAATTGTTGAGACAGTTTTCTGGCTAAACTTAGGATATAACCTTATAATGAATTTTACCTAAAGTTGGCAGGAGAGAATACTCCAATCCAATCATCAATTGATGGAATTGGAGAACTATACTCCACGGTTACCCATTCTGCAGTTTGGCCCTATAAAAGGATCAAGTAAAACTTGCATCAGCAACAAGAAAATATGCAAGATGGCAAGTCCAAAAATAATGTAGAAGCAAAAAAAAAAAAAAAAAAACTAGAGAATATACAAATTATACCAGTGATGAACTTACATTAGACAACACTGTTAAAACTTACTTGCAGTCCAAGAACTGAAGGAGATGCTTTGATGTAAGCAAGGTCAAGAAGGGATACCGTTGCTTTATGAACAGCAACTTTTGACAGAGGCTGATCTCCATGTGAACACACCTTCTGGAGCACTAAACAAACCAGTAGAAATGCCAAGAACATAAACTTGGATTCTCCCATTTCAGTTTGCTGTTTCAGCATGATCTCTGATTAATTACAGTAACAAACCACACTATATGTATGGCGTTATAACCAAAGTTATAAAGCAGTGAAGATAGACTATACTCATATAGTAAATCCTAACTCCAGTTCCAGAAAACTTGCCAAAACTATATCAAATTTCTTGTATTTTCCACCAACCCACCCAAAAAGTAAAAGTTACAAAACAGAGAGAAAAAAAAGGTGGCAAAATATAGAATATGCAAAGCAGGTGCAGGATAATAACAACTAGATGTGGTTAGAGTTCACCTGTTAATAATCTGAATTTGTTTGTTGAAAGCTAGAAAGAGGTTGTGATTTGTTGAGGGAGGGAGATATTTCATAGGATAATAATTTAGTTCACATGATAATAGTTTACAAGAGGAATCTTGGGAACAAAAATAAAGATGCCACTCTAACTCTTTTAACTCTTAACGTTTTGATACCGTACATAAGGGATGAGTTGTGTCAGCTACAGTACATTTTTCATTTCTCTGTTGCCAACCTTTAAGTGTTAATCTTGACTTCGTAGTTTTATATAAATGATCAAAATTAATTTATTCATATCTAATTTCATTTATTCATATCTGATTTCATGGTTAAATATTTCTCTCAAACTATATCATAAACAAACTCTCTGTAAACTTTTATAATAAGCCTTTGTTTTCTTCCTTTTAATAATAACATGGGAGTGTCGTGCGTCACGTAAATGAATAGCAACGTGGTGCTGCTCTACTTCTAAACCTTAAAGTTGACCGGCAAAATCAACAAATGTCAACACAACACAAGGGAGTAAAATAAAATTTTAATCGTTTCATATTCACGATTGTATATATAACTTTGTCTAAATTTAACAACAAAATATTGAGACAAAACATTCAAAACATGAGGATGATATAACGGATTTTGAAACAAAACAATCAAATAATAGTAGCATTGTTAATTTCATAAAAAAATAGAGATAATGAGAGACTTGAGCTGAGAAGATTTATTAAAATTGAGAGAGAATTTTTTTCATTGGGATACAGATGAGGCCATGAGAATTTGTTAAAATTGATAGAGAAATAGCAATAGAAATAAAAAAAATTGAGTATAGTGTGATATCTAATGGTGTAATGACGAGTAATTTTATACTGTATAATTTTTAAAACAAATAATTTAATAATATTAACAAAATTTTATTTTATATGTATATTAAAAAAAAATTCTTAAAATTGGGGGGCGGTGGCCCCCCCCCTAGCCCCGCCATTGTAAGTATCTAAGCTTAGAAAATAGCGATACAATATATCCATTAGATTAAATAATATATATATAAAACATGAAATACGCATGCAATATTATATAAAACATAGTAGGAATTTATATTCATCTTTAAGAGCTTTGGGAATGCTGCACAACAACGTGACTCTATAACGAGTTATAGATAATTAAAAATAAAAGAAGGATTTTACGTTTATTATGTTGTAGAAAAAATAATTATGTAATGTTATAGAGATTCGTTTTGCGTGTCATATTTTTCTTTTTTTTTGTTTTAAAATACATGGGCCCCACAAAATATTGTGTGTGTAGAAAAATTTATTGTGTTATGTCAAAGGATAAAATGAAAACCCATAAAAGAACCGTGCAAATAAAGGCTGAAGACTGAAATGAGATGGAAAAAGAACCAACAAATGGTAAACAGTTGATAAATAAAGACTGTAAATAACGATGATTCTAACAAAACTCTCAGTTGTCGCATCTGTTGCATTATATATTAAAAAAAAGAAGTGACTCATAACTCCACTTGGCAAAGATATTCTCCAGCTGATACTTCTTCGATCACAGCATCTCTCACCACTTCTATTGACAGCAACTTGATTGCTTTAAGTGAAGCATATAGTTATTGACCTTAGTACAAAGTCACTATAACCTTATCACTAGAACATCAACATAACTGGTGTTTATCTTCTGCCAAACTCTGATTCAAGGAGAGGATATACAAAAAACAGTGACCATTTATTGATGCACGTTAACAGTTTCTCATATCCTAGAGAACTTCGGTGACATTGAATGGCATAGCACACCCGAACTAAGCCTTAGATATTATAAGTATAGATGTATGTATATCCATTCTGCCTGTGCAGCCCATGAATTCAAACCAGCATCAACTCTGAAAATGTAAGAGCAAAAACAACACCTTAAATTAGGAGAGTCATGGAAAACCAGAGTTAACACTGATGGTTTCAGACTGAAGTTCTCAAAGCATTGATGAAAAGGTAATTTATGATGATGAAAGTAAAACAAAATCAGAATATCAGATTTTTTGCGAGTTTGTTGACATATAGCTAAAAAGGGAAATACAAAATTAGAAAAATCATGTATTATACAACTAGGCCATGAGTTAGAAATGATATACATTATGTTGGGCCACAGTTCATTCTGTTTGACAAAATTTACGACCCCAATGGTAGAGCTAAGAACTTGTTGAAGGATACGAAACACAGACTCTTGAGGAAGGGGCCATGTCTATGTTGGACACCTGTTTGACATGACTTTGGACATGTGTCAAACAAAATCCAACACTTAACAAGAGGGCGAACCGGAGCAATGATAAAACTGTTCCTTCATGACTGAAAGGTCATGGGTTCGAATTCAGGAAACAACCTCTTTGCAATTATGCAAGAGTAAGGCTGCGTACAAGGATTTCCTCCACCCCACACTCGCTAGTCGGGTTTAACGAGAAGTGGTTTTTTTACTGTTTATGTGTCCATATCATGTCTCATATTTGTGTCAGTTTTCTTGTTTCTTACATGAAGGGCATTAGATGCACTTTGAAGGGATCAAGTTTGATGTACAGTGATTGGCTCCCTTTGGTCAACGGGAGTTATGAGAGATAGTAATGCAACCAACACTTCAAATTTTATACTTGAAAAGAAAAATATCGTAGAAAGGAGTATGCCTCATTTCCTTCTGTTCTATTGGCATGGGTGTATGAGACTTGTAAGAGGTAATCAAACCAATTCCTATACATGCAGCCAGCAACTAACAAATTAAGCTTTCAGAATGCATTGATTCTCACCAGGGCAACAATGCATCTTTGACCAAGTTGCCAAGATTTTTATCTTTGTCACTGTTTATATTACAGCATTAGGTAAGGTTGGTCTCTGCTTTGTATACACTTCAAGCCAAGCTTACAGGGCTTTTATGTGAGAGGACATCTTGGAGATAAAAGCTTGCCTGCACCTAATAACTTAAGATTTTGGAATGAATTAATTCTTGACAAGAACAATTTAGAAACAAGGAAATACAATTTAAGACTGGTATGGTACAAAGTAAGCATTTTTAAAAAATAAATAAATTATATAAACTATTTTTCTCTACTTTTCCTTTTTATTTTTAAAAAAAAGTTTTTATCATGACCATCCCTATATCTAAAAGTAAATAATCTCTTTTATGTGTTGTGCTAAAATTGTTGATTTCGAATCCTAAGGTTGAATACTTAATGCGGAAGTTCCAATTACAAGAGATCTCAATTGTGTAAATTCAAAGGTAAGACTTTGCTTTAACACCCAAGCTATCACAAGTGAAAGTCAGTGTCCGAGTGGTGAATATATATGATCCCCTCCTTTGGACCCAATTGAACAAAAGGTTCAACATCATTGGTCCCATATCCACTTGTCCATGTTACATTCATCTGATTTTTTGATCAAAATGAGACTTTTAATTTGATAAAACAAAAGAAGCATTTAAAGAAAAAGAAAAAGAAAAAGTAAAAGGAACAGCATCGTTATGAATGATGTTGAGATATGTAGTCCCACATTGGTTGGATGAACAACTAATATGGCCTTTATAAGGCCTTGGGCACTCTCACCCTTTGAGCTAGCTTTTGGGGTGATGTATCCCAAGGTTCTTTACATGGTATCAGAACGGGTTCGTTCCTACCCTAAATCAGCCACCTTCAAGGCTGAAAAACCATCCAAACACAATCCAACCTAAATTCAAAATCAATATACAGAAATCTTTTCAATATGGTATCAGAGCCTCACCGTCCCCCACTTACTCTTGTGGACTCTCTTAGCACAGGTAGGTTGGGCCTGTTGCATTATCCACTCTTTAAGCCCAATGGGCTCTCGTGTGAGGGGGCGTGTTGAGATATGTAGTCCCAAATTGGTTGGATGAACAACTAATGTGGCCTTTATAAGGCCTTGGGCATTCCCACCCTTTGAGCTAGCTTTTGGGGTGGTGTATCTCAACAAATGATTTCTTTCTTCCCATGCATTTGCTTGTGTAGGAACTTCCTTATCATTGTTATGTCATGAATCTGAGTTTTTTTGCACTAGAACAGAAGAAATTGAACTTACCTCATTCCATAACTTTTCCAGTGCCAGGTGAGAGTAAACATGTGCATTTGGATTTTCAAAAGCTATTTTATTAAACATTGTCACTCGCTTTGGTATCATGCAATAAATAGAAACAAATAAGTGATTGCATTGTGTTAGGAACTGGAGCCAAGAATTAGGAATTGAGAGTGAAGAAATTGAATCTTTATTGCTTGTGACTCTACTATGTCTGATGGTATTTAATATGCCTTAGGGTTACCAGTCACTTGAACCTTCATAAATGGTTAGGAAGAAAGCAGTCAACCTATAACTATGTTTTTCATCTTTGGAGAATATTGAAATTATGTATGTATAAGCAGTTCGTTGATCCAGTGTGTGTTTAAACTTCCTCCTATGTACAAGAAGACAGCTCAGGACAACAACCAACAACAAAAAATGGAAGAAAAAAATGATTACATTTAGCCCAAAATGCAATAATTATCTGGATAAACTTATTAAAAGAGTGTCAATTAATTGCTTTGCATAACATCAGAAAGAAGAGAATATGACCTTGTTGAGCAGGACCCACCAAGTCCAAATTGAATGTTATTATCCAAGAAAATAAAAAATTGAAGTGCTTCAAAGTTTGTGAAATTGAGACTCACTTCTTGAAAGAACATGTAATGTTGAATCCTTCCTCAACCGTTGCTTTGAGTTGTTTCTTCCAGACTTGATGGTTTAATCCTTGAGATAAGAAGTAGCCAGTGTTTAAAGTTCATGCATTTAAGCCAACCCAATTTTTGAAAGCAATAAGTGCTTCCATTTTTCTGAAACTTCTTTTTCTTAACTTCGCCACTTTGAGCTTTTTATGGGTCTCCATGAATGCTTGCTTATATCTCCACTTATCAACAAAAATTTTCATCTCATTGGATTTTTCCACAACTTGCATAACAGCATCAAAGAAACCTCCCTTGACCATAGCATACAGGAATGCATCAACCAGATTGTGGTCAAATTTGATCCCCTTCTGTCCATCTGCTGATAGCTTTCGCTTAACCTCGTTCCACAACATCAGCACAACAAAGTATTTCTCTGCCAACACATACCCATTAATCAGGGACAAGTATGTCTGGTCATTTGGTTCAAATTGCAGGAACATCATCCTTCTGAAAGTCCTTCTTGCATCTTCTAGCCTCCCAGCTTTACAGAAAGCATGGATGATAGAGTTCCAATCATGAGTACCTACTTCAATCCGAGGATCCTCAACTACCTCATCTAAGAAAGCTGCCATCAACTCAGGTCGATGATTCTCCATCAAACCCGTCATTATAGTTAAATAACTCCCTTTCAAGTCAGGAATCCTTGCCTCTCTCATGTCCCTAAACAGGGAAAATGCTGACTGAAAATCTTGGCTAGACATGGATGCTTCTACCAGAGCATCATAGGTTTCCGCATCCAACTGAAGACCTGAACTACTAATCTCCATCACCAATTGAGTAGCCTCAGCAGTTCGATTTTCTTTGCAGTAAGCCTTCAAGATTGGTACATAGACCCCAAGACCCACAGAGCCTCCCAGAGCATTTATTTCATCAAGAATGCTATGAGCTTTGTCTGATAGCCCAATACTAACACATGCATTAACAATACCATAACCTATAGAGTTATCAACTATGATATTTGAAGGCTCTAACTTCTGAGCTTCAATAATCAAATTAGCTAACCCTTTTATATTCCCCTTCTGAAGATATTCCTTAACTACTGCACTGAAAGTTTCTCCACTAAAATTCCAATCTTTGCCATCTCCATCATTCAAACTACTGAGAATAGTTGACTCCACAGAAGCTAAATTGCCTGACTTAACATACCCATTAATCAAATTAGTATAGAAACCCTTCTTATTTGAGCAACCAAACCCAGCCATTAAAACTTCTAACTCATTTATCTTTTCTTGTAACCCCTTCAATGCATATAAATAACCAAGAAATCCAAAACTCAATTCATCTGGTCTAACACCCAGATTTGACATAACTCCAACAACTCTCTCAGCATCACTCAATGATTCAAGCTCACAACAGCAACCTTCCAGTGCTGCATTACAAGCAGAAACATCAGGTTTCATGAATTCAAGCTTCTCATCCAAAGCAACCCTACAGCACTCTTCAAAAACCCTCAAGAAAGCAGCAAGGTTACCATTCTTCCTGCAAATGTCAACAAGAACATTGCCCCAAACAGAAAAAGGAACAAAAAACCTGTTCTTGAACATGCACCTGACAAGGGCAAAAGCAGGAGCAGCAGTGTTGGCACACCTCATGGAATCAAGCATGACATGAACAGTATCAAAATGGAGAACCATAGGGTTCCTCTCCATGAGGTAGACCACAGAGGCAAAAGCTCTCTTGAGGTTGTGAATGTCACCATGAGAGGACAAGTGGGTTATGAGGGAATTTGTGAGGGGCTTAGTGGGGAAGAATTGGTGAGTGGTGAGGGCCTTGAAGGACTTCCAAGCCTCATCAGTGTCACTTGTGATTAGGGATTTGTGAAGGGTGGTTTGCAAGGTGGATACTTGGTCATTGGTGAGGGATTGTGGTGGGCAAGTTGGAAGCTTGTGGGGTTCTTCTTCGCAATTGGGTTGGTTATTGTTCTTATTCTTGTTCCTGCTAAGGGCAAACACTGAAGGTTGAAGGAAGGAGTAAAGGCTGGGGATTTCAGGTGTGGATGATAATGGTCTTTGGGGAATAAAGCACAAAACTTTTTTGGCCATTTCTTGATAAAGCATCTACCTTTGATCCAATGGGTTTTCTCAGTTTTCGTTTTCCATTTGTTTTTTTCACTGTTTGCAATTGATCAGCAGGTTAGAGATTGTCGAGTTCAGGTCCTTATTGTGTCATAACGTAACGTGTGTTTTGCTAAAAAAAAATTATTTATAAAATGGGGAAAGTGTTTATCCATGACACAATTTACGTCCTTTTACTTTCACATAGAGACGAGACCCACACCTTTATTTTTTTTTATCAATTCTCTCTCCTAATTTTATTTATTTTTTTCTCTTTTAAAATGACACAACTTTACATCCTTTAAAATTATACACATTTTTCCCTCATAAAATAAAGGTAAAATGTATCATTTAAAGGATATAAAATTATGTCATTATAAGATAGAGAAAGAAATAGATAAAGGAAGGGAGAGAGTTGATAAAAAAAATAAAAGTATAGGTACCACCCCTTTGTGAGAATGAAAGGATATAAATAGTGTCATTTAAAAAATAAACATTTTCCCATAAAATTATATAAAACTATAATCTTATGATTAATATAACCAAATATATAAATAAATTATATAAAATTTTGTTACAAAGAATATTTTTGTTCATTTATATAATTTTGTACATTATTTTGTTCATATCAAACTCAGGATAAGGTGGCATTATATTATTAGATTGTTTATGACTTTTTTTTTTTTTTTTTGGGTAAACGATTGTTTATGACTTTATGTAATGTACATGAGACACGGAACATGGGAACATGGTCTAAGCTAAAAAAAAACCCATGTTATTTCCTATTCTTATAATATTCTATCCCCCTAAATTCTGAATGTTAAAAGAAAAATATCTTCAAATGATAAAATCAATATCATTCTCGTGCCAAAAATTTGCTTATTATTTTATTTCCTCTTAAAAGGATAAAATCATCATTCCTCTTATAACATTGTATTAATTACAAGTATAATAAAATTAAGAAATTACTTTTCTTATCTTATATAAAAAAATTATTATCTCCTACATTCACATTTTTTAAATGGGTTCCACGAGATTTTTTTTCTCTCTCCTAACTATTATTTGGGTATGAGATAATACTTCTCTTGTGCAACATAAGAGAACTATTACCCAAAAAATTATGGTCAAAATTCACAATAAAAAGAACAAGCTTGAAAAAACCTCTTAATCATTAAGCCCCAGAAACTATTATTTTCCATGTACACTGTATTATAAGTGGAAATAGAGCTTTCCACTTTTGAAAATGACTAGTGATAAGAATTGTTAGAATTTAGTAAATAGCTAAATGCTTCTTTAGCCACCGCAATTCCATTGATAATACTGGCAACTACAATTGATATCAGAGAAAATACTAATCAAATGTACCCAAATATATATATATATATATATATATATATATATATATATATATATATATATATATGCTCTCATGAATGTACTTAAAAATCACAAAGGAGGGTGATATGATCTTGATTCATATATAAAAGAAGGGTTTGCGGCAAAAAAAATTAAAATAATGTAATTTAATTAAAAAATTACGCGTTTAATACTGTTTTTTGAATAATGATAGATCTAATGCACAATGTGACGTCATTTTTGGGCGTCACATGTGACGCCCCAATGGGGCGTCTTCCCTTACATGAGAGACGCCCCATTGGGGCGTCATATGTGACTCCCAAAAATGGCGTCACATGTGTGCTCTATATATTCTCACATCCCCTCTATTCAATTCACACCTCTTCTCTCACTATTCTTCATCTCTTCTTCACCAAAATTCCTTTATCTTTAATTTAGTATTTGGATTTTATTTGTTTTTCTATTTAAATATGAGCTCAAATCCTGATTCTGTTCGTGTTGTGTTATATTACAATGGTAGGAAGGTTGAAGGTCGAAGAGGTGTCATATTTGAAGGTGAAAAAATGCCGACACATATCCAACGCAACGCAACCATTGGCGAACTACATCAGAGAATTCGGCAGAAGTTAAGTCTTCAAGACAACCAATGTTGATCACTCAGATCACGACAAGGATATGACAATGTGATAAATACATTAGTTTGAAAGTGCTTGACAATGAAGACGTGAAGATGACAATGGAAGAATTTTTCAAGCATTCAAGGACAGATTTTCTGGAGTTGTATGTCGACATCGCCACAACCGAGAATGTTCCCTTACCGGTGAGGTCAGCTGATTTAAATTCTCCCCGTCTTCTAGCTTCGCCTGCCGCTCATGCGTCTTCAGTTGGTAACTTTTCTGAGGGAGATGGAAATGATCCGACTTGGGAAATGCACGACGAAGACGACGACGATGAAAATATGGCAATGGAAGAACGTCTTCTGGCGGAGGATGCTAGTGCTTCAGAAGGAGATGAACCTCGTGACATGGCTGCATCTCAAATCCTAATATTCCATCAAGCAGTCGTTGCGCAAATGCCGCAGTTGAGTGACGTTGCGTCTGCCCCGTTAGGTATTCACCATGAAAGTAATTGAAATAAATTGTATATAGCTAAATAGAAGATTGCTTTAATACCTGAATTAGGAAGTTTGTATTAAAAAGTTATAATCCGCAGTTGCAGGTGACAAAGCTGTTATTCCTTTTTGGGAAGGAATTCCGCATTATTCCTACATTAATTGGAGTTATCGGAGCGAACAAGAATCATGCATTGATGGTACGGTTTCAGGATCGGGTTCAATTCAAGGTCCGTGGCAACTGGGTGATGCGTTATTTGTCAATCAAAAATTTGCAACAAAAAAAGATGTCCAAATGGCACTTAAGCACCACCTCATTAGGGAACATCAAGAAGAAATTGTAATTGAGAGCACGCCCGCAAAGTTGACCATTAAATGTTGTGCGTATGATCAAGGTTGCCCGTGGCGCATCAGGGCGATCAAACCGGTGTTTGGTGAAAATTGGAAGATTACGAGATGGGGTGGAAAACACAATTGTTTGAATGAGCACATTTCTCAGGGACATAGACAGCTAGATGCGGACGTAATTGCAGATCTCGTCATAGGTACGTCTTTATTTATTTCTATGACATGTCAACGTTTACGTACTGATGTGTAATTAAATTCGTTCGATGTAATCGAGTCTGGGTCATCTTCAATGCAGGGATGATTAAGGAAGAACCATCTGTGTCAATCTCTTTGGTGCAAGAAAGGATAACTGCTAAATATGGCTTTAAAGTTTCCCACAGAAAGACGTGGTATGCGAAGCAGAAAGCGATGACAATTATGTACGGTGATTAGGAGGAATCGTATGCTTTTCTGCCAAGGTGGTGCGAATACATGCTTCGCTTTTCTCCAGGTTCATTTTATCATATACAAACAAATGATTTTTATGCCGAGTAGAGCTTAGTTACTGGAAAAAAGGTTTTCCATCGCATATTTTGGACGTTTAGACAGTGTTGTGAAGTATATCTCGGCAGCATGATTCCCTTCATGATCACTCCACCGGGTATATAACCGATCTAAGTATGAGATACGCAAGTCGCCTAAATTATAGAACTCATTTGGCTGTGGAACCGCGCCAAATACAGCCCCACAAACAGCGGGCCAATCCTCAGAAGTGGATCCGATGACGATATCCCCGTCAGTAGGCAACCCCAATATGCCTGCCACATCTTGCAAGGTGATAGTCATCTCACCTTGGGTCATGTGGAAAGCATGTGTCTCTAGTCTCCACCTCTCGACCAGAGCACTAATCAAAGGGGCATCAATCTGTGATAAATTATTCAATTAGAGCGTGTTAATGAATGGTATTGAATAATAACATAAATACAAAACAATGTAAATTGCATACCTGAATATGTCGCATCCGGGCAACATGTATGAATCCGGCCTGTGTCAGGTAGTCTGCGACAACCTCTGGGATAGCGCCTATAGGTGGCCCCCCAGATGGCTTCCCACGCTTCATCTTTATTTTTCGTACATGCTCTGTATTCCACACCCGCTGTGAAATATGAGCTTTCTGCGTCCTCTTACGGAGGACCTCCCATCGGTACGGCCCAGGTATGATGTACATACTGGGATTGGTGGGCTCTACATCTGATGCAGAACCGGATGAAGATGATGACTCAGCCATTACCCTCAACTATATAATATAAAACAACATTTAAATTAATCACATGTAATGACCCATTTTATTTACAATTTATTTAAGCAATGAAATAATTTGTTATCAAAAAATTTAAGCATACGCGTCATTTTTATTACTCCTATCGAAATTAATGAAATAATGTTAATACGTAGTACAGTCATTTATTTGTAATTAAATAATAAAAAAATATTGGACAAAAGTAATATAATACTTACAGAATACTTACTACTATTTTCTAAATCACTGATTACTACGCTAAACCCTAATGCATAATTAAATATTAATAATAATAACTACGTAACAAAAAAAGGAAGTAACATTACAACATTCATGGCATTGCACAAAGTTTCTAAGTGACTATCCTAATGTTCTCAGTCTCTAATATACGATCAATCCTAACATGCATTACTAACTACCACCGTAATTTAAACGTATACATAGGAGGTATTACGACCTTACCTAAGTCGGCAGAGCTTCGCTACGAATCGTCGTTAGAGAGAGGTTAGAGAGATGTGAATGAGTGAGGAGTGTGAAAGGGACATGGGGTATTTATAGAATTGCACATGTGACGCCCCTTTTGGGCGTCTTCTCTTCATGAGAGACGCCCCAATCGGGCGTCACATGTGATGCCCAAAAGGGGCGTCACATTGTGCATTACATCTGTAAATACCCCCAAACTGCATTAAATGCGTAATTTTTTAATTAAATTACATTATTTTAATTTTTTTGCCAAGGGTTTGCTTTTTCTGCCGTTAATGCAGATAAGTTATCTGCATTAAGCCAATACGACGTCATTTTGGGGCGGAAATCATAGTATTTTTGTAATTTTAATTTATTTCAGGGTTATAATAATTTTATATGTATAATTTTTTAAGATTTCAATACCAAAACGACGTCATTTTGAGAATAAATGCAGATAATTTATCTGCATTAACTGCATAAACATTTTTCCCATACAAAAATTATGTCATCGCATTCGATCACATTAAATTACTTGGCTATTCCTATTTTCCCACGTTTGAAAATCATATTAGCCACATTAAATTATTTTCGGTTAAATTACTTAAATTTATTTGAATTTACAATCAAATGAAAGATAATATATTTTGATATTAAATTAATTTTTTAATTTTAATTTATTTAAAATCATATTTCCCACGTTTTTTTAAAGCATGGTATTTTTTTAATTTAAAGTTAACTATATATTTGTTTTTTGGATACTGTGTTTTACTAAACTTGTGTTTGGATTTTTTCCATCAAAAAATTGGAATGAAACAAGTTGAAAAGAAAAGGGCTTGAACTCTTACCAAAAAAAAGAAAAGAAAAGGGCCTGAACAAACTCAATTACATTACTTTAGAGTTAATAATAAATCAACAAAATAAAATATAAAAAGTTTACTTGTACAATGTGTGAAGTAACGTGTACTAATTTACTTGTCAAACTCAAAGTCACTTGTAGAGTTTTTAAGATTCCATAACAACCTGCGAAGTCATCAAAGTTTGGAACTTCACTGTTCCTTCTTTTGTGTCTTCTAACTCTTTCAGTTCACTTCATCTGGGAATGGAACCATTGCCCCAAAAATCATCATCATCTTCTTCTAGGAAGACCATAACATTGGAAGAATGGAATGGTTCATCATCCGCAAAGCTCTCAAAAACTTTCACCATCAAGGCTTCATCTTCCTCTGTCTCTATTCAAAGGTTCTTCCTTCCCTTTTTTCCATCATCACCATCACCCAATTTTCTCTTTCTCTCCATTCACACTTCTCTTGTTTTTCTTTCTCCTTTTACACAGATCTGGTGCCCGCTTCACACATGTTTGGAGACGATTACTTCAGGCATTTGTCCCTGAGGCAAGTTTCTATTTTTAACTCAAAATTGTGTAAACCACTACTATATCAGTATGTGCTTGTTCTTTTGGTTCATCATTTAAAAAAGGGTTTATGTTTTTTCTTGTTATTGATGTGACATACAGGGTTTTCCTAGCAGTGTGACTGCAGATTATGTTCCTTTTCAAATATGGGATTTGTTGCAGGTAACTATACTATGAAGAAAAAGGGTGATTAAGTTATTATTATATCAAAGCAATGTTATTGTTCTAGAGTTAATTATGGATTGAATATGGCAGGGCCTTTCAACGTATATAAGGACCATGCTTTCTACCCAGGTAAGGCATTGTTTCACTGAATTTTTGGAGTATTTGTTGTCATGCTCAGATCAGAATAGTACATGATGAGTGGTCAACAAAATCCCTTTCAGGCTCTACTGAGTGCTATTGGGGTTGGCGAGAAATCAGCTACAGTCCTTGGTGCCACTTTTCAGGTACCTACTAGTTATATTCTGTATTTACTTGATTAATGACTGAACCCTAGTTTGTAAGATAGGGCTTGGGACGAAGCATCGAGCCTTTTGTGTGTGCGTGCGCGCATGTGCTCATGTTTTTTTCTTTTCTTTCCGGTGCATAGCCTTTTGTGTTTCTTAGGCTGCAATTTATTGACAATATGATATTGAACATTGAAACTATTTCCAGTGGTTTTTAAGAGATCTAACTGGCATGCTTGGAGGAATCTTATTCACATTCTACCAGGTCTGCATCTCTCATGCAAAAATATTCCTTCGTCCTTATTAATTTTGAACTGAAATATGCATTACTAACTTTATCCGGACCATCCTACACTTGGGTGTTTACATATGCTGATTCACTCCTCTCAAATGATTCTATAATCATGTTCTTTTAACTGTATTTCAATTTTTCCCATTTTTCACATATGCTGCAGGGATCAAATCTTGATAGCAATGCAAAAATGTGGCGTTTGGTTGCAGATTTTATGAATGATCTTGGTAGATTACTTTCATCTTAATCTTTAAATAAAAAATTACACAACCATTTTCTTTATGCAGTCTCTCTCTGAAGTATAGACACTGGCCTATGATAATTCTACACAGTCGAGTCCTAGTTTAATAGTATGTAAATTGAAGGATTGAGATTGGGAATAACTAAAGGGGTGGAAAAGGAAGGGAGATTGTTTTAGGACTTTTATGGATAAAATCATCCACAAATTCTTCAAAGGAGTACTTTTTTTTTTCTACCTTAAATCGTTTGGGATCAATATTTACTGGTATATTTTAATTGCTTCCACATAGACCCAACATTGAGACTAAGATGTGCTTCATTCTCTACTTACAACAGAATAACATTGTGCTTAAGCTATTGGGTGAGGCTACATTAATGATTTTATATATTTCTAACATACCCCTTCACATGAGAGCTCATTGAGCTTGAAGAGTGGATGATGCATCAGGTCTAGCCTACCTGTGCTAAAAAACTCCACAAGACTTAATTAATTTGGGGGGGGGGGGAGAGAATCAAACCCATGACACCGAGGCTCTGACACCATGTAAAGAACCAATTCAACCCAATAGCTTAAGCTTTTGGGTGAGGCTACATTAATGATTTTATATATCTCTAACAATTACAACTAATACCAGATATGTAATTCTATTCCATATTTCCTGCCCTGCCACATTGGAGGAGATTTGTCAATTATATAGTACTAATCAATATACTAATGTTATAATTGGGCTATATTAATGGTAGACGTCACTGCTACATTGTTGATTATTTAAATGGAAATTTTTGTATTAGCAGGATATAACCATTGCCATAAGGAGTTAGTATCTTCTCCCCCTAGGAAAGTTAAGGAAGAGAGAGTGACTTCCTCTAGTTCCTGCCAACTGTTACAGTTTAATTTCACAAATTGAAAAAGAAAGAAAAGTCTTTGAAGAAAGCAACATGATCATATATTTGTTTTTTCTTTTTAAAGCTTTATTGAGAACTGCTCATTTTTGGGTGGAATAATGTTTCATGGAAACATTCTCCTGATTATGCATTAGCAATGTCTTCCAAACCCATTGACTTTGTTGAGTATGATTTATTTGTTGTTCTCAACTGATTTGAATACTGATGCAGATTTGCATCCATGCAAGCTTTGATTTTGCATATTGTATGCGGAGCTCATGATATGTACATCTTGTTGGTATTTTGATATATTGAGATTATATGCAGAGAAGTTCTACTTGGAATGCTTTACTTGGGAACTAATGTCTAAATCTCTAGTTGTTTGTTTCGTTAAGCTATAACAGAAGCTCATTAGGGTATCTTTCACTTATGCTGCTCTGTGTTAAATCTGATCTTTCTTATTGCCTTCTTCATATCTGATATTGATTTGTTTAGGTTTTTGCATTGATTACAGGAATGCTAATGGACCTCATTTCACCATTGTTTCCATCTGCTTTTGTGTTTATTGTTTGCCTAGGAAGCATATCAAGATCATTCAGTAAGTTCTAGCATTTCTGGAAGTTCAAAAATACATTAATAACATGATTTGAAATTAATTACTAGCTGTATATTTTTTCGCTCTTCGTTTTGCATGTAAGTAATTTTGTAAGGAGTATAAGTTAATGTCTCATTAGATGATCTGACATTTCCTAACAGATTAAGCTGTTTGGCAGAAGTATATGTTTTGATTTATCCAAGATTAGGACATTTTTTATTTATTTTATATCCTGATTGATATTTTATTTGTATCCTAATTTTTTATTTTAATATTTTGTCTATCAAAATATGATTTTGAACTAGCTGGTGTTGCAAGTGGAGCCACTAGAGCAGCTTTGACTCAGCATTTTGCTCTTCAGGATAATGCTGCAGATATATCTGCCAAGGTATAACTTGCATTTATTCTAATAGATTATTAACTGAGAATCATGTTTTTTGTTCAGTATACGATTTTTTCCTATTTAATTTGACTTATGAACATGTATCCATAGGAAGGAAGTCAAGAAACTGTGGCCACAATGATTGGCATGGCTTTGGGAATGCTTGTTGCTCGCATTACCATTGGACACCCACTAGTCATTTGGTTTTCTTTTTTATCTCTGACCCTGTTTCATGTTTATGGTAAATTTCTAAATTGCAACTTGTTTTATGCATATCCTTTACGTTATAGAATTGTGAAGAAAAATATGATATTAGGTATAAACCTGTCTCTTGCGTATTGCTTTTGTTGTACAAGCTATAACTAAAAGAAAGAGGGAATCCTTGGGCATATGTACCTTATCAATTAGTAAAAGGAGGTTATAGATTGATGGTATTAGCATGCTGAAAGTGATATAGTTGGTCCATTTCCTCACCAGTGTGTCTGGGACAAATAGATAATCCATTTTTTCCTGGTCACTACATAGGCAATCTTTGCTTGTTTATACCAACAAATGTTTTAATCTTGTAGAATATTTGTTGGTGGTTTGTGATAGAATGAAGAAGGATTGAATTTCTATTGTCTCATTACATGCTTAAACTCTATAGTTAAATTGTACTATATCGCAATTGAAAACATTGTCTGCTCGCCTTAATCTGATCCCATTTCCTTTGTGAAGTTGAGAGCTCGTAATTTTAATCTGAAGTAGATGGATGCCTTTTTCTACGCATATCTTTTTTTTTTTTTTTTTTTTCTAAATACACATGTTAAATCTGAGCACCAGCATAAAAAAAAAAAAAAAAAAACACTCCCCGTTAAACCCGACTAGCGAGTGTGGAGTTGAGGAAATCCTTGTACGCAATCTTACCCTTGCATAATTGCAAAGAGACTGTTTCCTGGATTTACCACTGCTCCGGTTCTCTCCCTTTTTAAAATGTATTTGGTGGGAATCGAACCCAGATTCTATTCCCACCTATTAAGCATGTGTCGCCAACTGAGCTACACTCATTAAATCTGAGCTCCAACATCATATATGAAAACCTGATAATGCAAATGATGTCTCTTTTCCATGCAGCAAACTACCAAGCTGTTCGATGCTTGGCATTGACCTCACTAAACCCTGAAAGGAGCTCTATTCTTTTGCATCATTTCATGAAGACTGGCCAAGGTATTGTCTGTTATTCTTCTTTGGTTTCTTGTATCCACAATATATCTTTGATGTTAGATATTCCATTGTGCCATTTTTAATTAGCATAACATTTACCGTATCTTAGAACAAAGTTTTGTAACCTCGAGATGATTATACTCTAATTTCAATTGTTTGGATGTCTGGGAAATCCCGGTTACAGTATGGTACTAAAGAAAGAAAATATTACTGGCATAGTGGCTCTCCTAATACACCAGAGGTGTCCCAAATTCACTCACCAAATGCACACCTACCTGCGTGACCCTTTCCCTTTTAATTGTTGACCTCATAACAGAATTCCTATCCCATAACAAAATTCCTTCACGCATTCCCCAATCCTAAGCATAAGTGTCAGCCACAAAGTATAATAGATTGTCTACATCATTGCTTATCCTTCCTAGTGTTGACTCTAGTGACCACATACCTATCAATATGATAGGGCCCAAATTAACAAAGCCCAATATGGCAAGGTTTATGAAAGAAAAGGAAAAAAACCCAAGGGGGGAAAGGATGCTGCATCACAGCCCTTGTGCAGGCTGAGTCAGCAAGTTTGTTAGGGGATTCTGTTACTCCTTTTGCTGATAAAGGGGAGTCGTGAGGTGGGGAATAAAGACCTGGGAGGTCATAGCATGGTGGTTACACACTAGGGGATTCAAAGCTCCAACTGGGAGCTGTGGTATGGTGAGAACGAGGACCATGGAGAACCTGGAAGAAAGAGTGCGTCGGTCAGAGTTGGGGCAGGAAGAATTGCTTAACCGTATGGAGGCCAGTGATGTTAACCAAGCCGAAATCATCAGGCAGTTGCGAGAGCTTGGTGCGGGAATCCAAGAACTCCGTGCGGAAGCGTTCGGAGAGGAACGAAGTCGAGGGGGACGAGGGAGAGGGGGCTCCTCTGGTTCGAACCACAATAACACGGGAGCGACCCAAGGAGATGGGAGAGGCCGGAGGTTGGAGATTCCCTCTTTTTCTAGGGTGAATGCATATGCATGGTTGAGCAAAGTCGAGAGGTACTTCCAAGTGAACGAAATCGAGGAAGAGGAGAAGGTGGCCGCCGTAATGCTCGTCCTTGAGGGAGAGGCTCTCACGTGGTATCAATGGTGGGAACTCCACGAAGGCAATGTCACGTGGGAGATTTTCAGGCGAGAGATTCTGAGTCGATTCCAACCGAAGATGATTGATAACCCATACGGTCCTCTCTACTCCTTGAAGCAGACCGGTACGGTGGCTTAGTTCCGGTCGTCGTTTGAGATGGTGGTGGGGACAATGAGATACGCGGATGAGGAAGTTCTGAGGGGAGCGTGGTTAAGTGGGTTGAAGGCCAGTATAAGGGAAGAGGTTCTTATGAACCCTGGGCTTCGTTTGTCATCCATTATGAAGCTGGCCCAAAGAATAGAGCTCAGAAACGCGGCTTGGGCTGACGAGGGAATGGGCCTCATTAATCAAAAGAATGGGTTTGGGCCTCAGAAAAACTCCACCGGCCCAAAGAACCCAACATCTGGAATTTTCTTTTCTGGGGGATTAGGGCACGCGTCTTCAAGGTCAGTTCCAGATGCTTCCAAATCCACACAGCCGACGCAGGTGTCGCACGGAGATCGTTCGGCGGTGGGTTCTACAGGAAGTCGTGCCACCGATTCGTCTGGCACTCGGTTCAAACGTCTCTCAGACGCAGAGACTCGCGAACGAAGACGCAAGGGGTTGTGCTTTAAATGTGACGAAAAGTGGGGTCCAGAGCACAAGTGTCCGGCGCGACACATTCACCTGCTCATCACACACGAAGAAGAGGTTGACGAAGCAAGGCAGGAGGAGGAGGCGGAGTTGGAAGTTGTTGATTCGTTGCAGATCGAAGAGGAGGCAGCCCTCCAACTCTCCTTGCATACCATGATGGATATCTCTTCGAGTCAATCCATGAAGGTATGGGGCACTATTTGTGGCAAGCAAGTGGAAGTACTTATTGATTGTGGAGCATCAAGTAATTTCATTAAGCAAGACTTGGTGGGTCTCTTGGGGTTAAAGTCTGAAATAACACCGATGTACACGGTGGTGATAGGGAATGGTCATAAAGTGACTTGCCAAGGAGTGTGTAGAGCTGTCACGCTTGGGATTCAGAACAGTGTTGTCGTACAGGATCTTTATCTATTCGACCTGGGTGGGGCTGATGTCGTTCTAGGCTTGGATTGGCTCAAGGGGTTGGGAGAAATTAAAGCGAATTTCAGGGAAATGACCATCAAGTTTTTAAGTGGTGGATAAGAGACCACGATCAAAGGAGACCCTTCTTTGTCCAGAACCTTTGC
The DNA here is from genome assembly GCA_032173675.1 of Gastrolobium villosum. Classification (NCBI taxonomy): domain Eukaryota; kingdom Viridiplantae; phylum Streptophyta; class Magnoliopsida; order Fabales; family Fabaceae; genus Gastrolobium; species Gastrolobium villosum. The sequence continues at coordinate 363,850 of JAVKPL010013638.1, read as the reverse complement.
TTCGCTTAAATCTATGGCTAAAGCTCTAGAGCAGCAAGGAGAGGGCTACTATGTGAAGTGGGATGTTCCTGTTCCATCCCTGAATTTCCTTGACGAATGGAAGGAGCTGGATGACCTGTTGAAGGAGTATGGAGATGTTTTCTCTGAAGCGAAAGGGGTTCCCTCCAAAAAGAAGTCAGGACCATGCTATTTTATTGAAGCCGGAGGCAGTGGTCCCCAACATCAGGCCATACAGGTACTCTTTTTTCCAAAAATCTGAAATTGAAAAATTGGTGGGAGAGTTACTGAGTGATGGTATGATTAGGACAAGTGTGAGTCCGTATTCGAGTCCGGTTATTTTGGTAAAAAAAAAAGATGGGAGCTGGCGAGTCTGTGTAGACTATAGAGCCTTGAACAAGGTTACTATACCGGATAAATTCCCCCTTCCTGTTGTGGAGGAGTTACTGGATGAAGTGGGAGGGTCACAAGTGTTCAGTAAGTTGGACCTCAAATCTGGGTTCAATCAGATTCGAATGAAGGAGGATGATGTCCCCAAGACTGCTTTTAGGACTCATGAGGGGCATTATGAGTATTTAGTAATGCCCTTCGGACTTACTAATGCTCCTTCTACTTTCCAGTCCCTTATGAATGAAGTGCTTCGACCTTATTTAAGGAAGTTTGCTTTGGTTTTCTTTGACGACATCCTAGTCTACAGGAGCCGTCGAACACATTGATCACTTGCGGAAGATATTTGCAACTCTACGTTCCCACAAACTGTTTGCCAATAGGAAAAAATGTGTTTTTGGTCAAAAACAAGTTGAATATCTAGGACACATCATTTCTGTGGATGGAGTCCAAGCCGATCCATTAAAGATCAAGGCTATGGTCGAATGGCCAGTTCCTAAACACATCAAGGGTTTGAGGGGTTTCCTTGGTTTAACGGGTTACTATAGGAAATTTGTAAAAGATTATGGTATGATAGCCCGTCCTCTCACTGATTTGCTCAAAAAGAATGCTTTCAAATGGGATGCTAATGCCCAGGCTGCTTTTGATCGGTTGAAAAAGCTTATGACTGCTGTTCCTGTATTGGCTTTACCTGACTTCTCCAAAACTTTTGAAGTGGTAACGGATGCGTCTGGCAGGGGAATAGGTGCGGTTTTGATGCAAGAGGGCAGACCCCTTGCGTTTATTAGTAGGGGATTCTCATCCCATGCCATGGGAAAATCTGTTTATGAAAAGGAATTAATGGCTGTGGTGTTTGCTGTCCAGAAATGGAGACCTTATCTCTTGGGAAGGCATTTCGTGGTTAAGACAGATCAGAAGAGTCTCAAATATTTGCTTGAACAGAGGGTTTTGGGAGAAGGTCAACAAAAATGGGTCTCAAAATTGATGGGGTATGATTTTGAAATTCTTTATCAACCAGGGAGGGGGAACGTTGTTGCTGACGCTTTGTCCCGCAATGAAGAATTTCATCTGTTGTCTAAAGCTCTTTTGCCACAGTTGGGAGATATAGACCATGAAGTGCAGGCAGATCCTCGGCTCTTAGGAATTATCCAAAATCTAATAGCTGATCCTGCTTCTCATGCCGGGTTTCATTTACAGGGAGGACGCCTTTTCTACAAAAACAGGTTGGTCCTCTCCAAGTCTTCTACGTTCATTCCTGCTCTTCTGTCGGATTTCCATGATTCTTGCATTGGGGGACACTCTGGCTTTTCTAGGACGTATAGGAGGATGGTTGGAGTTGTGTTTTGGGAGGGCATGCGGAAGGTGGTCCAACAATATGTGATGGATTGCGCAATATGTCAACAAAATAAGGTTCAGAACTTATCACCAGCCGGACTTTTGCAGCCTCTGCCAATTCCGTCCCAAGTCTGGACGGATATATCAATTGATTTTGTGGGTGGACTACCTAAGGCTCACGGGGTTGATACAATTTTTGTTGTGGTGGACCGTCTTACTAAATTTGCTCACTTCTTGCCCTTAGCCCATCCCTATTCGGCTAAAGAGGTGGCTGACTTGTTTATTAAAAATGTGGTCCGGCTACATGGATTTCCCCTTACAATAGTATCCGATAGGGACCGGTTGTTTCAAAGTCAATTTTGGATGGAACTCTTCAAATGTGCCGGTACAAAACTCAATTTTACAACTGCTTATCATCCCCAATCTAATGGGCAAACGGAGGTGGTAAATAGGAGTCTTGAGACGTATTTACGTTGTTTTTGTAGCCCTAAACCGCGTACTTGGCCTAACTGGTTACATTGGGCGGAGTATTGGTACAACACCACATTTAAAATTTCCACCGGCATGTCTCCATTTCGGGCTTTATACGGTGTGGATCCTCCTAGTTTATTGCGGGTGGGTAATAGCTTTCCCACAGTGGATGCGGTATCTCACTTGTTGGCTGATAGGGAACTTATTCTGGACGAATTGAAAGAGAATTTGCGTCTTTCCCAAGACCGAATGAAGTCTCAAGCAAATAAAAAGAGAAGAGAAGTGCAGTATGAGGTGGGTAATCTCGTCTACTTGCGTCTTCAACCTTACAGATTGAAGTCCCTAGCTACTAAAATAAATGAAAAGTTGAGCCCACGTTATTATGGACCATATCAGATTTTGGCTAAGGTTGGTGCTTCAACTTATAGATTGGCTTTGCCTTCCACTAGCAAAGTTCATCCAGTTTTTCATGTTTCTTTGCTCAAACCAGCCGCACATCCCATTATCAATGCACAGCCTTTGCCTTCTTCTTTGTCAGATGAATGGGAATTACTAGTTGTTCCCGAAAAGGTGTTACAATGGCGTCGGGGTCACCATGGCCAGATGCAAGTTTTGATTCAATGGCATGATTTACCTTCGTTTGAGAATTCCTGGGAAGATTACTCTGCTATACTGTCTCAATTCCCTAATTTTCACCTTGAGGACAAAGTGCTTTTGTTGGGGGGAAGTATTGATAGGGCCCAAATTAACAAAGCCCAATATGGCAAGGTTTATGAAAGAAAAGGAAAAAAACCCAAGGGGGGAAAGGATGCTGCATCACAGCCCTTGTGCAGGCTGAGTCAGCAAGTTTGTTAGGGGATTCTGTTACTCCTTTTGCTGATAAAGGGGAGTCGTGAGGTGGGGAATAAAGACCTGGGAGGTCATAGCATGGTGGTTACACACTAGGAGATTCAGGGCATCTCGAACGTCCCTGGTTCATTTCATTATGTTGAACTTTTTTCTTATTTCCTTTTTTGCACAAATCTGAGCTATAGCAGCACTATAGCATGTAATTAGATGATGGTTCTTTGCTGGATCTTGTTGATTTTACTGGTTGAATATTGAAGTAGAGGAATTATTCAGTTATCTTGTTGTTACTGTTTGATTTCTATCACAATACCTCCACCTTAAGATTCATCTTGTCCTCAAAGTGAAGGCGACCAGAGATACGGTCTTTCCCCTGGGATCCCATTGTGTGAAATTTAAGGGCCAACTGATGTGTAAATTATAGCTTCCACCGGGACCCCATTTGCTGCCTTCATCTCTCCCACAACAACAAGCGACACAAAGATGGAATCAAGCCTAAAACCCCCTTGAAGTTTAATAAAATCCAATTAATGATGCCAATTCTGCAATTGTCTCACATCAAGTGGCTGGGCATGAAAATAATATCTCTTTAACATTAGCCTCAAAAGTACTAATCTTTGAATACAACTTGCAAGCATAATGATAAAGCTGTTCTCCAATGATCCTGTACTTTTGTAGGACTATTGAACTAGTCAATCCCATAGATAATGCAATCCCATATATTAATCTTTTTTTCACTATCACTATATATATTAATACTTGCGTCTAAACTTTTTGCCAGTTCTCTCCCCTGAACAGGTCTCTTCACAGGAACATGTTTTACCTGTACAGCTCACTTCATGGAGCTCAAAGAATGCTATTTCTCTGGATACAAAAGTACGTTTAGGCATGAGGATTTCTTCATTTGATAACATGGAAATGTGAGTGGCTTAAATTTGGTCTCTCCCTATTCTTTTAGGAAATAAATCTGTCCTTGGTGCATCAATTATACTTTTGCAACTTTTTCTGATTCACTGCATTATTAGTCTTTTCCTGGATCCCCGGACCAAATGTTATTCGAGGCAATGGTCCACTATATTGTGTTGTAGCTTCTAATAGCCCAAATCATTAGCGAACAATGCGCCAAATAGTAACTTGTTCATGATTGAAAACATTAATTATCTCTTGCCCTGCTATATCATTGGTATTGGCTCAAAGCTTACGCTGTCCATGATTATGGTTTGATTACTGAACAAATTTTTTTTATATGTGACACTGACAGCCAGGAGCATTTGCTTTCTGCAGTATCTTACTACACAAAAGGTTTACTTCTCCTCGTATTATTTTAACTGCCAACTTTCCCCTCTTCATCTGAAGGATCAAACCTTATTTCATTCTTTGTTGTTTTTGTATATAGCCAAGTACTTACTAGTGGAAAGGAAGGGAATCATTAAAGTTATTGTGCATAAAGATTCAAATGCTGCGGATATCCTAAAGTCATTTATTCATGCTCTCGTCCTGGCAAATAATGTCAATAAAAGCAAATCTTTGCACTCAGAAGGCCAAATGTGGATGGATAATCAGTATGAAGTATTTATCCAGAAGGTACTTCTTTAAGCTTCTAGTTAAATTCTATTTAGGTTCTTATTTATGTTCTTTGATTTCGTAAAAGCGTGATATATTAATCTTTTCCCTGTTGATGAATATATAAGAATATTTATGATATGAATCTAAGAATATATATAAGAATATTTCGTAAAAGCGTGATATATTAATCTTTGCAGCTCAAGTCATTAGGCTGGAAAACAGAACGGCTTCTATCACCTATAATATGGAGGGCAAACTGGATCTATGAACCGATGGAAGAAAAAGTTGATTAGGGTCATCTCCAGTCTTTATACATATAACATTTTTCTAGAGAAGGTGACTAGTGGCAGCTCCGGTTGGATTGAGGTTATTTGATGTGGAGTTGAATTTTGATGCTCTTTCCAAAATTGGAGTGGTTATATGGTTGACAATGCTAGCATATGATTTTTTACAAGTCATTTATGATTTCACTGACATTCTGTCGAGATAAAGAAAACTTGACCAGGTTATTCTTGCAATTGCACCCTTATTTCTCTCCCCTACCTGTTTGGAAAGAAAGGAAGGGGTGGTGGTTGGTTGAGTTAGGAGTGCAGTAAATGCATCGTGGCTTGTGTACATATATACTAAGTGAAAAGCTCAGTTAATGGTTTAAGCCACCGTGTATGACCTTGCTGGAATATCAAAAAAAAATTTAATTATTAAAATTACAGGTTATATTGTTTCAATTTTTCTTATGACTAGTAATCATTTTGACCGGCTTATTTTCATCTTCTCTTCTTGAAGAACCGGGCCAAATTATTTTGACCAACTATTGCAAAGTCCAAACAGGCTAATCTCCTGCTGTAGCATAGAAACAATTGTGTTGTGTATGAAATCAACTTGTAGGGCATTTGGTAGTTGGGATCATTCCATGGTAATTTAATCAAGAAGGATACTAATTGCCATACCAATCACGGTTGCCAATGTTTCTTGTCTTGTTTTTTTGGTTATGAACATGTATCTGTTACTATAGGAGGAGGAAACATTGGCAATCATGATTGGTATGACATTTGGTATGCTTCCTATTTGAATGACCATGGACTGATCCCAAAGTTTAGTCTCCTTTCAGTTTACTTAGTTATGTTCTTGGTGGATACATAGGCACTTCTCTAGTTCTTCAGATACCCAATTCAATATACAAACATTCATTTAACAAAACAACAAGGCCTTGGATTGATAAATCCTCATCGAGGCATATGACATGTTTTAACTTTGTAAGGAGACTACCCCTTTTTCAAACTTATATAAAACCACTCCCCGTTAAACCCGACTAGCGAGTGTGGGGGTGGAGGAAATCCTTGTACACAACCTTACCCTAGCATAATTGCAAAGAGGCTTAAAAAAAAAACAAAAAAACCTAAGAACTCCGGCTCAAGTGACAACTTGTTTTTCAAATCAAATTCCATCCAAGCCGTTTGGCCTATCTTCATACTTCCATCCTAACCAGAACAAATCAAAAAATTGCCTAATAATCTGATATAAAGTACCAGTGGTTTTACAAAGAGCACCTTCAAGAATCCAAACAACACCAATTGGCAATTTGTCGTGCCCAGCAGTATGAGTACGAGTAATAGTTTGTCAGCCAAAAAACAACACAAGATTGAAACTGAATCAGATTGCCAACTCTTATGATAAAGTACGGAAACTTTATGAATATAGCAGGCTCTACGGCTGCAACAAACTTTTTCTTAAAAATAAAATAAAAAATAGTGTAGACAAAATGAGTTAAAGAAAAAAGACTTGTATGAGTTACAAAGTAATATATGAGGGCTATACAGCAGCACCAAGGAAAACCATAATCATAAACTAAATCTATCTAAAACATGAATACACATCTATTACTTCATTAATTTGTCTCATTTATCATTGTTTTTCAAATGATGAACACTCCCAATCTCTGCATACAAATATTTTCAATTTTAAACTAGCCCCATCTACCTGAAAAAAAGCTAAATATATTGTTGAATGAAGAAGCATATAGTTAAGGCATATATTGTTATAAGTTAAAATCAAGAAGCTCCTGATGTCATCCATTTAAAGATATCAAAAGTGGGTCAAAACTGAACTTACAATTCTTACAGTGCATTGCAGCCTTAACTTACTACACATCAATATCAGAACTACCTTGTTTGTACATGTCTTTTCTTGTCCTTCCAGAACTCATCTTTTTTTGTCTTCGCTTTCACAATGCCCATCTTACTATGGATTATACCAGCCATGGCTCTCCTATCCTTCTTGTTTTTCTTCTTAGCTTTGACATCGAGAATATCCCGAAGCTTCTGGTAAGAATAGGAATCCATCACCTGCCCACTCTTGATCATCATCTTGTGATAAAAAAATGCTCGCCTAAAATCTCTAACACGAATAAAGGCATATATCATAGTTGAATAAGTTACAGAATCTGGTTTTAATTTAAGAACTGCCATCTCTTTCAACAGCTGTGGCAGCTTTGAGTGTTGCCCTCCTCGTGCATATGCATTCATCAACATATTATATGTCATCACTGTTGGGCGCAATCCAACCTTCCCAAATTCAGATATTACATCTCTTGCTTCCATGAAGTGACCTTGTTTAGCAAAGCCATCAATAAGAGTGTTGAATGTCACCAGAGTTCCTTCAACTTTCTCGCTCCTCATTGACTTCCATATTTTCATCAATGTTTGGGTGTCACCAGCACGCCTAAATGCATCCAGTAAAGCAGTGTAGGTTTCTACAGAAGGTTTAATACCTTCCCTTTGCATGTTTTCAAATGCCGCATAAGCTTTCTCATGCAAGCCACTAACTGAATACGCATGGATCATAGCTGTATAAGAATGTGAAGTAGGCTTTATGCCAACTTTCTTCATCTTCAAGAATGCATCTGCAGCCATGTCACTCATATCTTTCTGCTTCCCATATGCACTGATTAGACAAGTATATGAATGAGCATTTGGCTTCAAGCCAACATCCTGCATTTCTGCCAGCAGCTTCTCTACAATTTTATGTTGCATTCTTCTGCTGTATGCATGCATTAGAATGTTGAAGGTAGCTGCGGTGGGCTTAATCCCTTTAGCTTTCATCTCAACGAAAAGGCCTTCAGCTTCTTCTACATGGTTGGATTTACAGTATGCATCCATCAGAGTGTTGTACACAATTGCATTTGAAGAGACCCCTTTCTTCTCCATTTCAGATTGGATGATGAGAGCTTCCCTCATCAGACCCTCAGCACAAAATGACTTTATTAATGCACCTAGGACTTCTTCACTCCATCTGACCCCTTTTCTGTTCATTTTCTCAAAAAATTGCCATGCATCTTTCGCACTACGGCCAATTTTTCTCATAACAGTAACCGTAATCGAGCATGTCACATGATCTGGACGAATATTATCTGTTTCCATTGACTCATACACTTTCCAAGCATCTTCATACCTAAGACAATCAGACAACCTTTAACAATGAACTCTTCCAATATGTGTATTTAAAGAGAGAGAGAGGGGGGGGGGGGGGGGGGGGATGCTGCCCTATACAATGTAAGAACATTTTCAGAGTAGGGAGAGATGAAAGAACTTTTTCTTTGATGGAGTCCAGAGAAAGGAATTAAATATCTTAATTATGATTATGTTCCTAACTTTTCATAGTTTTAAGTTTGGAAGCAGCACAGGGAACCTAAATAGGTGGGGTTATTTGAAATATCTTAAAATATCTTAATTCTTTGACAACTACCTACTGAAGTTTTATAAATTTTTTAGTTGTCCATAGGCTACTTAATAACAAACTAACTAAAAGAAAGGACTTCCATCTGCCATAATGGAAAACTAAATTGGTGTGAAGAGACTTGGGTATGGTTTGCTTCAACACCTGGAATAACCAATACCTAGCCAAATCAATCACACCATAACTATTAGCTTCCAATTAAATTTTTTTTTTTATATTTCCACAATTTGGTACCTATAATAAAAAACAGAAACAGACATTTCATAAACAATATACTTCCAGTTCCACTTTTGAAATATAATATACAGAAACAACGGTTTTCCAACACAAAAATAATAATATAGAGCTATGAAACAAAAGTAGAGCCCATTAAGAGAACTAGCAAAGGATGTGAACATCCACCTGACACATCATGCCAAAACTGATGCACGAGTATCAGTACAGTGAATGTTCATCTCATAACAATGCTTGTTCGATCCTATGAAGCACCGACACCGACACGGCGTTTTCGATACGTTCCAAATACGTTCTCGATACGACCATTAATTCGCCGATACGATACAATACGCTTCCGATACGTTCCCGATACGTGTATCGGATACGTTGGAAAAAAAAAAAATTCGGAGTATCGGTGCTTCATAGGTTCGATCTTTGCTTAACTTTCCAAATGTCATCATCAATCAGAATTCCAGGTAAAGGATGTTGCAGCATGTCATTTCCAGTGTTAAGATTTATAAATGAGAACGAGCATGCTTTATACTACTGCTCAGATAACAAGCTTGTAGCACAATGTTCATTTCTTTATTTTTGGAGAGAGGAGAATGATGATTAGAAGAACTACAATGGTGAAACAACTCAATTAGTATACAAGTTAAAATGTGTAATCATCCATCTAAGCAGAAAGAACAAGCTATATGACTTGAATCCTTTGTTATTACTTATGTCAATCTTCCTAGAACCCATAAAAGCAGCAAGAGAGAAACAAGCAAAGCACATGATTGTACAAGAATCTTGTACCTGGCACAAGACAGAAGGCCTGAAATTGCGGCATTGTAAACATGAACATCTCTGAACTCCTTGCTAGATGGTAAGTTTCTGAACAAAAGCATCAACTTTTCACCCATCCCTGCTCTTCCCAACAAAGGAAACAACAAAGTACAAGCCCGAGGTGTAACAAGTGATGGTTCCTGAAGCCTCATCCACTGAAAGAAGTACAAACAAGACACCAGAAGGTGCTCCTCTCCAAGTAATTCCAAGACCTGCCAACACTCTTTATCACTAACCCTTCCTTCATATTCAGCCAAAGCCTCCTCCAGAGTCAGATTTTGCGGCAAGTTCCTTGCAAGCTTAACAATTTCACCCACTACCCCTTCAGGTAATTCCTTATTCTGAAACCCCATTTCTTCCTTCTCCTCAACAAACAAGTTGCTTTCCTCCGAACCCATTTCAGCTTCTTCAACAAAGTCGCTGGCTTCCGGAGCAAGATGCCATGAAATGCGACGGTTCTGCTGAATTGTCAATTTTCCTTCTGTTCCAGGGTCTTGGGAGGGAACCCAAGTGCGTGTTTTGAAGAATTTGTAGATTGGATCATCTGGGTCATGTGATTGTTCTTGCTCTTCTTCTTCTTCTTCTTCTTCTTCTTCTATTGCTTCTATGCCTTCTTGTTCTTGTTCTTGTTGTTGGAGATGTTGGAGGAAAATGGGGGTTGTTGAAGAGTGGGTGGCATTAGATGGTGATGCACATAGACAAAGGGATAGAGAAAGTGATGAAGTTGGGGTTTTGGAGTGGAAGAGAAAGCAGGGTTTTGAAAGACTAAGAGGGTGAGGGTGAGGGAGAGTGTGGTGTGAAATGGAAGGGTGAAGGAAGAAGATGTTGGAAGAAGAAAGAGGGAGTTTGTGGTGTATGAGGCTCAGAGCCATGCTTTTCTATCTGCAAATGCAAAGGTTACCTTGTTATTTCAGTTGCTGATTCACTCCATGGTACCCTGGTTCATGTCTTGTGTTACTTCTATAAATTTGTGAGAAATTTGGGGGAAAATGATAATTGTTCTTGTCATGTGTGAATGAAATACGTGTTTTGTACAATGTTCAATGAAATATCTATTTCTTGTTTTTTTTTTTTTTTTTTTTTTTTGTGTAATTAGACCATGGGTATGGGTGTGTTTGAATTTTGTTCTCAAAAACAAAATTTGATTTTTTTAAAAAAAATAATAAAAAAAACTTATTTAATAATATATGTTTTGTAAAAATAGTTCTTAAAATTATAATTTTTTTTAATTTTTAGAATCAAATTTAAATATTATATTTGAGTTATGTTTGCAAATAATTCGCTACACGTAGCGAAATATGCCATGTCAGGCTGCACAGTCAGCAAAAATGACACGTGTCAAGCTGACAGTAATACAAACATAATTCGCTGCACAGTGTAGTGAATTATACCGCGTGACATTCCGAAAAATTTTACCAATCTAATAATAATTTGGTGAAGCGTGACAAAATGGTCACTCAGGACCCGTCTAATAACTCAGTAACAACAATTATCATACTTGCTACAAGAGAAAATGTGATCGGAGACATTATATGCCTGCATATTATTTGGATGACAATGCAAGGAAACATGTGAGATGGAAGTGATAAAATCTCAAAGTAACTTTCTAAACACAAGGGAATACTGGAAGCTTAAAAAACATTGTATAATTTATATAAAATACTCATGTTACAAATATTTGACACACTAAACACACATAATGATTAATAAAAGGGAAAACATTTTCTCATGTTATAGGAGAGTTGTTTTCACCTATTAGTGACCCTTCGATTTTCTTGTAATATTTTCTTTTTCTTTTTTATTTTTTTATTAGATGTGGACCCCACATGAGATGTGTCTATAACGTGAGAAAATTTTCTCATGTGACATGAGAAAATCGAAACCCTTAATAAAAACACTTCAACTGAGTTCCTAGTTTACTTTCTTGCTCGACAATCTATTTCATACTGAAGTTGGAACTAATAAGTGTGTGTGCATATTTTGCATCTCTAACAATGATACTATACGTTTATCCTTTGAGCACTGAACCATTCATTTCAACACCTTTCAATCTTTATCAACATTTTCCCTTGAGCTATATGATCATTTTCGATGCCCAGATGATTCCATGAGAACTGCAACAGCCGCAATAAACATAAGCGACATGGCCCCAAGCAATATATATGTTCTTCTTGATGATTTGCGATACTCCCCGAACAATACAATGCCCCAAAGGGTACTCACAAGTGGAAGTGCCTATATATTAAACAACACATCTTCAGTTAGCAAGAATTGATGATTCCAGGAACAAGCACAAGTCAAATGTTAAGACAACAGCCATGTCACACGTTATATGTTGGTATATAGCTCACTCTTAGCATGGAGAAAATAACTCTTATTGGCGAAAAACATAGAAAGTCAAATAAGGTTTTATTTTTTTTAAATATTTGGGCTTGCCTCATTAATGTTGCTTAGGGTTTCTAAGCCTATTTATATTTGCCGAAAAACATATTGTTGTGGGTCTCGGATTTATTCTGTTTTATCTTTTTTAAATATTTGGGCTTGGCTCATTAATGTTGCTTAGGGTTTCTAAGCCTATTTATATTTGCCTGGTAAACTGAGTGATTTATAAGCCTCGCCCGTCCCCCACCTTCTTTACATTTGCTTGCCTGTCAATATCAGAGGCAGGGAAATGATGGTGGATTTCAAGGTAGACGTAATAAACCTAGCGATACATAAGCTCTGATACCATGTAAAGAACCTTGGGATACACCACCCCAAAAGCTAGCTCAAAGGGTGAGAGTGCCCAAGGTCTTATAAGGGCCACATTAGTTGTTCATCCAACCAATGTGGGACTAGCTCAAAGGGTGAGAGTGCCCAAGGTCTTATAAAGGCCACATTAGTTGTTCATCCAACCAATGTGGGATATATATCTCAACACTTCGCAACTAATCCGATTTGGGGCGGGTCCAGGATTAAGGCTTCAAACCCCTCCCAAAGGTGGTACTGGGGAGATTCGAACACATTGACAAAGTAAATTTGAAAACATAAATTGAAAGAAAAAACTCACTTGAACAGCATTTGCTGCTGCATATCCTGCAGCTTGACCTCCCATAAATTGGAGGCCATTTCCAAAGCCACAAAGGAGACCAGCCAAAAAAGCCCAACCTCTTCCATCCCAATCTCTCAAATAAGCCTTAAGTGATGACTTGGGTAAGTTCAAGATAGGGTGGTAAAGGAAGGTGATGTTTAGAACTATGGCAACAACAAAACAAGAGACTGAAAAGTAAAAGAAGGCAGTATAAACACTCAAATGGGGAACCCCTTTCTTTAAAGTGTGCCACTGGTCATTTGTTGCCAAATTGAATGCTGGTGAGAATAGAGAGAAGCAAACTCCAGCAAAGAAAGTTATAGCCAATCCAATGAAAGTGCTCTTACCAAACACCTACAAAAGGTTTAACAGAAGATGAAGCATAAAGTGAAAATGTTTGTGAAAATTGCAGTGTATAATTCCATGAAGCATAGCCACCTGCCTTAATTGATCTTCTTTTCTCAAGTTCTATAAGAAAAAATGCAGTTCCTGCTTTGGCTTTGTATGCAGGATCACTTCCATTCTCTAGATCCCTTGAATCAACTATATATGTAACAAAGAAGAGGAAAAAGGCCAGCATTTATCAAATAAAACAATCCCATGAAATTGGAAACCAATTATTGTTACCTTCATTTGTTTCTTTCAAAGTGGATAAACTAGTACCCCTGGCAAAAGAGCAAAATTTGGTTGTAAAATCAGAATGATTTGAAGAGAAGACACAGTAAAATCATAATCCAAAACAAAATCAACATTAATCAAGAAACCAATATAACTATTGAGATATATAAAACCATTAATGTAGCCTCACCCAATAGCTTAAGCTTTTGGGTTGAATTGGTTCTTTACATGGTATCAGAGCCTCGCTGTCCCCCACTTTCTCTTGTGGACTCTCTTAGCACAGGTAGGTTGGGCCTGTTGCATCATCCACTCTTCAAGCACAATGGGCTCTTGTGTAAGGGGGCATGTTGAGATATATAGTCCCACATTGGTTGTATATGCAACTAATGTGGCCTTTATAAGGCCTTGGGCACTCTCACCCTTTGAGCTAGCTTTTGGGGTGGTGTATCCCAAGATTCTTTACATTATCCCAAGGTTCTTTACATGGTATCAGAGCCTCGGTATACCGGGTTCAAACCTCACCGCCCCCCACTTTCTTTCTAGTGGAATTTCTTTGTTCACACAGGTAGGTGGACCTGTGCATTATCCACCCTTCAAAACCATTAATGTAGCCTCACCCAATAGCTTAAGCTTTTGGGTTGAATTGGTTCTTTACAATAACCATTCCAACCGAAGTAAAAAACCAACTCAAATTCTTCTGCTCCTAAACTTAGGGAAAACAGTTTTCTTTCTTTTTCCCCTCCTTAGAAATAGTACAGAAACAATTGCAGCAACAGAAATTCACCACTACCCAATAAGAAGATTCAGTTATCTTTGCAAATTATGCTTTAAAAAAGGAAGAAAAGAAAAGATCACCTTCTTACATTGGATTGAAAAAATAATAATGCTCCTAACTTTGATTGAGCTAGTTGTGAACTTACTAGTTCTTCTACTCCTATAATTGCCTTCATTAATTTATCATTTAAACATGATAGTCATGACAATTCTCCCAGCACAGGTTAACTTCATTTCCAAACAGAGGCAGCAAACATTTTCTTTTTATTATTTTTTGTAGAAGGTCAACGGTCATATCTCAAAGTAGTTATAAACAAACAACACGTACTGAGCTGCATCTTTGTGATGACTTGAAAAATCATTGAGCTTGGCCTTATTATCAGCAGTATTAGATGAATGAACAGCAGAGCCTAGACAAACAGCAATAAAAAAACAACCAACTCCTGGGAAAAGAATCTGAGCTTTATTGATTCTGTCATCCAAAAAGTAATTCAATGTTGTTCCTGTTACAATCAGAACAGAAACAGTGCAATGAAATTCAGTATTAGAGGACAAAAGCAAGCTGTAAATTATTTCAGATATTGAAACCTTTCTTTGAGTGCATAGCCCCAGAATCAAAGAGGAGTATAAAAGGGCCGACCAAGTTCAAATACCCATTTCGTGAGTATCTGGGGAAGGGAATACTCAAAGTAGTCTTTCACCTGCTTTTTGCAGAGAGACTGATTCGAACCCGCGACCTGACACACCACGGCAAGCAAGCTTACCGCTGAGCCAAGCCGGCCCTTCAATCAAAGAGGAGTATGAATGCAAAAAATACCTATAACAACAGTTATGCTTGATGAGATCACTTCAACAACTGATAATCCAACAAAAGCCCAAGCATATTGTGTGGACAGATTTCCAACACTAAGGACTACCCCACCCACCATGGCAAACAGAACAGAAGGCAAGTTATCCTGTATCAAAAAACCACAGCACATTTATAAACAAGTGTAAACAATAATAGCCAATAAATTATCAAGTTCAAGTCTGAGAATGCTGCATTCAACCGGTTACTTTTATGGAGATGTTTCATTTTTAAGTATGTTGAATACATGAGCACAAGATATTAAAATATAAAACAAAATATGTTTGTGACATCCCATGTTCTGAATAAAATTGAAAAACTATATAAATTTTTTTTTTAATTAATTCATAAAACTAAATCAAACCTTCGGAGTGTCACCACCCCACAACTTAATTATAGTAAGCAGAGATATATGGAATTCAGGGAAATTGCATGCTTGTTGCACATGCGGCTTGGATGCCTAGTTTTCAAATCCCATACCCATGTACAAAACATATGCATCTAATTCAGGTAGATATTCAAGACGTGACTGAATAAAGATGACTTTGTACCCAATACTTTGAAGTCTTCAACTTCTATACATAGTACATACAAATTATTCATGCTTGTAAATATTACTTTCTAAGATCTCTCATAACTAAAAATATCATCCAAAACGAGAGTTCTATGGAGGACTCACATGCCTCGTTAAAGTTAAAGGGTATCAAGGCTCCCCTTGTTAAAATAAAGAACAAAACCCGTTGCATAAGGCTTCCCAATTTGCGATGGTAGGAATGAAGGCCGATTATACAAGCAACTTTATCGGGTTTAGGAAAAGCCCGTGGTGGGGGATCACCACAAATGAGCCATTCTAGACCAAGCATTGACAAGTGAATTCGACACCATGTCTCAACCCTAAACTTTAAGGCTTTGGGTTGAGACACAGTGTTGGACCCACTATATTTCAGTACGATGAGTCCCACATTAATTGATAATTGACTAAGTGAAAAGTATATAAGCGGAAGGACCCGTAAACCCAATACCTTAAGGTTTTGGGTTGGAACATAGTGTCGGATCCACTTTATGTGGTTGGAGTAGCTTAGCCCATTGGTGATGGTCCCTCACCACAGGTTTCCCCTGGACCCGCCTAACAGTAATATCAAAGTCGAATTAGACTCCAGCTAGCCAGATATTTGGCTAGGAGGCAGTCGAATTGGACTCCAGCTAGCGCCAGATATTTGGCTAAGAGGCCGGTTGAGTACTTTGGGCCTTGGTATTCGGTTAAGGGGATCACATTGGTTGGTAATGGGCTAACTTAAGAGTATATAAGTGGGAGGACCTGTGAACCCAATGTTTTAAGGTTTTGGGTTGAGATATGATGTCGGAATCACTTTATGTGATTGGTCTAGTTTAGCCTATTGGTGGTGATCCCCGCCACGGACTTCTCTGGAACCCGCCTGATAGTGGTATCAGAGCTGAGTTGGGCTGAGGCTAGCCAGGTGTTTGACTAGAAAGCGGATTGAGTACTTGGACTTGGGGTAATCGGTTGAGGGAGAGCATACCAAATGATGAGTTTCACACTTGAGGGGTTAGATATATTCAAATGTGATGGGTCTCACATTGGTTGATAATGAACTGAGTGAAGTGTATATAAGTGGGGGGACCCATGAACCCAATACCTTTAGGTTTTGGGTAGTGACATGGTGTCGGATCCACTTGGTATGGTTGGTCTAACTTAGTCCTTTGGTGGTGGTCTCTCGCCTAGTGTTTTAAAACCCCACCCTGAGTTGACCCGGGTCAATCCTGACCCCTCCTCTCCGAGGGTTGGGGGTCACAAGTTGGACCCTATATGCACATATCAACCCCTCCGACCCCCAAAGCCCGGCCTGGTTTTAGTGACTCCCGGGTCAGAGGGGTCACTACATGTTTTTTTTTTAATTCCATGAAACAACTTCGTTTTATTAAAAAAGTAAAATAAAAATACTTGCAAATCTAAATATAATCGTTCTCTTCTCTCCCAACGGCCTATTCATCTTCAATTTTTACCTCGCTGACATAAATCTTCTTAAAAAGGTAAGAATTTTACCCATTCAAATGAAATCCTTATGGTCGTCGATGGAAAACAAAAATTCATTCTTACTTCCTTTAAATTTTCCTTTGTCATGAACCTTCTCAAAAGAGGCAGAACCGAGTCAGCGTAGTGATCCCATTAGAATATGAGTTTTGTACTTTGGTATCTCGATACTTTAATTAGGTTGTGTAATATTGAATTGTGGTTGTAATTGGTGAATTATATTAAGTATATTTTGAATTTTTGATGATTGGTGGTTTGTTTTTTAATATTTTTATGGGGCAGGATATTCTTACACCAGTGTAAGAGTTAGAAGTCTTACGCTCAATCTTGACCATTGATCTACTTGTGTCCAATGGCTCACATTACTAAAAAATTTGAGCCCCTAGATATAAGTGGGATCAATGAACAAGATTGAGCGTGTGACTTACACTAGTGTAAAATGATCATGCCCCTGTGTGTGTGACACTAGTGTAAAATGATCCTGCCCCTGTGTGTATGTTTGTATTTATATTTTTTTAATATATAAAATCGGCTTAGCATAGTGACAAGGGTAAAGCTTGCCAAAAAATACAATCTTTCGTCAAAAAATACAAGGGTAACGCTTGTCAGGCGAACCAGGGAGAACTTGTATTTATATTTTTTCAATATATAAAACCGGCTCAGCATAGTGACCCCGTAACCCCTCGGTTGAACCCGTGATCCCATGACCCCTTACCTTGGCAGGGTCGATGGCCGAGCCAGGTTTTTAAACAATCTCTTCAAGTCTAGAAACAATCTCTTCATCAAAAAATACAAGGGTAAAGCTTGTCAGGCAAACCAGGGAGAACTTATATTTATATTTTTTGAATATATAAAACCGGCTCAGCATAGTGACCCCGTGACCCCCCGTTGAACACGTGATCCCATGACCCCTTACCTTGGCCGAGCTGGGTTTTTAAACACGGCCCCCGCCATAAGTTCTCCATGGTTCGCCTGACAAGCTTTACCCTTGTATTTTTTGACGAAGAGATTGTTTATGGACTTGAACATGTGACATTTCGGTCACAAGGAGCAACTTTACCTCAACTCAAAGGCTCACCCTTGCTCCCCTCATTAAAGTAACTTCAAAAAACATATTGCATGAAGCATGAGTTCATGGTACCAACCTGAGAAAGCTGAGATAAGAAGTTTGGTTTGTTGTTGCCTATCTCACCTAAAGTGAAAGCAATGATAACAGCAGCCAATAGATTGGTGAGGGTGTAGTCAAGGTAAGTGTGCTGAGGAAGACGTCCTCTTCTTTCCAACATAGTCATTACAGCAGGCCATGTCCCTAAGAACAAAAGGGACAATAGCATGCACCCTATGGCACCTTCTTTGCTCTCCACCAGATACATTTTCAACTCACTACACAAAAATGATCGATTATTACTATGTATATATATGAAGAAATCAAGGAAGAACCCTGAAAGCATTGTCCTATGCTTTAGGAATATATGTATATGAGAATCAAAAGTACCACGTGAATACGGAGTCAACCCATCAGAATTTAATAATATACTTTATCCGATGGTGCCTCCCTTGCTATCTACCAGATACCTTCACTATACAAAACTCTGCTATGTGACGAAATCAATAATTATATCTGTGAGGATCAAAATATTGAAGACGTGAAAAGCATGCGAAGGGATCATGACAGTTGTTTAAATTTAGAGTTATTTATAAAAAGAATTAAGCAATATCAATTTACTGTGAGTTACATTAATAATTTTATATATCTTCATATGAGAGTCTATTAGCCTGAAAATTAGACAATGTACATACTTATCTATTGTGTTAAGAAATTCCACAAAAATTAATATTAATTATTAACTAAATAGGGGTGGTGATGATTGAATTCGTGACACCACTTTGATATCATGTACAAAATTAATTTAATCCAAAAATTTAAGCGATTAATTAAGACTATAATCTAGTTTGATATTATAAGGGATAGTCTTTAAATAATAAGTGCCGTAAGGTTACTCTTGTTGTGATTGTTGTAATAAATACATTAAAATTGTATCCAAAAAAAAAAAATTTAAATCGTCACTAAAAAGGGGCCATGATCCATGAGGTGGCTCACGTCATTTTCAGTTTGTTATGAATTATTGTCATGATTGTTATCGAGTTTTCAGTCCCACCAATATAACAAAAGTTTATTTTCATAATGATCATAATATGGTCCTTTGATGTTAATTTAAGTTTTTTAATTAATTTAATTTTTCATAATTAAATTGGGGAAATGATCTGTTTATAATTTTTTTTTATAAATTACACTAAATATGACCGGTCATACACTCTTGATTAATGTTTGACCAGTCAAATATGGTGTAATTTGTAAGATTTTGTAAACAAAAAGTTTGTAAATATAAATTTCTTAGAACCTTTCCCCGTTGAATTAAATTAGCATACTTTTTTTTTATAACATGGCATAGTTTTTTTATATATTCCTCCACTTTACCAATTATCACAATCCTTGAGTTCCTTATTTTTTAGGACATATTTGGTGCATAGTATAGAATAAGTTTGATAGTATAAAACTTGATAGTATAAGACCTTATTAAATTTTAATATTATTAGCATTTGGCATAATATTGTATAAGATAATAGCATCCAGTGTTTGGTAATGCACTTTATAACACTAAATAAGATAAAAATAAATATTTTAAAGAAAAATATTCCTGAATAAAGAATTTATATAATTCTTCAAAAGAGGTAATATGATATTAATTTTTACAAAAATTTATTGATATTAATATATTAATAAATATTAAAAAATTAATATATTAAAAAATTAATTTTTATTTTAATATATTAATATTGAAATGATATATTAATTCTTGATAATTGTACTTGTAAGAAATATTAATACATCAACCCCTTATATTTACCAAAGAAAATAAAAATACATCAACCCCTTATCAAGCTTAATCTCATCTTCTTAGGCCTAATTAAGTTATACATCATTTTATATTAAGAAATTCTTCTGTATAAATTTATATTATATAATAGTGACACCAATCAACTAAAAATACCATAATATATAAACTGACCATTCAAACTATACGCAATAACGTATGATCAACAACCCTGCTTTTTTGTTTGACTGAAACCTCTTACATTCCTTAATATTGATTGAGCCTTGATACCTGTTATATATAATCTGTTTTTTTTAATCCATGACGCAATAACTTTTTCTTCTGTTGAGCTATTTTTCTATCATGATTAGTATTGATCAATCGTTTTCAGCTGCTGACATCGAGTAACTAGATCATCCTATATTTAAATTTTAATACTTGATTCGTTTTTAGACGAATGAGACTTTGATTCGTGGTTTTTCCCTTGATTCGCAACCGTTATTTACATTGCACCAATATTAACACTAGATACGGCATACGAACCAACAACCTTGCTTTTTTGTTGGATCTTTGATATTCCTATATTAAAAAAAAAAACATGATATAATAATATGAGAAATTATAACCATACAAAGGCAGGGGCGGACGGAAGGGGTGATAGGGTGGGCCGCCGCCCCCCAAAATTTGAAGAAATTTTTTTAACATAAGTATAATATTAGCAATAAATTTTTATTTTTTCTCTCCATTAATGTGAAGTAATTTTCTCCCACCACAGAGTTTATGGAGCTTCTTTGTATTCTCAAGTCCTATATCTATTGAAACTCCTCTAACTCTGACTGCATTTTTTTCCCTCCAGTAAAGTTAATGAAATAAATAATACAAAAAAGAGAATGAGAAAGAGTGCACTAACATGATTAGATCTTGTCGAAGTGAAAAGTAAGCTCAGGGTTTAGTTTGGAGGTTTTAGAGAGAGTTCAGAGATAGAGAAAATAAAGTCACGATTATCAAATTCAGGATTTAATGTTTTCTTGTCCTTTTTTGCTCTAACAAAAACAGGTTTATTTAAGATTACATCACATTGTTGGGAGTATCAGTGACCACCAATAGAACTACATGGTTTCTCTTAGTTCAAATTCTTTTAGTTACGTGACGTTTGTTTGTTGGCGCAGACCTGGTAGTAACAATTAGCATATGGAATTAGTATTAAATTATGGGGAAGATCTATTACAAATTACACTAAGCCTGTTTGAATCCTCTTATTTTTAAACTAGAAACTACTTATAAGTTAAAAGCTAAAAAAAAAGTTAAAAGTTGCTTGGTTATTACATAAAAAATTTAGCTTAAAAGTTACTTAAAGCACATATTTCAAGAAAATTATCTCTCTATCTATCTTTATAACTCTTCATTTAAAAAAAAAACACACAATTCAAGAAAAAAAACTTAAAAAAAAGAGCTTTTTATTATAAGAATTTTTCCCAAAACCTGTTTGGCCTAACTCATGCTTATAAATAGCTTCTAACTTAAAAAAGAGAGGATCCAGACAGGTACAAATATTTAATTTTTCGTATTTTGGTCTCCCATATATTATGTTTGAAGAGAGAAACAAATGTTTAATTTTTAGCCCCCACGGGAAAAATTCCTGGGTCCGCCACTGTACAAAAGTGGATCAATAGTAACAAAAGAGAGAGAATGAAAAAATCTTAAAATAGATAGTTATAAAATCATATCGATTTATTTATCTTTATATAATTATGATTTTCTTATTTAATCATGTAATGTTTTCTTTCACACGACAGAAATCCATTTCCTTTCTTCTTTGACTGAAACTTCTTAGATTCCTTTAACATTGATTCAGCCTTGCTACCTGTCGTGCATAATCTGTTTTTTTAGTCCATGACGCAATAACTTTTTCTTTTGTTGAGCTATTTTTCTATCATGATTAGTATTGAATATTGATACATCGTTTTCAGCTGCTGACATTGCGTAACTAGATCATCCTATATTTAAATTTTAATCCTTTATTCTTTTTTAGATGAATGAGACCTTGATTCGTGGTTTCCCCTTGGATACTGTTGATTCGCAACCGTTATCTACATTGCCCCAATATACGGACACGAGAGACGGCATATGAACCAACATCCTTGCCTTTTTGTTGGATCTTTGATACTTCGATGATAAAAAAATATGACATAATCATACGAGAAATTATAATCATGTAAAGGTAGATCAATGATAATAAAAGAAGAGAAAAAAATCTTAAAATAGTTAGTTATAAAATCATATCCATTGATTTACCTTTATATGATTATATTCCCACGTAATTATGTAATATATTTTTTTCACATGAGAAAAATCCTTTTCCTTTCTTCTTTGACTGAAACTTCTGAGATTCCTTAACATTGATTGAGCCCTGCTACCTGTTATACATAATCTGTTTTTTTAATCCATGACGCAATAACTTTTTCTTTTGTTGAGCTATTTTTCTATCATGATTAGTATTGATACATCGTTTTCAGATGTATAACAGGTAACTAGATCATCGCGTAACTAGATCATCCTATATTTAAATTTTAATCCTTGATTCGTGTTTAGATGAATGAGACGTTTCCCCTGGACACTGCTGATTCATTACAATTATCTATATTGCATCGACGTCGATAAAAGACACGACATATGAATTCTAACACGTTAATCCTATAAATATTAGATTTCGACACGCTAAGATATATGTTGATATTAAATAATATTTTTTATTTATGTAATGTATATTATATTTAATATTCAATAATTTAATAAAATAATAAAACTAAATTTATAATGCTCATCAATTTTGTAAATAAATATAAGATGCAAATATTTATTATTATATTTTCAAATTAAAAATCTCTTATATGCTCGTGAGATTTATTTGATATCTATTTTTAATATTTATTATCAGTTTGGTAAGACATTAATCAATTTTTTTCATAATATGTAATGAAATTTCAAATATTATATATGTTGAAATTTCAAATAATATATAAGGTTGTTCTTCTCATAAAGAGGAAGACTTAATCGATTAAGTTGAAGATTTAATCGATTAAATCTTCATTTTACCATTTAATCGATTAAATATTCAATTTAATCGATTAAAGAGGGACATATTGATAGATAATTTGTAATCAGGGACAAAATGATTATTAAATAATTAATTAGGGGCAAAAGGTTGAAAAAGCCCGATATCGACCCAGTGACCTGGGACCGATTTTTCAAAATAAACTACAAAATATTCCAATTTTTGCACCAAGTGGAATTCGAACCCTGCCCTGTGAAGTGAGGAACATCACTTTGTACCACCACTAGACTATCATTTTTTTTTGTAAGCACCACTAGGCTACCATTACATGTGGAATAAAATACACTATTTAATATAGATAATTAGATATTATATAAATATTAAGTTAACATAATTATTTCAAAAATAGCATCAAATAGGAATCAAACCTTGTTGAAGATAGACAACATAGTATAATTACTACTATACTCCATCAGCTTATATTTTAAATTGCACCAATTAAAATATTTTATATAATTAAGTATAAAATATAAATTTATATATATATAGGGATAGGATCCATTGACACCAGTGTCAAACTTTAAAATTTGACACCAAATCCTAACCGTTGATTTTCGCCAATCAACGCTTATCATTTATTGGTAATTAATGATTAATTAATAAGTGTAATTCTCAATAAATGATAACCGTTGATTGAAGGAAATCAATGGTTAAAATTTGGTGTCAAATTTCAAAGTTTGACACCAGTGTCAAAGGATCCTGTCTCATATGTATATCTGGTTCATGCAGTTCAACCAATGACCCACTCGTTGAACCATTGACCCAATGATCCGGTACCTTGATCGGATCAATGATTAATCCAGTTCTAATAACATTGGATAAAAGAGTGCAAAAACTAAAATTTGCTTCTGGTATAGTTATTGGTGTGGTAATGGAAATTGGAAATTGCTTCTTGAGTGTAGGAACGTCAGGGGTGGTCCTATTGACTAGCCAAATTTGATGTGTCTTATTAACCCGCCAATACAGCATAACTTAGTCCTACATAAATATGAGTTATAGTGAGTTGGAGCCTGGAGGTGTTAAAAGATTAAAAAGATATAGTTAATAATCAGGACACAATCTTTATTATTTTACCAAGTTAATTCTTTATATATTATGTATATTGTACTGACTTTTCATATTTATTCTCCATTTTCATTTTTCACTTTGTTACGAATTTTTTAAGGGAAAAATATTTCTGCAGTTAATGCAGATAAATTATCTGCATTTATTTCCAAAATAACGTCGTTTTGGTATTGTAATCTTAAAAAATTATAAATATAAAGATTATTATAACCCTAAAATAAATTAAAATTACAAAAATACCATAATTTCTGCCCAAAATGACGTCATATTGGATTACTGCAGATAAGTTATCTACAGAAAAGTGAACCGATTTTTAAACAATAATTTAACTTTGGGTTTTATAATTCTGATTTAACATGAGAATTGAAATCTTCATACACACCCTTTGATTTTTGTGCTGACATGGGTCCTACACATAAATATTTTTTAACATATAGGTCCCACATACTTTTTATCTGTACAACATAAGATTTCAATTCTGAGAATTATAAAACCCTTTAACTTTTCTCCTTCTTTTTTTCCAACATATGAGGAGGGATATTCTTACTATGTTGGATAACCTCTTAATTTTATATGAGGAGGGATATTCTTACTATCAAAATCTTCTACTACCATATCACTACCCATCTAATCATCATTGGATCAACCTTTTCACTTTTTTCAAAATTTTTTTGACATTCTCTCTCTTTGATTCAATGGTGATTAGATAGGTAGTAAGTTAATAGGAAAAAAATTTGGTAGTTAAAATATCCTTCCTCATTTATATTGTTTAGACTTTGACCCAATTTATCTTCGGCTTCTTCTCTTCTCTAAATTTATCTTTTTAATCAAAACATTTAAACTATAAAATAATTCGATTAGCATGTATTGTCAATATAAATTTTTTTAATACT
This sequence comes from Gastrolobium villosum, assembly GCA_032173675.1. Taxonomy (NCBI): domain Eukaryota; kingdom Viridiplantae; phylum Streptophyta; class Magnoliopsida; order Fabales; family Fabaceae; genus Gastrolobium; species Gastrolobium villosum. The sequence continues at coordinate 339,158 of JAVKPL010013638.1, read as the reverse complement.
AATAATGATGTGTCAAAATATTAATAGATGTCAATGTAGAATTATGTGTGAATCGGCTATATTGCATTGGATTATATGATTTGATTTAATTTTTTTTATAAACTATGATTTGAAGTTATAAACGTATGAGTCACAGCCTCACAGGGCAACAATGAGAGCGCGTCGAATTTTAAGAGATGACAATAAATGAAGCCAACGCTGTTAAGATGAAAGCAAAATTATTTAATTTTCGAATGCATATTAAGAAAAATATACATTAAATTTCTTGTCTTAAACTTTTTACTTGTACAACAGATTATCCAAAGAAGATATATATTATTGAAAAATATTTAAATATATAAATATGTATTTGATAAAGAAATTTAAAAGCATACAAAGTTAGTTCACCAAAAAAAAGGTACAAAAATTTATTGATTTTAAGAAGAGTAAATGTAAATAACCAATTTAATTAATTCAAAAATTTATGTCGTTAGATTAAAGTCATATTAATGATTTTATATTATATTTCTCCAACATATCTTTTATACAAGAATTCATTGAACTTGGAGATTTGACAATGTATAAGCCCACGAATCTATGTTAAAAAACTCTACAATATTTAATTATTTATAAATAGAATGGAAGATTGTGAAAATCAAATTCATGATCACTTAATTATAATTAATTAATGATTTTTTTTATTTGATAACTTTGTATTTATTGTTGTGTGTAATCTATTGAAATGTGCACTTGGCATTATAATCTATGGCTGTCGGGCATTGAGAGTGAAGTTTGCGAAAACTTAATGCAAATGTTTGCTATATAAATATCTACATTACGTAGTAGCAGGATGACAGGATGACCAAGAACCTTTTTCTTTTGTTTGAGTCAAACTTCTGGGAGGATATTTGGTAGAAAAAAAAAATTTAAACTCGCGAAATAATTATTATTGGAATGTAGTGTGAAATTTATTTGGTCTGAAATGTTAGTAAAAGATATTTGGTATGTTAAAATTTTTTCAGGAATCTATGGTTAATTTTAGTGAGTGTGTGTTTGATTGGGTATGAAATATTAGGGGGAATGTGAGGTTGTTTTACAAAAATAGCCCCACTTTAAACTTGTGCCAATCTGTTGGTCGACATCCTGTTTTCATGAAGGTTAATTTTATCTATAAATTTGCGTCTCAATTTCTAGTTCCCTCGGCAACAAAACATTCCATTCAATTTATGGAATTTCACATCTGGATACCGTGCAACAAATTGCACATTACATGGTTTTCCGGGAAATATTTGGTGTCTGTAATTTTTTTCTTTTTTGCTTTACCAAACATGGATTTGGTATTTGTCTAAGCATACTTTCCTGGGAAATGGAAAAGAAAAAAAAAAACTCAGTAACAAACGCCCCCTAATAGGGTTTTTTTTTTCATTCACCGGGAAAGTATGCTTAGACAAATACCAAATCCATGTTTGGTAAAGCAAAAAAGAAAAAAATTCCAGACACCAAATATTTCCCGGAAAACCATGTAATGTGCAATTTGTTGTACGGTATCCAGATGTGAAATTCCATAAATTGGATGGAACGTTTTGTTGCCCGGACAACTAGAAATTGAGACGCAAATTTGTAGACAAAATTAACCTTCATGAAAACAGTATGTCGACCAAACAGATTGGGACAAGTTTAAAGTGGGGTTATTTTCGTAAAATAAACTCACATTCCTATTAATATTTCACAACCAACCAAACACACGCTCAATAAAATTAACAATAGATTTCCGAGAAAATTTTAGCATACCAAACATTTTTTACTAATATTCCAGACAAAATATATTTCACACTACGTTCCAGTAATAATTATTTTCAGGATTTAAAAAAATTTCTCCTCTATCAAATGTCCCATTAGTTTTCTTGAAATATTTGGTTCTGCATATTCTTGCTAATTGCCCCTATATTATCGAATATTCTCTTTGGTTGTTTGCATTGGACCCCGAAGTTTTTAATAAAAATTAAAATATTATATTAATAAATAAAAGTACTTATAATGTTGAATAACAGATATTAAAAAATAATTTTATTAATTTTTATTTTTTCGAAGATGTTTGATTACAATTCATTCCATTTCAAATAAAATATTTTCTCATAAAGACTTTTACTCTATTTGTATTAAACCACACCACCAATTTTGAGAATTTTTTGTCTTTGATGTTTTACCAAATTCGTTTTTTAACCTTCATTTAATTAGGAGTAAAAGAACATGTATATAAAGTTGCATGCATAGTTTATCAAAAAAACAAATAACAAAGTTGCAAGCATGAGAATAAGTCAAAAGAGATAAAAAGAATCAAATAAAATTTTGTTGAGTCATCACTAGAAAATCATGTGAAATTATAGAGTAGTTACCTACAGTATTAAAAGCCACGGATAGCATTGTGGGTGGAATTATCTAGGAGAAAATAAGGTAGATGTTGTTGTGATTAATGTTGTAGTCTTTTCTTTCATGGGTAAAGTGTCTATCATTTTAAATGATGTAAAATTATGTCATTTTAAGAGAGAGAAAGAGATAGATAAAGGAAGAGAGAGTTGACAAAAAAAATAAATGTGTAGGTCTCATATCTTTGTGAGAGTGAGGATATAAATTGTGTCATTTAAAGGATAAATATTTTTCCCTTCTTTTATAACATTTTTTTTTTTCGTATAAATCATCCAAGCCAAGCAAGGCCACAAAAAGTTTTCCCTACATAGTTGCATATTTGGTGCTGGAACTCAAAATTATTGGTTAAGTTGAAATAACCTTGTTTCAATTGATCCATGTGATTTGTGATTTTTCTTTGAAAGTTGAGGCAATCGTGGCTGGGTGGGGAAAAGGGTTTTCTTTAGTTTTTTTTTTTTTAAATTTGAGGGAAGGGGCTAACTATTAGGACTAATAATCTATGTGGAGGGTCATATTTATAAATTTTTTGTTCATAAACTACATTATGTATTCCCAAAAATACATTATAAATTAGTAATTTGCAAAAATTTTAAAAAAAAAAGTTTATAGACAGATCCTTCCCATGATCTATTAGTATATAAAAATATATATAATAAAAAATATCAATATTTAGAAAGAAACTATCTTCCCCATAATCTATTAGTATATAAAAATATATATAATAAAAAATAGCAATATTTAGAAAGAAACTACCGCCAACCCTAGCCCCTATCCGCCCTTGGGTGTTTGTGGTGCTTGGGAAATAGTGATCGACAATTTTTTTTTTATATTTTTTTTTGAACATAGGGAAAGAAAACAGAACTAAGAAGCATTACAAAGTCTAGGGCTAGCGATGCCGATCAAATTTCTAACAAAAAGATCTCTGCAATCCACAGGAATCTCTAAATAAATCTGCAAATCGCAAGTATCCAATAGACTCCCTTTTGTGGCCAAAGCATCTGCAATAGAATTTTATTCTCTAAAGATTTGACCGATCCTAGTTTGCCATTGCTTTCACAGCATAACCCGAATTTGAGTAATCAGAGGAGCTAGAGGGTGGCAGTTAACACACTGTTTATTCTCATATTTATTTCTCAGAACCACAACCCAAAGGCTATTTCTTTGGGTTAAGAGGCCATGTCCCACTTTCATGAGCTGGGCCTGGTTGATCCCTCTCAAGCTCCTGAAGCCCAAGCCCCCCAAATCACCAAAGAGATCAAAGCTATTATTAGACTTGACTATGTTCAGGGCCTTTTGCTAAATCCTTATAAGAATATGGTATCGTTTCACAGTACACCATACGGGATAACAATTTAGTATAGAACAAAATAGGACACTTAAAAAAATGGCATGTGTATATGTGTGTGTATAAAATAAAGATTAAGCAAGCGACCCTTTTATGACTCAAATGGTCAAATACTCTTTGTGGCTCGACTCAAACGTGCAGGGTTTGTTGCCTTTTTGCCTTTCAGAATCGGAAAGGGTTCGCCAATTTGATCCAAAAGGCACTACTAAACTAGTCTAATACAGTTAGTATTAGTAGTACAACACAGAATGCCCCTTGCATTGGAATTTTGTGAGTCTAACAGGATTCCTTAGCAATAGCATGCATTGAGTTTGAGCAAGGTAATCAAAACAATGGTTATGTTATGACTTTCTTATTTTTAGAAAGGATAAAGTGTTTCCGTTATCTCTTGCCATTTCAAAATAATATTATTTGAAGTTAGGAAAAAATAAATATTGAATAATTTGAGAATTTGTTTTTCTCCTTCAACATAAATTTTCCGAAAATGTACTGTATATTTGTTTTGGAATTGCAGGAAATAAAATTGTGTTATGTGATAGGAAAAGATAATTTGATTAATAATAATTCTTCATGATACTCTTGGTGGAAAGCAACGTAGGGTCTGTTTGATTGTGTTCTAATTTTATTTTGTTCTTAAAATTATTTTATAAAATAATTATGGAAATAGTTGTTTTCTATATTTTTTTCTTTTTGAAAGTTAAAAATAAAAACAAAAAACAAAAACAACTCAGACATGTTTTCTAAATTTGATTCTAAAAACAAAAAAAATAGTTATAGTTTTCAAAACATTTTTTACAAAACAGATCTCAGCAAACGAGTTTTTTTTTATTTTTTTTTCTGAAAATAAAAAAACTTTTTCAAAATACATATCAAACATAGCCTTAGTTTTCAGTCTTTAGACTAATGTTTTAAAAACCAAATCAGTAATTAAACTGGCAATATTTTTAAGTTATGATTTATTTAGATTAATTAGTTAAATTTGTAATTGAATCATGATTAAATGCATTAGTCTTGAAAGTTGAAAGATTTGTGAAGCACAGTAACATTTTGAGCAAAAGCAGAAACAAAAGTGAGTCTTTGACATGACATCAAAGTCATCAGGGTGACTTTGTCCCGGATACTTAGTGTATTTCTTCAATTACAGTTCAAGAATACAATAATTGCAATTCTAAAGCTGTGAATGAAGATTCAAAACAAAGTGAAAAATAAATACACTGTAACAGGAGATAGTAGTATATATATGTATTATATTAAGAGACAGTAATTAAGGATAATAAAGAGAAGATCTCCTACCAAAAAGAGAGAGAAGATCTTCATCTAGTCAAAACAAAAATAATCAAGTAATTGACATTCCAAGTCAAAAAGTTGGAATCTTTGTCCAGATTCCAGTCCAGTTGATTGTATTGCCTCAATGGATCGTACTCACAATTCAAAGGGTTCCTCGTTTTCTTAGAGGTAGGTAACTGAGAACTTTTTTTTTTACTGATCTCAATTCAAGTACTTCCAAATTCTGCAAACTTGCAGAGATAAAATCATGACCCCATCAACAGTTTTGTGAGATTCTGAAACCTTTTCCCGGGAAATTTTGGTCCATGAATAATTTGTTTGGCCCACTATTGCTAACGTTACAATCAATTAGGTGGATTTTTAATCTTTTTATACACTGTTTTAGCCTTTAACTTGCAAGCTAATATAAAGACTTTTTTTGCTGACTTTTTGTTTATGTTGCTTCTGATCTATGGATTCCAAGGTAAGAGGATTCTTTTCAGTTCTCTGTTAGTGTGTGTCTGTGTATATGCATTCATGAGTTTGTGAAGATTATGCTTCTCCTTTTTTGCTCATCAGGATTAAAAACTTAATTTTTACATTGTTATGTACTTGCTTTTAGCTTGCAACCCCTTTCAGCATATCAGTGGAGATAACCGGATTTCAGTGAATATTAATCGATGGAAACCAAGAATATCAGTTTCTATTTTCAGTTCTTCTCTATGTGCTTGTGTATATATATGTGCAGTTTTGTCTCTGGTGCAGATAATGCTTCTCTTTTTCACCCCCTATTATTCAATTTGAGTTTTTCACTATTAAAAATAATTTTTATGCAGTTTATTATATACTTACTTTTTCCTTTGACTTGGATTGTGATTTCTAACTGTTTCAGGAGATCCATCCCCCCTTTAAGTTTGATTTCAGCTTATAATGTTGCATGATTTTCTGTCCTCTTTTCTATGGGTGAATTTTTTTGGGACCTTATTGCTTGTAACATTCCAGTAATGGCTTGTCATTTTGGTATTGTTCTAAAGTTCGAGTAATTGATGCTGCTTTCAGGATTTCTCTGGTATTTCCTCCTTGATTACTTCACTTTCTGAAAGCATTTTATGTACTGAGTTAAAAATGTATATGGTGGAGAGCAAGGGAGGAGCCATAGGGTGCATGCTCTTGTCTCTTTTCTTCTTGGGGACATGGCCTGCTTTTTTAACTCTGTTAGAAAGGCGAGGTCGTCTTCCTCAGCATACCTACCTTGATTACTCAATCACCAATCTCTTGGCTGCTCTAATCATTGCTTTTACATTTGGTGAGATAGGCAAGAGCACACCTGGTGAGCCAAATTTCTTAGCTCAACTTGCTCAGGTACAGTTATTCGTTGTATTCTGAAGTTGTTTAGTTATTGTCAGAGGAAAGTTTGATTTTAGAAACAAAAGCATGCATGACAAATTGAATGTGTTGAAGAATTACATGCTATGTCAGTTGTCACTATCATTAATATCCTATGAGTTTTGTGCATGAATACCAGAAACCTAAGAATTATTTATAAGTGGAATAATATTTGAAGATGGAATGCCTTCGAAGTTCCTGATAGGTGCAAAATGATTTTAATGGGTTATGAATTATGTAAATAATCAATTCAACCCAAAAGCTTGTGAGTGAATTGGTTCTTTATATGGTATCAAGCCTCGGTGTCACGAGTTCAATCCTCACCGCCTCCATTTTTTTTTTCCTTAGCCTAGGTGGGTTGGGCCTGATGCATAATCCACCTTTCAAGTCCAACGGGCTCTCTTGTGAGGGGGGCTTAGAGCATAATATAAACCATTAAAGAGGCTCACCTACCTGTGTTAAAAAATTTCACAAGAGAAAGTGGGGGCGGTGAGGATCGAACCCGAGACACGAGGCTTTGATACCATGTAAAGAATGCTCAATCCAACCCAAAAGCTTAAACTATTGGATTGAATTGGTTCTTTACATGGTATCAGAGCCTCGGTGTCCTAGGTTCGATCCTTACCGTCTCCCATTTTTTTTGTGGAATTTCTTAGCAGAGGTAGTCTGAGCCTGATGCATCATCCACCTTTCAAGCCCAATGGGCTCTCTTATGAGAGGGCGTTTTAGAGATATATAAAACCATTAATGTAGCCTCATTCAATAGCTTAAACTTTTGAGTTGAATTGGTTCTTTATAAATTATATTTCTTAATGTTATTATATTGTAATGGTTCAATCAAATCAAAATGGCCGAGTCTCTTAATAAATAAGCTTTATGAAAATCTACAAACAAAAGGGTAACTGACTCCCTCCTTTCCTGATTTTCATCAAGCCATCCTGCTAATTTGAAACATGTACACGCTCATCCCTTACAAAATGTCAAGAGGGCAGGTATGTGTAGGTTTTAAAATATAGGGCACATATGGAGCAATCAGCAAAATCTAGGGAATGTTGTAATGTTTAGCTTAATATTCTAATCATTCAAACTTTAGTAATAATTATGTACTGAGTTTAATTTTAGTTGTCTTTGAAACTATACAGTTAAAAGCATGCTTAGCTTTGAACTTTATCTGTAATTGCATATTATAGCCTGCAATTGCTTTAACAATCTACTTAAGTTATTACGTGCAGGATAATTGGCCCTCTGTTATGTTTGCTATGGCGGGTGGTGTGGTCCTTAGCCTTGGGAATCTGTCCTCACAATACGCATTTGCTTTTGTTGGGCTCTCAGTTACTGAAGTGATCACAGCAAGCATAACTGTTGTCATAGGTATCTCACTGACATACTCACTCTAAAATAATTAAATAACTAAAGCAAACAAAATTAAAACGTATATATATATATATATATATATATAGAGGTAGATCCTTTGACACCAGTATCAAATTTCAAATTTGACACCTTATCTGAGAGCTGTTAGATCAAAAAAGATCAATGGTTTCATATGCTTACAAATCAGAGTCGTCGATCTTTTTTGATCTAACGACTCTCAGATGAGGTGTCAAATTTGTCATTTGACACTAGTGTCAAATGATCCTACCTCATATAAATATATATATATATATATATATATATATATATATATATATATATATATAGGATCAGGATCATTTTACACCAGTATAAGTTATACTCTTAATCTTATCCGTTAATCCCACTTATATCTAAGGGTTCAATGACATGGATGAACATGCCATGTAGGGATTTATGTAAGGATGAAAGTGTGCATAGGCTATGCATTGAAATTTTTTGACATCTTTAATGATTTTGGGCTTGCTCCAGTACTGATTTCTACTGCACTATCTTTGTTTCCAATTGAAACAGGCACAACCTTGAATTACTTTTTGGATGACAAAATCAATAAAGCTGAGATCCTTTTCCCAGGAGTTGGTTGCTTTTTGATTGCAGTTTGTCTAGGCTCTGCTGTTCATTCATCTAATCATGCTGATAATAAAGCCAAGCTCAACAATTTCCCAAGTGATTATAAAGATGGAGCCTCGTATGTATTGTTTGGTTATAATTATATTAAGATATGACTATTGGGTACAGGTGTTAAGTTTATGGTTAATGTCCCTCACTCATTTCCTAGTATCTTTTCAACTTGTTAAGTTTATAGTTATTTTAGATTCTTGAATTTTGATGAGTGTTGATTTGGTTGTTTATAGGTCTTCCATATGTATCTTGTTCACTGGAGTGTTAGCATAGTCTGCATAGAGCTGTTTAAGTCCTGGCGTATCATTTATCATGCCATTGATTGTATTTGATTTTACTGCGGTCTGTCTTCTTTCGCTATCTATATTTGGTTGCATTTTGCTAATTTTATCAGCAACTTTTTTTTTATTTTTCCAGGGACACTATGAAAGAAGGAAATAGTGGTAAGTAGCTCGGATAAGGTTCAAATTGTGGGATTGTTATATTTGCTGAGATACTAAATTTTTCTACCTTTTCAATATATATTAATGTAGTTAAATCAAAGGATCTTGAGAGTGGAAGTAATTCAGCAGACAAATCCAAAGCAGGAACTGCAGTTTTTCTTATAGAGCTTGAGAAAAGAAGAGCTATTAAGGCAGGTGAATTTGAAGAAGCATTCTATTAATCTACCTTGAAAAGCAGATACACTTGTCAGAAACCAAAGCCTTCTCATCACTAATCGTATATATTACTCTAAAATGAAATTCTGCTGCAGGTTTTTGGGAAGAGCACTTTCATTGGATTGACTATAACTTTCTTTGCTGGACTTTGCTTCTCTTTGTTCTCACCAGCATTCAACTTAGCAACAAATGACCAGTGGCATACTTTAAAAGAAGGGGTTCCCCATTTGACTGTTTATACCGCCTTCTTCTATTTTTCAATCTCTTGTTTTGTTATTGCCATAATTCTAAACATCACCTTCCTTTACCACCCTATCTTAAACTTACCCAACTCATCATTGAAGGCTTATTTGGGGGACTGGGATGGCAGAGGCTGGGCCTTGTTGGCTGGTCTCCTTTGTGGGTTTGGGAATGGTCTCCAATTCATGGGAGGTCAAGCTGCAGGATATGCAGCAGCAGATGCTGTCCAAGTGAGTTTTATTACATCTATAACATTAGATCATATTATATCAACAATTTATGGGCATAATATGACCATAAAGGGCAACATGGTGCTATAAAGTTCCCACTTTGCTCAAGGTCCGAGAAAGTTTTTACTTTGTGTTAGAGAGGCTGGCTTGGCTCAGCGGTAAGCTTGTTTGCCGTGGTGTATCAGGTCGCGGGTTCGAATCAGTCTCTCTGCAAAATGCAGGGGAAAGACTGCCTAGAGTATTCCCTTCCCCAGACACTCACGAAGTGGGTATTTGAACTGGGTCGGCCCTTAGAGAAATATAATATAAAACCATTAATCTAGCCTCACCTAAAAACTTAAGTTTTTAGGTTGAAATAGTTCTTTATATGGTATACGAGCCTTCTTGATCATTTGGTCATGAGTTCGATCCTTATTGCCTCCCATTCTATTAAAAATATTATGGAGCTTCTTAGCACAGATAGACTGAGATGTATTGTCCACTCTTTAAGCCCATTGGGCTCTTATGTGAGGGGACGTGCTAGAGAAATGGTTCTTTACACTTTGCATTTGCAAGAGACTAATTACATGAATCGAACTTGTAACCTCCTAGTCACACAGCAACAACAGTTGTGCCTAGACTTAGACGATAATATTGTAAAACTTACTTTGTCATGGACACATGAGATACTAATTTTCTCAATATCTGAGTTTTGTGTGTTCAATGAATTCTTGAATTGTTGAAACAGGCACTTCCACTAGTGAGCACTTTTTGGGGCATCGTTCTGTTTGGGGAGTATAGGAAATCATCAGGAAGAACATATATACTGTTAGGAAGTATGTTGTTTATGTTTATTGCGGCTGTTGCTGTGCTCATGGCCTCATCAGGGCATAGGAAATAGTGATCATTCAGCTGAAGAGGAACTGCTCATAATCACTGCAAGTCATTGAAATGACTCATTGAACTGTAATAGAACAATTAAGCACGTGCCTAGGATTATTAATTGAAGTGCACACACGTAAATAAGAGATTGCCCAATGCGAAGGGAGAAGTATTCTCAATGCTCATTAATGTCAACCAGAGACAAAAACAAAACTATCAAGAAAAAGGTTAAGGTTGTAACGGAGTTGAAGTATCGTTATTGATTTTTTTATTTTTTTGTTGAACAAGAAATAAGGCAGGAACAAAGCCACTATGGTTAGTGTTGTCGCGAACTCGGAGTTCAAGTTCGGTGCAAGTAATCAGCCTCTTACAAATATAATACAAGGTTGTTTATTGTTTTCCTTTCCCAGATCCAGGGAATTAATGAAGGGTGGGCACTCAATAAGTTAAGTATATATAAATTTAGATATGATCTGTAACGCGACTTGCGAGCGGCCACTGGCTGGCTGGGTTTGTGACTCAAATGATGATTGAGGTTTGAGAGGAAATGAATCAATATGTAGATGCAAATGATGGATCTGGAATAGAGTTCTCTGTTGTTATGTTTGGATAATGAAGGTGGATGAGAAAAAAGACTCACAGAAAAAATTAAATTGAAGGAGGGAAATTAAAGGGGTAGTATATCGTAACAACTAGTGTTAATACCAATCGATTTCACCGTTAGATCGATTATGTTGATACAATGATTATATTTATTTCTATTTTTATATGGTTATGATCCCAATATTTAATGTAAAAGCATTAAATATGGGGAATCATAACCATACAAAGATGAAAATAAATATAACCGTTAGATCAACATAATTGATCTAACGGTAAAATTGATTGGTAGTAACATTTGTAGTAATCCTAATTGGTTGTTATAATATCCTTTAAATTGAAAAAACTTGAATTTTAACATAAAGGTATTTTTGTATTTTTACATCATATTTTGAGGGTGGGCACTTGCCCCCTTCTCTTGTACCTAGATCCGCTTTTGTGACCTTTCCTAGATCATTGCACAGCTTTATGCATGTTTGGACTTTCAAACTTAATATGTGTAATAAGAAATATTTATCTGGTGTTTGTTCTAGCTTTATATTTATGGAGTTTGAGTTTGCCTATACTCTTCTAAGACTTTAGTGGTGTTTATATTGTTTTATTTATAACAAACAAATTATAGTGTGAAGATTATATTTAAAATATCAAAAGTGAATTTTTAATATATTATTAAATCAAACCGGACTGTCTGATCCAACCGGTTCACTCAAAAACTAGACCGTGGATGTCCGGATCAGTTACTAGACTGATTATGCAATCAACTCAATGAACCGAATATAATCCACGGTCCAACTGGCGTGGAATTAGTATCGATTTTTTTAATTGATTGGCTTTTGAAATTTTTATAAAATATTTGAAGGTGTAGACTCTATAAGAATCAAATCCACGACCTTCTGGGGCTTGCCAGCAATAGTTATCACTATGTTATAAGGAATTTGACGTTAAAATATATTTATTATTATATTTTATATAAATTTGATTTAATTGATTAAACTAATAATTCATTAACTCAATACCATAGTCGAGTCAATGGCTGGTCAAGATTTAATAACATTGATTTATGAAGATCTATGAATTATGACAAAAATAGATAGAGGTAAAATGTTAAAAGTAAATAAATAAAACAAATAGAGGGCCAACAAAGCAAAAAGATTAAGAAGTAAGAGACAATAGAGGGTTGTACTTATGTAATGAAAGGTGCATTAATCTTGAGTTTGGATTTGTTTCTCTTTCTTTCCTCCTATAGGTGATATGGAATTTAACTTTTAATTCTCATTAAGATTGACATTGTTCCCTAACCTTGAATGGGAATGGAAAAACATTTCTGCAGCAGATAAATTATCTGTATTTATTCCCAAAATGACGTCGTTTTGGTATTTAAATCTTAAAAAATTATAAATATAAAGATTATTATAATCCTGAAATAAATTAAAATTACAAAAACACCATAATTTTTGTCCCAAAACGACGTCGTATTGGACTTACTGCAAATAATTTATATGCAGTAATCGCAGAAAAAACGAGTCCAACATTTATATACCAAAAGTAAAAAAAGTGGCATTGATCTTCTCTAATAAAAAAATTAGGAAGAAAGAAATGAAAGAAGAAAGCGGTCCACCCCTATGGTAGTGAATTAATTATGCTTCAAAACCATTGATTTTTCGTAATTAAATTCCTCCTTTCACTTATAAATCACCGTGTATTGACTTTCACGCATTTATTTGCACAGTTGTGACATGTAATAATGACTTTCTCTGTTGCGCTTGTTTATACATGTGTCTGTTTTGTGCAAGTACAAACCCTATGAATAACCCTTCCTTCATTCCTTGGTAGTTGGTACTAATGTCTTTAATTTATGGGAGCCCAAGAAACTTTTTTTTTTTAGCTCAATTTAGGGGTGACATCAAATGACTTTGTCCCATGAGGTTTCCATTAACGGATGACTTTTAGTGGCTGTTTGTGCAATTGGAATTGCCTTAGCTGGTACTGATGAAAAGATTTTATTTCTAAGTTCTTGGTTTAATTATCATTGTAAGTAATTCCATTTTATAGGTGACTTATATGTATGATTGAAAGTCATTGCTGAAGTATCTTTTGTTATAAACTAGTGTATTACCCATGCGATTCATAGAGAAAAAAATCAGTTTGTTTGGCGTGGTGGGCCGGTTCTCCGGGCCGAGCCCATTTTACCACTTCTAACTATTAACCTTTTATATAACCATGTAATTGATTTCTATATTTATCTTGTGGTCATTCCAAAATATATTACTATACTTTCACTTGTCTTGGGTCATTCAAAAATTATAAAGTTTGACTCGACTTCTTTCAGTATTTATCAGAGGAAAAAATTTAATATGCTCCAGGCCTATCATTTACTCAGTGGTCCCTTTTATAAAAATGGAAAATTTTCTTATATTTCTATCCATCTCTTTTTAATTTTTTCCCCTTCTATCCCTCCTTTTTTTCTATTTTGGGAGGGACTACCATGGTCCAGGCCCACAGAAAACCTTCTCTTCTCAGATATGGACTTTCATTTATAACACTTAAATTTACAAAATAAAAAAAAATTATTATTTTTTGCAAGAATTTATGTCGTTAGTATCTGAAATTTTACAAATTTATATTTACAAAAATTAATATTAGATTTAGGAATTTAATTATAAAAGACGAATGATGAAATTTTAATTTAATTATAAAAATGTGTTGGCAGGCGTGTCGAGCAGGCCCTACGGGACAAGCCCAGTTTTCCACCTTTAACTATCAACATTTTATGTAAATAATTATTTTTTTGCAAGGATTGGTGTCCTTAGTATTTTGAATTTTACAAATTTGCATTTACAAAATTTGAAATCAGATTTATGAATTTAATTATAAAAGAAGTATGAAATTTAAATTTAATTATAAAAATAAGTTGGTGGGCCGGCCCTCCGGGCCGAGCCCGGTTTGCCACCTCTAACTATCAACCTGTAATAGGTTTTTGTACTTATCCACAAAAAAAGTTCTTATAGTTGCATTTAGATTTTTATATTTTATCTCAGAGATAGACTTTCATTTATTACACTCATATTTATAAAATAATAATAAATAATTATTTTTGCAAGGAGTTGTATCGTTAGTATTTGAGATTTTACAAATTTGTTTTACAAAAATTAAAATCAAATTTAGGAATTTAATTATAAAAGAAAAATAGTTTAATTTTAATTTAATTATACAAATATGTTAGTGGGCCGGCCCTCTAGGCCGAACCCAGCTTGCCACCTCTAACTATCAGCTCATTTAATGTCTTTTGCGGACATTAAAGATAAAAAGTAGACGAACTTTAAGATAAAGGGAAAAAATTTATAGTATTTTATTTTGAGATGGTGCCCAAAGAGCATATATCCTAGTGATTCCAAATCATCCCGTCAACTTTATTCTACAACAAAGTTGCAAACAAAATATTACATGTTCATGTAATAGAACAATAATTTGAGAAGATGAAAAAGATAAACAGACATATAAGAGAAAAAATATGTGCACATTAACTCATCATCAAATGAGAAAACCCAAAAACACATATCCTATTTATACACAAAATATTTGCCTTTTTTTACAAAATATTTTCACTTTTTTAATGATTATTTTTTAATAAAATAGTTTTTTTTATGTAGCATTAATATGGTTAACGGTTACCATGTAAAAAATAATGGGATAATAAATATGCTGTCGGTGACAATAATTGTCCAAATATTTTTCCACCATTACAAAGATTAAAATTCAAAATTGAAATTTAAAAGAAATTTGATATTTAAAATAAATATTTCAGAAAGCAATGAGTTATTATTAATTTGGAAATTCCGATGTAGAAAGTAGTGAAATCATAAATATAGACGTTCAAAAACAATACGTTTTTTGTTTTTAAATTAGACGCTCGAAATCATTTTTATCCTTTTTAAACAGATATTAAAATTTAAAGTTTAAATTAGTTGGTTTCTGTTTGAGACAAATTTAGAATTTAAATTTTAAAAATACAAACCAAACGTTCAAGAAACAGTAAATATTTTATTTTTAAATTAGACGCGCGAAATTCTTTTTATCCTTTTTAAACAGATATTAAAATTTAAAGTTTAATTATTTAATTTTTGTTTGAGTCAAATTTAGAATTTAAATTTTAAAAAATACAAACTAAGAATTCAAAAAACAGTAAATATTTTGTTTTTAAATTAGACTCTCGAAATCCTTTTTATCCTTTTTAAACAGATATTAAAATTTAGCGTTTAAATTTAGTTAGTTTTGTTTGAGTCAAATTTAGAATTTAAATTTTAAAAATACAAACCAAGCGTTCAAAAAATAGTAAATATTTTATTTTTAAATTAGACGCTCGAAATCCCTTTTATCCTTTTTAAACAGATACTAAAATTCAAAGTTTAAATTAGTTAGTTTTTGTTTGACTCAAATTAAGAATTTTAATTTTAAAAATACAAACCAAGCGTTCAAAAAATAATGAATTTTTTGTTTTTAAATTAGACGCTCGAAATCCTTTTTAAACAAATATTAAAATTTAAAATTTAAATTAGTTAGTTTATGTTTGAGTCAAATTTAAAATTTAAATTTTAAAAATACAAACCAAGAGTTTAAAAAATAGTAAATATTTTGTTTTTAAATTAGACGCTCGAAATCCTTTTTATCCTTTTTAAAACAGAAGTTAAAATTTAAAGTTAAAATTTGTTAGTTTTTGTTTGAGTTAAATTTAGAACAAAAATATTATTA
This sequence comes from Gastrolobium villosum, assembly GCA_032173675.1. Taxonomy (NCBI): domain Eukaryota; kingdom Viridiplantae; phylum Streptophyta; class Magnoliopsida; order Fabales; family Fabaceae; genus Gastrolobium; species Gastrolobium villosum. The sequence goes on along the minus strand of JAVKPL010013638.1, from coordinate 323,382 downwards.
ATTTGGAAATTCCAATGCAGAAAGTAGAGGGACATTAAATGAGTTGTCTGCCACCAATAATTGTTAACATATTTTCTCAATTGAATTTAATTATAAATTCAATTTTATTTAATATTTTTCTTTTTATTCTTTTTGACCAAAGAAGGAAATGTTTTAAATATTTTGTAGTGTGAACACAAACCTTAAAGTGAAGGAGAAAGTGACACGTCAGCATACTTACCAAAGAATGGGGTTCTCTTAGATTATAAGAAGATATATGATCATTTTTAATTGACCGAATAAATTAAGCTCAAATAACATAATAATAAAAATTATTAAACCTAACCATAATAATATATTTCCCAATAAATATATCATAATACAGTCGTCTACCACTAAAAATCATTGAACTCTTTTTTTCACATATATCAATTTAAAATTTGAATTTCAAAAAAAGTAGTGGGATATAAATAAAAATATTTGCAGCCAAATAATGCTGAAATATTTTCCCACATATATATCATGTTTGAATTTCGAAATTTAAAAAAGTAATGAGATATTAATCATAAAAAAATGATTAAATATTTTTATAAATTTTTATGTTAAATATTTTTTTTTTTAAATTACTTGTACAAAATTCTTTTACCCTTTTGTATTATTATTATGTTTTCGAGTTTTTTTTTTTTAAAAAATCTAGAATATTCACTTTTTTTAAAATGATATTGATTTCAAGGAAATTTAAGTAGAAGCTAAAAAACTTCATATGCCCGTATTATATTTTGGAATTGAAGAGCCATAAATTTCTCTTCTAATTCTTATTCTCAACATGACCATACAAAACAGAGCTTTTCAATGCCTAATTAACTTGAATTAGGTTAAGCACTTACAATAGGCACAAACAAAATTACAAAAAGTAGAAAGATAAATTAATAGTGAAAATTAAAGCAAAAAATTCCTAAATAAAATTGCTTTAAAACTATGTTGCTGGGTTGCACTAGTCTAGCATCTGACACACTTCAACATTATTTGAAAAAATAGAAGATGATTTTATGAGGGTCAAAGTAGTATCATTCATATCCAACGCATCACTCCCATCGTCACGGTAAGCATATCTGTCAAGAACAGACATAAATCAAAGAACATCAACAACAATGTGAAACAAATTATGTACGGAGAGGAAGAATAGAAGGGAAAGCTCATCTTGCTCTTGCAAACATTAAAGGTGATAAATAAAAAAACTTTAAGATAAAGGATAAATTTTTACCGTGTTGAATTTTGAGATGGAGCTCAAAAAGCACAGATAACTCACAGGAGAGAAAAAAGACAAAATATGCCAAAAGGCTAGGATGATCCACACATTACGTCATTGCTCGTTGTTTACTTTAAAGTTAAGACATTTTATTATATCATTTCATTCATTCATGATATTAGATTATGAAGAATATATTTGTAGAAGAAAAGCAGATATAGAAGAATGTTATTCCTTCCTCTGAGAAAGTACAAAAGCAATATCCCAGTGATTCCAAATCATCCTGATAGTTTTGTTCTACAACAAAGCTGCAAAAATATATATATATATATATATATATATATATATATATATATATTACATGTTCATGTAATAGAACAACAATATAAGAAGATGAAGAAGATAAATACATAGATAAGAGAAAAAATATGTGCAGACAATTAATTACCAAATGAAAAATATTTATAAGTTATTTGTAAGTTCTTGGTTTAATTATCATTGTAAGTAATTCCATTTATAGGTGATTAATATGTACGATTGAAAGTCATTGCTGAAGCTTCCTTTGTTAAGAATACTCCTTATTTATAATGGTTACTATTGCTATTCATATTTATTATTGAAATAATTTTTTTTTTAAATTTTGTAATAAAATATAAATCTCACTTATAAATAATAATTTAAATTTTAAACTATACATTTAAAATTTTAACGGCAACTAGTCTCTGATTTGAGTGCTCTGCAATCTGCAATTTTGCTTTTCGGATTTCTGAGTGTAGCTAGAAAATACTTTTCGTAAAGGGTTTTATTAATGTTATGTTACATAAGTTAAGTTATGTTTCCAACACACACAATAAAAAGAAGACAAAAAGTATAATGATGAAAGAGAAAGAAAAATATATGAACCTCACATCTTTAATGTGTGTGTAGAAAAGTAAAATTATGTTATGTTACATGATAAACATGAAACCCCTTCATAAATCAACCTACTTTTTTCATTTGAGGAAAATATATTTCCATATTACATGAGATAATTTAGTTTTATATAACATAAAAAATGAATGAGACCTATGAAAGAGGAAAGAGAAAAACACAAAAAGTGAGGTAACGTCCATTTTTATGTGTACATGAATCAAAATTATTTGATGCAACATAAAAAGTATATTTTCATGATAAATTATGAAAAATCTTTTCTACTTACATTTACATGCATTCAATTTTTGGTGACATAATATCTGAAAGCAGTTTATTCAGATGAGTTCGGTGGATTAAACTCACCTCCCCTACCTTTGGAGGGAAAAGTTCTATCAATTGTGATATGTGTGCAATCAATTACGGGTATAAAAATAAGGGGACATGCATTCAACTACGGCAATAAAAGGCATGCATTCAACATTTTTTATTTTATTTTTATACAATGCATTCAACATTTCAATCATAGCACAATGGAAAATAACTTTTTATACTTTTGTTACAATTTTATTTTATAGGTAACTATTTTTCTACGAAGAGTAACACAATAATAAATATCTTCAAAACATAAACTCGTTATTGTATTGAAATCAAAAGAGTATAACGTTGTTCCAAAAAAAGAAAAGTTAAACATTTTAAGCGGTGTAGATATTTTGATATGCAACAATATTATAAAATTACCTTCTTATACCAGTCATGAGTAATTTGGAATAAAATAAAGGAATTTTATCATTAACATACAATGAAAATATATATATATATATATATATATATATATATATAAAGAGATTTTGGATTAAATCTTTAACATTTTTCTTTGAACATTTGAGGTACGAGCAGAGGCGAAAGCACGTATATAAGAAGGGGCAAATGTCTATCTTTGAAATCTGATGCAAAAATACGAAAATAGTCTTCTATTGAAATTCAAGTTTTTCCAATTTTATTTCTTTCATTTTAATTTATTTTTCCGTGAGCTTTTTTTTCCTCCACCTCCGTTATCCAAATCTAAAAGTAGAAAGTTTTATTCAGACCTATCGTTTGCATCTGCATACTAATTCATTTCCTTTCAAACTTCAATCTCCGTTATTGAAAATTGTAACATTTGCTTCTTCTTCCATCATCAATCCAGTTGAATCGCAATCTGTCTAAATCTAGATCTAAATCAGACTCAGCCAGCTGACAGCTGCTGCAAGTCATATTCCAGACCAGATCGATATATATATATATATATATATATATATATATATATATATAATTGAACTTATTAAATGCACAGCCTTTATTAATTTTGTTAGAAGTGGTTTTAAGTGAGAGAGTCTTTAAACAATGAGACAAAATATTGATGCATAATCTCCGATGATCATTTTTAATAGCTTTGCAATCGTCGTGAACTCGATTATAAAAGGAAGGTTATATTTATAGTTTTTTGTTATTAATAATATTTGATAACTAAATTTTAATTATTAATTTAATAATTATAATTTATTAAAATTAATAAATATGATTCAATAGATTATAATTATTAAATTAACAGAAATTAATAATTAAAATTTAGTTTTATAATATGGTTTATCATCTATAATTTAACATGATCAGAAATTTTTTTCTACATTCAACATTTTGTGGGGCCCATAGCAAAAAAATAATAATAATTCTGGCACTCAAAATAAATCTCTATAACATAATACAAACAATTTTCCTACAAGATAACTCTTATAAAACCTTTTATAATATCATAAAGGGGATTACTTCTCTCATGTAGTATGAGAGAAGTTCTCTCATGTTAAGAGATAAATAAAATGGGTCCCACCAGGTTTTAGAAAAAAAGAAAAAGAAAAAAAAAGAGAAGCACATTTTTCGAAGTGAGAGTAACATGAGAGATTAATCTCATGCTACGTGAGAGTATGATTTCCCTATCATAAATGAAAGAATGTTGTAAATATAACATTATTTTGATTATAATTATAGATCACTCGTCACCAATCGTTGCCTTTGACAGTTAGGAAATCAATCTTTATTTGAACAGTAAGTTAAAAAAAAAAGTAGACGGGAGTACAGCTATCAATTCAAAGACTGACACTTATGAAACTACATTATTTATTAATATTTTGTATGATAATATTTTTTTTTATTTCCCACTAATATATCCTGCAATTTTTTTAAAATTACAAGGAATTCATTTCTCATTTCAAAAATACATCGTCAAATAAATATGCTGTAATCTAATATATATATATATATAGATATAGTTTTATCATCTATAATTTAACATGACCAGAAAAAATTTCATACACTCACAACATTTTGCGGGGCCCACAGTAAAAAAAAATCTGACATGCAAAACAAATCTCTATAATCTAACACAAACACTTTTCTTACAACATAACTCTTATAAAACCTTATATATATATATATATATATATATATATATATATATATATATATATATATATATATATATATATATATATATATATATTGGTGATACTGTACTCTAATATTTAATGCAGCAAAACTAACGTTATTTTCACATTAAATAGAAAGCAACATTTCCCTCTTGAACCATTAATAGTCTTGTAGGAAAACAAAAAAAGGAGTAATGCTTCTGGTGACGCTGTCCATATATGGTAACCATACTTCCAGGTGATATAAATAAAAATAATTAACTCTTACATATCCTTTGGTATAGGAGATTTTATTTTATGATTATTAGAAATATACTGGAAAAGTGAATTATCTGAAAATCTGACCAAAAAATTATTTTGATAGGCCAAAATATTATGAAGAATGTTGACTCAGATTTTCTGATTCTATATTTGATTGATTATTGAATATTACTGGAATATAGGATTTAAGAATTATACTGCTGACACTGGTGGTGCCATCACTATACTATTAGCGTGAGAAGAAAATATTGCTTGACGCTAATTGTGCAATCATCACGTTAGTGGCACGAGGCTAAAATATTTTATCACTTATCGAAAATCAAGAATATCATCCCCTGTAATATCTTGGATGGCATTTTTAAAAAAATTATTTACAAATCAAAATCTTGGAAAAATCAGATTCTGCAAAAGAAAATTAGAAGCCTTACATTAAAAAAATTATAAATATCACTTTTCGGAATATCTAAAAAAAAAAACTTGTAACAGACATCCCCCTTACACATAATAACATGAAAAATATTATATTTACAAAAAAATTATTTTCAAATTACATTATATCTGACCCGTAATACATTTTTGAGTAGAATATTACAAGTTAGACATAATATAATTTATAAAAAAAAACTATCAATATAACCCTAGTCTAACCATACTTAAGTATTGTAACTATTGTACCAAAGCATAAAATTACCTAATAACAATTAAGCATTATAATTTACCTAATGCTTTACTTGGCGGACATATTAATATTATTATTATGAATGAATATTACTTTACTTTATAGGAACTATAAATAAAATTATAAACAGTATTATTATTAAAAAAAATGCCTTAAAAGTTAAAACTCTACTTGTCAGAACAGTTGAAAGTTACGGGTGCACTCATTTCTCGGTTACCATTTATCACTCTGCACTTAGTGAGAAGAAGGAAACTATTATCGTTACTTGTTAACCCACACGCAGGTAAACGCGTGAGACAAGATCCTTAATCACATGAGCGCGAGTTTGAAACACGTCTACTGTTTCAGAACGCGTTATGCACACAACCAATAACTGTGTGATGTGCATGAGACTGACACACCTAACCGCCCTCTCTCGTTTCTAAGGTGAGACTTGTCGAGAAAACCTCGACCCTAAAATATAAAAAAATTAATTAAAAAATTCTATTTAATAAAATAAGGATTCATCTAATATCATATTCGATGAGAATAAAGATGTCTCATGACATACATGTGGTGAGAGTGCCAAAAAATAAAAAATAAAAAAGTGTCATGATTTTCTATGAGTCTATTTGACGTAAAATTACTCTTATATTGCATAAACACGTTGATTAGTTTTTCTATAAAATAAAGGATTATGTTTATCTCATTTTATGTGATATAAATAACTTTTCTACATATAAAAAAAATTAATCCATCATTCTTTTTCCTCTCTCTTTTTACATGTGGGTCCCACTTATAATTTTATTTCTATAATTTTTTTTTCCCACAATATAATAAAAGTATTTCCAAACAAAACACCGAGTTTACTATCCAACGTGGTTGAAGCTTTTATCCTCGTGGAGGCTGTTGTTTTTGTTATAAAACCTCCTTAACTTGATTCCTAGGAACACACAAGATGCATTTTTCTCTGTCCCTCGGTTCAGGGCTTTTGCCCATGAGATTAAGGGTCGTAGCTGATGGGTTTGGGTTACCTTCATTTCTTCCTAAGGAGGCTAAGAAAATTCAAGACCCTTTTGCTCGAAAATTAGCCTTGCGGATTGAGAGACTACCCGTACATGTAAACTATTACATTCATTCATTCTTTCTTTCTTTCTTTTTTTTTATTTTTTGCATTTGTAAGTCACCATTTTTTGCAGAATTTCATTTGCTTCCATTTCTAAATTTTTTGTTACTCGTTAATTACTGCATTGTATACTGTGTTTTAGTACTACTGCTCTTTGTTTTATGCTTTTATTTACATTTATGTGTGTGTTATGTTATCCCTGACATTGCTCAGAAAATCACTACAAGCCTGAGGTAACTAATTTACTTGTACAAATCCTTTGGCTCGCTTTTGCAGGGACTAGGTTTTTTTTTTTTTTTTTTTTTGGAATCTGAAATTTGCGTTAGTTTCAAATATTCTTTGTTCCTAAAAGTTTTTTTGGATTTGGAGTGCTGGAGATTGGTTGAATTTATTATTGGGACACATTCTTTGGTGATGTGGTCCTTTAGAGTTTTTTATTTTATTTTTTTCCATTAATATTTATTGTGGGCCCTTAGACACAGTTCTCTCAAGTTCTTTACCGAACTTAAAAAGTTTTCTGTGTCTAGAACATGTTTTTTCTTGCATAATTTCTTAGCGGTATTATTATACACAATTGACAAATATTTTTCATTAGAGAAAAGGTCTTCATTTCCCTTGTTAGGATCTCTAAACTGCCTTTGTGCTTTGCCATTTTATAATTTTAGTAAAATTGTTTCTGGCCCTGACTTCCTAAGCCTGTGGATTGTTGATTTTCCTGTTACTCCCTAGCATTTATGAACACACCTTCATTGTCTGTTCCACCAAAACACAGTTTATCTGCCAAATTTGCTTAGAGTAGCAAAAAGTCTATTATTATTTTTTTAGTACACTCTGCTAAGTTATTTAAGCTTGTTCACTTGCAATAATTGTGAGTTGTGCTTGTGGTCATCCATCCATTATGGTCACTTAACAGTCCTGCATGCTAAGCATAGGTCCACTTCACAATCATTTTTTGTAGCTAAATATCTGATCTATGCCATATGACTCAATCAGGTTAGGTTCTCAGAAAATCCCATTATGAGTAGCTGTGTGAAGCCACTGATGCAGACCAAGGAAACTCCAGTTGTTCTTCTACATGGTTTTGACAGGTGCTCAAAATATGCAAGAGATAAATTTAGTTTATGCATTTTATGCTAAAGTTGCTCCTGAATTTTATGCTGCCTTATTACTCAGCTCATGTTTAGAATGGAGATATGCATATCCATTGCTTGAGGAATCTGGTTTTGAGACATGGGCTGTTGACATTCTTGGTTGGGGTTTCTCTGATTTAGGTTTGTTTTATTACTTTGCCTATTGCATGTTATTCCTTTCCCACTTTGCGAGATTTTTTTCATGCTTTATGGAAAGAACCAATTCAACCCAAAAGCTTAAGCTGTTGGGTGAGGTTACATTAATGGTTTTATATATCTCGACACGCCCCCCTCACACGAGAGCCCACTAGGCTTGAAGGGTGGACAATGTACAGACCCACCTACCTGTGTGAAGAAAGAAATTTCACTAGAAAGAAAGTGGGGGGCAGTGAGAATCGAACCTGGTACACCAAGGGCTTTGATACCATATTAAGAACCAATTCAACCCAAAAGCTTAAGCTGTTGGGTGAGGTTACATTAATATTTTTATATATCATAACACTTTCTTCTCTTATTCTTCTTTTATCCATCAGAAAAACTTCCACCTTGTGATGTGGTGTCAAAGCGTGATCACTTCTATCAGGTACTTGTGTAGTAGTTAATGTATCTCTTATAACTTCACTTAGTAAATTGTATGCCTTAGTTATCAACATGTGTGATTTGGAGTAACAATTCAGTTAAATTGTAGGCTTTGATTTATTCATCAACTAGCTTCTGAAGAAATGGATGTCTTTACCTATTGTCAATTAATTTCTATCCACGTCTCTTTTCTTTTCCTTCTAATTGTTGCACACTATGTTGAGGCTTAGTTGGATTTATCCATAACAGTTTTGGAAGTCCTACATAAGAAGGCCAATGATGTTGGTTGGACCAAGCCTTGGCTCTGCTGTTGCTATTGACTTTGCTGTCAATTATCCTGAAGCTGTATGTGCCATCCAATAATTTAACTTCTGAAAATCAACCACGATCCAATTGGCAAGAAAATTCTTTAATAATTTTTTTTTTCATTAAATGACTCTGGTGTACTCGGTCATTTAGTTACAGTTCATCTTTTCAGGTGGAAAAGCTTGTTTTGATTGATGCTAGTGTATATGCAGAGGGAACCGGAAATCTGGCCACCTTACCTAGAGCTGTAGCTTATGCTGGGGTGAGGATCTCTCCAACTTACTCAAACCTTAAGTACATATCCCTGGCAATTATCTATAAAATTACACCATTTCCCATCTCTATCTATGCAATGTTCTCTTGCTGGATTAATTCACTTGTATATTCAATCATCTAGGAAATTATTTCGAAATATTCATTACCCCCTAAAGAGTAGTCAATGGAATTTTTCTGCATGTTATTTCTGGGTCTTCATTTGGTTTTTTTGGTTAAAAAAAACCACTCCTCATTAAACCCCGACTTGCAAGGGTTGGGTGAGGATAATCCTGGTACGTAGCCTTACCCTTACATGTTTATAAAGAGGCTATTTCATTATACTTTTAAGCAAGTGCACAATTTCTTAATATGATATTTAGCTTTGGAAATGGCATCTTTTTATTTATTTATTTTTACATCTATTGGTGTTATTATGTTAGAAACCCAAATTAATCATAACAATTAGCTGGTTGGAGATTTTTCCAAAAGAATCCAACCATGCCTCCATTCTCGTTAAAACCATGAAAGAACTCCCTGGATGTGAGCTCTGATACCAGTTGATAGAAACTGGTTGAACAAGAAGAAAGTACTGAAAAAAGAATGGGTCTTTATTGGATGAACCTCCTCTGTAGTTTGTACAGTAAGAAAGAACCTTGCTTGCAGAAAAGATAGCAAATTACAATGTTTCAGAATTTTAAAATTAAATCATGAGATACAGTTCATCTTGGATAACTTTATTCCCTCTAACATTTTCTGGTTCTAATGATAGTATTTATTCATTAAAGATTGTATAACTCATTGTTATCTCCAGTAATGTTTGTTTGCTGCTGGATTTTGTGCATGACTAGTTTAATCTTTTCACCTAGAATTTTATGCTTCTGTTGTGGGAGATATAAGAATGAGATGATGAAGATGTTGAGGAATCAATTATACTAGTTGCAACTCACAACTGACAATTTCTTGAATCAGGTATATTTACTGAAGAGCTTTCCATTGCGCTTACTTGCCAACTATTTGAACTTCACTAACCTATCGTTCAGCACCAGCCTTGATTGGACTAATGTGAGTTGCCTGCTCCTAAAATTATCATTTTATCTATATAACACAGTATACATATTATATATGTTGAGATATATAAAACCATTAATGTAGCCTCACCCAACAGCATAAGATTTTGGGTTGAATTGGTTCTTTACATGGTATCAGAGCCTCGTGTCCCAGGTTCGATCCTCGTCGCCCCCACTTTCTTTCAAGTGGAATTTCTTTGTTCGCACAGGTAGGTGGGCCTGTGCATTGTCCACCCTTTAAGCCCAGTGGGCTCTCGTGTGAGGGGGCGTGTTGAGATATATAAAACCATTAATGTAGCCTCACCCAAAAGCTTAAGCTTTTGGGTTGAATTGGTTCTTTACAATATACTTGGCTCGATAATGGGCCATTTGCCACATGCGCTCACGGATAACTCAGCATCACATGGCAAGCACCTTGTGCTAGGCCAGTTATAGGATAGCTGATAATCGGAACAACCTTATATTTGTTATAGCAACTGTCTCTGTCAGCTGAAGATTTCATGTATATTATGTGATTACTGTCTGCAAAAATATCCTTGATACCCAAGAAAAATAATTGTAAAAGTACCTTATGTACAGTACAGAAGACCCCTTAAAAAATGGGCCTCATATCCTTTGTCATTTTGAATGTTGCAAGAATGAAGAATGCTAATCATATTGTGTTTATAGGTGGGCCGCTTGCATTGTTTATTGCCTTGGTGGGATGATGCTACTGTAGATTTTATGACTAGTGGTGGTTACAATGTTGCTTCCCTGATAAACAAGGTATATGCAGCATTACTAGTTGATGAAGAATGTTGTATGTGATATATGTTGTTTTTATGGCATTTGAACTGGAGAAGAAGTTTGATTTCCTTATTTGCCCCAGATTGTTTCTAGTCCATATTTTGAGTCAGATTTGTATGAACTATGGATATATAAGGGGCACCTTGGACTCCATTTTTATTTCCAGAAGCTTGATTTCCTTCTGAAATAGATGTTTTGAATTTGTTTAACAGGTAAAGCAGAAAACACTGATAATATGGGGAGAAAATGACCGCATCATCAGCAATAAGTTTGCAGTGGTTAGTTACAAAGTAGTACTATTTCTATAGCGTGTGATGATCTTGAAGCATAATGCTCTCTTACTTTGTTTAACTTTATTTGACTGCTAGAGAATAATATTCCATGCTAATAATACTATAACCGAAGTTAACTTTTGAACTTCTATCTTGCAGCAATTACACTGTGAATTACCTGATGCAATTGTACGCCAAATACCCAATTGTGGGCACCTTCCTCATGTGGAAAGACCAGATACTACTATCAAATTAATTGCTGAATTTTTGCAGAGAGAGGCCAAGAAATTAAATCAATGTGCTTCACAAGTATGAAGGTTGAACATCTTTTTTGCCCTTCTCTAACAAAGAAGGCAACTTAGCAATTGACTTGGCAAACCAGCCGGTGATGGAGCTAAATAAGAGTTCGGAATGCTCCTTCCCTAACTATAGTTGTAGAGTAAGATAGAATCAATGTTGCTGCAGCAGTAGCCTAATGTTATTTTTAATGCAGAAGCCTTTCTCATATTATGTACTGAACTGTTTACTTGAATATTAAAAAGAGTTTTAATTCTTGGCCAAAAGACACATATATGTATGATTGTGACGGTGCTAACATGACTCTTGCCTGTTGGTTGGCAGTGATAGAATAATATAAAATTTTCTGCAAGTCAGGCTTGTGTCCTTTTTTTCCAATTATTCTCTAGTTGGGATGACATGAAAATATGTGGTGTTTGGTGCACAAGTACTGACTTGAGATGATTAGGATGATCTTGTTTGGTATCCATAGATAATAAAATTGTTTTTTCTTTTTTCATTTTTAATACTAATAGTATTGATGAGATTGTAACTAGTAGTGAGGGGTTTGGGTAGGTGGTATTAGGTTATGTGTTCAATTCTCATTTGTATCCAAAAAAAAAAAAAAATTTATTGATTGCTGATTTACGAAGTTCATCAAATATAATTAAGGACTTAGAAATATTTTATAATAATTAATTGAGGTAGGGTGTTTTTACTATCAATTTTTCTATTATCATTCTACTACTACTCTAATCATCATTGGATTATAGGAATAGTTGAATGGAGAAAGAGAAAAAAAAATTATTTTTTTTGATAAACAAGAAAAATAACTTTTGAATCTAATAGTGATTAGAATAATAATGAAGTGATAGTCAAAAAAAAATAAAAAAAATAGGAAAAATATTATATCTCTACTTAATATAGGTTGGAAAAAAGTTGGATAGGAAGGCGATCTCATACTTAGTATAATACGAATATAGGAATCTTTTATACCTAATATTAAACCATGTAAACCCATGAGAATCTTGGATGTCATCATATAATACGAGGGAATAATGTTTATTATATTGTAGGATATAATTTTATTTTTTTATTCTTTTACGCACATGCATATATGGGATTTATATTTTTTTTCTTCTCTTTTTACATAGTTCTATATCGCCCCTTATGTTTTTGGATTTATCATCTATCATTTAACATGATCATAAAAATTTTCCTACATTTACAATATTTTGTGGGGCTCGTAGCAAAAAAACAAACTCCGGTACGCAAAACGAATCTCTATAACATAACACAATTATTTTTCCTACAACATAACTTTTATAAAACCCTATATTTTTATATGTATATAGGGAAAAAAAGTATTCCCTGTAGAAATATTAATCCTAATATATAAATCACCAATATTATAGATAAATGTATAACGCATATTTGGAAATGAGAACTCTGTAAATAGCAACTTCAAAATTTCAGTATCAGGTCTCGGTTGGAAAATCATTTAGGGGGCGTTTGGTATGGGAAATTTTTTTAGAATAGTAGGGAAATGTAATAGATAGAGAAATGATTGGAAAGATGGATAAAGTGAAATAGATAGAAAAATGTAAAAAAAAGTTGTTTGGTGGGGGAAAACTTTACTGGGAAAATTATGTAACTTTATGAAATCAACAGTGCATTAAAAGTGAGATGACCGGTTTTCCGAAAATCCCACCTTCAAATTGGGTTTTTGAACAGTGCGGATATCTATCTTTCTCATAAATCCATACTTCCTGGATAGATGGGTTTTTGGAGAAATATGTTGAAACAAACATGGTATTTCTAAAAGCCATACTTGAGAAAGATAGATATCCTTCAAAATACCTCCCAACCAAACACCCCCTTAGGGGCGTTTGGTATGGGAAAATTTTTTAGAATAGTAGGGAAATGTAATAGATAGAGAAATGATTGGAAAGATGGATAAAGTAAAATAGATAGAAAAATGTAAAAAAAAGTTGTTTGGTGGGGGAAAATTTTACTGGGAAAATTATGTAACTTTATGAAATCAACAGTGCATTAAAAGTGAGATAACCGGTTTTCTGAAAATCCCACCTTCAAATTGGGTTTTTGAACAGTGCGGATATCTATGTTTCTCATAAATCCATACTTCCTGGATATATGGGTTTTTGAAGAAATATGTTGAAACAAACATGGCATTTCTAAAAGCCATACTTGAGAAAGATAGATATCCTTCGAAATCCCTCCCAACCAAACACCCCCTTAATGGATAAATATAAGTATCAGACTAAACTTATTGGAGGAATCATGTACAGCTTCTTCACGAGTTTTCCCCCCACCCTTTTTCATTAGTAAAGAAAGTACAGTAAAAGTAGACATTCTTTAAGCTCTTAGTGGTATTTGTCTTGTCTGTGAAGAAAAGAGAAAATAAAGCTTGGAATACTAGATAATGTGAAATTGGCATTGATTTGATGTGGTATAATGTGATACAAACTACAAAGTATTCATTTCTATTTATATTAACATTAGACTCTAAATCATAATCAAATAAAGAAATAAATCATAAAATATAAAGAAATAAGGAAACTATTCTAAGGGATGAAATAAGATAGTAAGATACTATAAACTATTCTTGGGTACAATCAAGGTATTATAAGATACTATAAACTTTTTTTTATATACAAAAAAAAAAAAAAAAAAAATGCGTGAGACGTTTTTTTGCAGTGGAATAACACTGATAAAGTAAAAGCTGCCATCATCTTGTGACTTAAACCGAGTAAATTAGTCTCTCTAGTTTTAGTATGATCATTCTCTATTTTGACTCTTTGAAATTCTCATCAACTTTATTTTAAGGTTTTTGGATTAACATGTCGACCAAAGCGTGCACCGTCATTCATTTCATATGTTTAGGGAAAGCATGTTAAATTCAATTATTTACAATTGGTATTGACATATTATGTCCAAAGAGAAATTGGTCCCCACCATGAATAGTCACAACTCACAAGGGAAAGAGAATATTATTAAAATTCCAAATTATCTCATATTATTGTGTTCCAAGCATGTGATGCCGAGACATTTGTTGAACCACCTTCACTTTTCATTCAATTGCATTTGGCTCTGTTGTAGACACATGTACAAGTAAATTGAGCCAGGTGGCAAAATTTGCACATCTGGAGCAAGATTGGGAGAATGAAACCCAACATATTTTTTATTATTTTTTTTTTAAATTATTAAAAATTAAATGAGGCACATACTCTAATGTCAACGTCATTCAATAGTATAAGATAAGGACATTTAAAGTGTGTATAAATGTCTATATATATAAAAAAAAAAAAGTGTACATAAATGTAAATTTATGCAAGTATGCACAAATTGTCGACGGTACATACTTATATTTATTTATAGAATTTTATATTTCTTATTTAACATAAGAATTCAAACTTTCGTACACACCATTCGATTTCCGTGCTGACATGATCCTACATCTAATTTTTTCTAACACTTGAATCCCACATACTTTTTATCTCTACGAGAGATTTCAATTCTCATTTAACATGAGAAATATAAAACCCTTATTTATATTTCCAAAATAAGTGATAATCGTATCGAGTCATCACTCATCAGTGTGATGAAAACATAGGAAAATCTAGTTACGTAACGTGAGCAGCTGAAAACGATGGATCAATGCAAATTATGCAAGAAAAATAATTCAACAAAAGAAAGTTATAGCGTCAAGGATTAAAATTTGCAAGGCTCAATTAAATTAAAAAATAGTGCCTCTCATGATCATAGATAATAGATAATAATATACAAATGGAAACCGATAAGATTCTACCCCCATTACTAGCCAGCCATATCAAATATATTCGCCACTGAAAAAGGAACCATATTCCCAAGTGTGCATAGGAAGAACAAAACCAAAAGAAACAAAAAAAAAAAAAAAACATTTAAGGCCACAAAGTGGGGTTTGCTTCTGGATGATTCTCTGTGATGAAATTACGTGAATACCCATCAAGTGTTGGCAAAATCTCATCCACACATCAAACCGCCACAAGTTTTTACTAGCACTGTACCATTAGATCCTTAACACTACTACTAGCCAGAAGGTAAGAACAAGGGATAATAGTAACACACGAGTGCCTTTCAAATGAACCATTATTCCATTGCTAGAGTCATTGAAGCCTGTTCCAGTTGAAGATGTTGGACTCATTCCAAACACATTAGGACTTCCTGTGGTTGTGCCTGTGCCTGTGCCTGTCCCAGTGATTGTGCCTGGTGTTGTACTTGAAGGAGTAGTTGGGTTTATAGTGGAAGGTGATGTGCCTGGTATACCAGTTGTTGGTGTTGTGGTGCCTGGTGTACCTGTTGTTGGGGTTGTGGTGCCTGGTGTACCTGCATTGCTGCAAGTAGAAGCCAACTAATATTATGTTACTAATATGATCTTTCACATAGACTAATATTAGAGTAAACACCCTTTTTGGTCCCCGGCAATATCTACGAAATCCTTTTTAGTCCTTGGTAATAAAAAAGGACCAAATTGGTCCCTGAAATTATGAAAAAAAATGGCCACTTTAGTCCTTTTGTTAATTGTAATAAGTATTCATTGGTCCTTTTTTCATCATTTTAGGGACCAATTTGGTCCTTTTTTATTGTCAGGGACTAAAAAAGATGATTTCGTGGATATTATCAGGGACCAAAAAAGGTGTTTACTCCTAATATTATTATGGACTAAGGAAAAGAAACCATTTTACCAAATATTATACATGATCACAGATCTAGGGATGAAGAGGACAAAAATAATTGTGAAACATCCTAATCATGACAGCTAATGTTTCAAAATAGTAAACATACCATGGCTTGTGTTTAAATCTGATTCAGGGGCGGTGGATACATGAACCTAAAAATGGCCTTTTGCTAGCTAATGTAAACTTCAAGTATGTTGTACCAAAAACAGAAAAAAGAAAAAGAAAAAAAACCAGAAACCAACACAAAAATGTGTGTTACAAAGTAAACAAAATTTAGAGCTACTTTTTTGCAAATGCTAAAATAAAAGTTGAATCCAACCAAGCCCTCTAAAGCACACACCAAAAAGTTGAATCCAAACAAAATTTAGAGCTACTTTTTTGCAAATGCTAAAATAAAAGTTGAATCCAACCAAGCCCTCTAAAGCACACACCAAAAAGCAGGTAATTGATTTCATAACTGGGTAAGATGACTTTTATATTCTGTAAATGGAAAATAGAGTTAATACATTGTGGAAATACCCAACAACTAACCACAAGCAAAAAAAATTCAGAGAATATTAAGCCAAATCGCTGGAAAAATAAAAAACAAAAACAGGAAGATGCATAATCAAGAAACATACCCAGGACTTGTGGGGAAAACACATGTAGATGTTGAAGCTGTAGATCAGAGAGATAAGCACAAGAAGAGAGAATTAGTAAAAGTGAAATTCAACAAGGATGTCAAAAAATTTGAAGGTGGCTTGAAAAAAAGTACAAGACACTTACCAGGTGCAGCTTGACTGGGGCTGGCAGCACCATTGAAATCACAGCTTCCCTGAACTTGACCCTTTCTCTGGAAATAGCTATTAACAGCATAGTTGCAGTGATCCTTCACAGTCTTGGGTTGATAACAAGGTCCATTCTGGAGAATAGGTGTACAGTCAGCTCCAGCACCACAAGCATAATCTATTGCTTTCTGAAGAGCTTGATCACCCATACCATCTTTACATATACAGTAAAGAGCACCTATAGGATGAAATTTAGAGGAAAATGAAAAAAAAAAAAAACATTTAGTTCACACAAAATCCCACCTTTTATTCAAACAAAATGAGATGCATGGATTTGTCCCAGATTTTTCTTTATCACTACAAAATAGAACATTAAAATCTTTCATCATAACAGAAAACAGGTAAAAAAGACTCCTTGAACAAAATCCATTTCACCGTCCCAAAGCTATGTCACAGAATTAAAACAGAAAAGCAGGAAGAGCAAATAATCATGAGAACCCATCTCAGGGATGAGTTATCATGATTAAATCTTGAAACTTTAAACAAACACAAGCAAATCTAGGTGCTTACTTGAATGGCCAGTCAGGGCAAGAAAAAGCACAAAATAAACCAAAATAGACATGATTAATGATGATGGTGATGGGTATTCAGATGGTAAAAGAGAAATTTATTTGATCTGAATATGATGAACTTGAGGAGGGTACTCCACTATGAGGCAGAGAGAAAGAGAGAGAGTGAGAAGAAGAAGCTATGAGAATGGAGATTTCTGGACTTAAGAGGTGAATGAGGTGGTAGGAAACTGTATTGTACACTTTTCAAGCTCCTCTTATGTGTTACATTATGTACCATAAACATTAATAAAATAAGGGTAAATTGTGTATCATTTTAAAGGACGTAAAGTTATGTCATTTTAAGAGAAAGAAAGAGATAAATAAAGGAGGGAAGAGAGTTGACAAAAAAAAAATAAAGGTGTGAGTCCTACCTCTTTGTGAGAGTAAAAAGATATAAATTGTGTCATTTAAAAGGATAAATATTTTTTTCATAAAATAAATATAGAATACTTGTTATCAAAAAATATATATATAGAATACTAAATAGTAACTTTATGTATATGCTAGACAGGAGAGTGTTATGGGGAATTGTATTAAAGCTGAAGCTTTTGTTATACTATACAATATAAAATTCGTTTCCCAACATATAAAATATGTATCTGACTACTTTGTCTGTATTTTCAAACGGTCCTAAACTCGTGTGGTAACTCAACTTGGTTTAGGTCCGAAATGGTCCACTGTACTGCTTGCTTTGGTACGAGGGAGGTTCCTATTGATCTTTTCCTTTGGCTGTGTGTTGGCACTAGTACTGTCCAGTAGCTACAATACAAGTCTGTCTCTACGGGGATGGAACTGTAGTAGCTGTACATTACTGTTCCCAGTTTTGAGTTGGCAATGTCGATCAGTAAAACTTCACACTTCAATTCAGTCTTATCACATCTTTTTTTCAATTTACTAATTTCATTGATACATGAGATGGTATTTTTACATAGATGACACAAATATTAAACAATAGAATTTATGTATTTCTTCCTTTGTATAGAGATAATTATATATACTAATTTTGGACTTCAATCAAATCACAAATCACACTAAAAAATAAAGTTAAAATCAGAGAATTGGGCTCTATTTGATTATTATTTTTAAAAATTATTTTTTAGTTTTTAGAAGAAAAAAAACTAAAATACTTGTTTGATAAGTTTTGTTTTGTAAAAAATGTTTTAAAAACTATAACTATTTTTTTTGTTTTTATAATCAAATTTAGAAAATATGTCTGAGTTGTTTTTGTTTTCTGCTTTGATTTTTAACTTTCAAAAAGAAAAAAATATAGAAAACAACGGTTTCCATAACTATTTTACAAAACAGTTTTATGAACAAAAAAAAATCAAAACACAATCAAATAGGCCCTTGATCTCTCCTATATCAATCAATTCTATTTACAATTAATTCCTATAATTTCTAACACCATCAAAATCAAATTAATTACGGATTGTATACAGCTCAACACTCCTCCTCAAGTTGAAGCATAAATATCTATCATGCCCAACTTGCCAATAAACACAGCTTTAGTCAATATATCAGTAAGTTGATCTTCATATTTTACAAAAAGGAAAATGTATAATTTTTTGATCTAATTTCTCCTTGATGAAATGTCAGTCTACTTTCACATGTTTAGTACGATCATGCTGAACTGGGTTCTGAGCAATTTCAATGGCAGGTTTGTTATTACAGTGCAGGTTCATAGGATGGTCATAACAAACTCCTAAGTCTTTTAGGACACTTTTGATCCACAATAATTAACACACACCATGAGTCATACCTCAAAATTCATCTTTTGCACTTGACCTTGCTACAATTTTTTGTTTTTTACTTTTCCAAGTTGCCTTCCACAAAGGTGAAATAACTAGAAGTGGATTTCTTGGTGGTTTGATCTCCAGCCCAGGCAGAATCTGTATATCCCTCAATGCAGGAAGTGTTATTTTTTGAGAACAACAAACCTCGGTCGGGGGCACTGTTTAGGTGCCTAAGAATTCGATATACAATATTCATATGGTCCACACTAGGAGCATGCATGAAGCGACTCACAACACTTACGGCATAAGCTATATCTGGCCTAGTGTGCGATAAATAAATTAGCCTACCAATTAACCTTTGATACCTGCCAATATTCCTTGGGACTTGATTAGGGAAGATACCAAGTGTATAGTTCATCTCTATAGGTGTTTCCACTAGTTTACATGCAAGCAATCCTGTATCAGCAAGAAGATATAGTACATAATTCCTTTGAGAGAGAAAGATTCCCTGTTTAGATCGAGCAATCTCGATGCCTAAGAAGTATTTGAGTTGTCCCAAATCTTTCATATCAAATTCAGTTGCTAGATACTTCTATAATAACTTCATTCCGCATAGATCATCACCAGTTAAAACCATGTCATCAACATACACAATAAATGTTGTAACCTTTCCATCTTTGTTCTTTATGAAGAGAGTATGATCTTCATTACTTTGGTTATACCCAAAGTTCTTCATGGCTTGAGAAAATCTTCCAAACCAAGCTCAAGATGATTGCTTGAGCCCATTTAAAGCTTTCTTCAATTTGCAAACTTTATTCTTTCCCATAGAGCTCCTTCTGACACCTGGTGGTTTCCATATAGACCTCCTCCTCAAGATCTCCATTTAGAAATGCATTTTTAATATCAAATTATTTTAAGGGCCAATCTATGTTTGCAGCAATAGACAGAAGGATTCGAATAGTATTGAGTTTGGCAACCGAGGCAAAAGTGTCTTGATAATCTACTCCGAACTTCTGTGTGTATCCTTTTGCTACCAGTCTAGCTTTGTACCTATTAATGCTTCCATCTGCTTTTAGTTTAAATGTGAACACCCATTTTCACCCTATGGTTTTCTTTCCATTTGGCAAGGGAACCAGCTCCCATGTTGAGTTCTTTTGTAATGCTTCCATTTCTTCATTCATTGCTTTCTTCCACCTAGGATCATGTAAGGCCTCCTGCAAATTGTTAGGAACAGAAACATTAAACGATTGATTAACCGTCAGAGCATATGATTCAGATAGCCTATGAGTGGGTACATAGCTACTAATTGGATATTTAACATTTGCTTTTGGGTCTGGTTCATATTGGTTTTTTGGCACACCTTTATTAGGTCTCAAGGAACACCTAATATTAATATGTGGAGGATCTAAGATATTTTCAGTAGGAATATGCATTTCAGGTAAATCAAATGGAGTTGAGAAAGAAGGTGCCTCAGTATTTTCCTCGGGTGAGGTATCAGTGACATCCCGAGATGATTCTTCTGTTATGGGTGTTAAAGTTGAGAGTTCAGTAAATGGAGTATACACCATATCAGCAGGGGCATGATCAAGGGCAGTGATAGCAGGTGGAAGTCCATCAAGGACAGGAGCATTTTCAGTTATTGGGGAAGAGTTTCTCTTGGTTGGATTCCATCCATCAAAAAATACTTCTTCACTGTAGCTCTCCCCCTGAGGAGAAGTCTCGGAGGCTCCCCCTGAGTAATAAGGCTCAGATTTTTGAAAATGTGTGTCTTTTCGCGTCTAACAGATGCATTTTTTTGTGTCAAATAGATGTGTCTTTTGTGTGGAACGGATGGTTGTTTCATCAACGAAAATGTGCCTTTGAATTGTGACATTACGTTTTCTATAAATATATAGAGTCAGGATTTTAGAAAAGTTATTTTTCCATGCATTGTGCATCCATACCATAGTATTAGATAGTGTAATTCCTCGGACATTCACTTATGTTCGTTGGGGCTCTTGATTGATATTGTCATCATTTTTTATACGCAATTCATTCTATCCTGTGAGGCAATTATTCATCAACCTTCGGCATTAATAGAGGGAACAAATTGTCTTAAAAATACAACATCTATTTGACTCAGATTTATCTATATATTGACATCTCTTTCATATATTCTGTGAGTTCGTTCCTTATTTTGTATTACACTTCATTGATTGATTTAATTATAGCATTTTCATTGAATGGATTCAAATCTCTTGCTGATTATTCACCGACTACCTTCGACAATATGAAAACACTTTTAATGAATATATATTAAAAAAAGAAGAAGAAGAAGCTGGAGACTTGCTTGACACATAAAACTATTTTGAGAAGTCAAACAAGTCACTTGAGAATTATCAAATAGTGCTGTTATCTCCTAATCACAATCCTTAATTTTTCTGTAGATTTTAAACGTTTTTCATTGATCTCAAAAAACCAATTCAGCCCTCTTACTTCGTTCAAATATATAATTTTTATGATTTAAGGTATGTAAATTATATCATCTTATAATATAATCATGCAGAATGAGTTACATTGTAAAATCGGATTAATAAACTTGAGAAAGGTCCGTTATATGCCCATGAGAATATTTTCAATATCTGTTCTTCCCTGTCTTAAATAAAATAACCTGAAAATAATCGCTCCCTTTTATATGTTTAAAAAAATTATTAAGAGAAGAAGAAAAATAATCATTTTATATGTTGCCAATTGGAGTATATAATATTTTCAGCTCCAATATTAAACTCTTCCTTATTGTAATAAAAACATCCTGGATGCAATATATGTTTGAATCTGATAAGTATTTTGTGAAATACAATTATTCAAATAGTTATATGGGACCGGCAATTAGCACAAGCATTCCTAAATAAAGAGAGAATTTATTGGAGTCCGGGACCACCATTTTTTAGATGATCCCTTAGTGTAAATGAAAGTGTATAATTGGAAAAGAAGAAAAATAATAAGAATAAAAAAGGAAAGAAAAAAATTAATGTTATGAAAAAGAACACCAAATCATTGGATGGTCCTGAATCATAAAAATATTTCCCTAAATAAAAGCATTATACCAGATAATATAAATGACTCAGTTATTTGCAAATACAGGAACAAGACCGGAACATATAAAGATTCTCTATCACTCACAATGTTTGATGAAATGTCACTTCGCACAATGAATTCTTTCATGACCTAGGTAGACAAGTGGTGGTTACCACATACAGATCTTTCTCATTTTAGGTTTCTATATTTTTTTATTTTTGTTGGTTAGGAGAAGTGGTTAATACTATAATCGATACTTCTACCACAAGGTAATTGGCTGATTCAAATTTTACAATTTCAGGGTAAATATCGTTTCTTGTAGAGTGGGGATTTGGAAGGTGTACGCACAATATCATGGGTCACACTACCCCATTTGGGATGTTGGAGTGCATATAACTTTAATTATTTATTTGGCTTAACCACCAAATAACATAAAGTTAATTATAAACTAATTTAATTAGTTACTAACTGATTTAATCACTTATACGAAACGATGTTGTTAAACATTTATCTATTACTTTCCTATGTGAGATTAGGAATATGATTACCCCTATGGATAGGTTAAAATCCTCTTATAATATAGAATTATTATAACATCAAAGGTTAAGTGACAATTTACCAATGAATCTGATATTATGTCACAACTCAAAGTATTCAACTTTTTTATATGATTTTTTTAACTAGGAGACTTTACTATTCACACTTCAATTCTTAAAGCATTAATATGGGTTGACTTAAATAAGTTATTTATAAATACAGAAAACTATTTCTACAATTATTGCAAAAAATTTCGTTTGTCATATATTATGTATTCCTGAAAATATAAAATATAATTTTTGAAATTAGCTCTATTGCAAAGAGTCTCACTTCTTTTTGGATGGGACTCATTATTTTTTTGTGAGAGTGACAGTGTGACTTTTTTTTTTACCTCAACAGTAGAAAAAGTTAACCCTTTATAAATATCATTATTAGTTCTGCAATGCAATAAAGAAAAATTAATTATTGAAAACAAACATCTGAGTACAATATATTTTACTTATCTTACTACTCCTATATCTATCTTTATTGTATAATGACTTCAAATAAACCTTATCCAAAACTAACCCCAAACATAAGGACTCCTAAGTCCTAACCATCAAGATAACAAATTATGTCTAGTCCAACTCAATATTCTGTCTGTCCAGCCGATGATGATTGTTTTTTTTAATTTTTTAATTTTTTTTTATATAACAAGGAATTAAAAAAACAAAACTACAGGCCTCTAACTGATCGAGGCCGCCGATGATGATTGTTAATAAGGGCATATTCACTTTTAGCTAATTATTATGTTTATATGGTATCAACTTTAAGCAACGCAACTTTACAACTAATAACTATAGTGTTTCAATATCCAAAAAATAACTACAGTGTTTCAAGATATTAAAAAGTTAGGTTATGGGCTTTGATGTCAAAGGTTTTTCATGAAATCGAACTTTTTAAAGAAGTTGGATTTCAAAAAAAAAAAAAAACCTTTGACATTGAAGTATGAAAGTATGGATTTATTTTTCAAGAGGGTGAAATATGTCGATATGATAGAGATGAAAAAGACAGTGGTATAGATCAAAGTTCTGAGACATCATCGTAGATGAGCTTGAGATGCTAAAGGGAAGGTGTTTAGGGGTTACAATTATTAGTGAAAATTCAGCAGAGTAACAATAATAAAGGATGAACGGAGAAAATGAATAATGAGGGAGCCAATGTCCTTTTATATAAGAGATTGAAGATTCTTTTCAAATGCGTAAAATGTGATACCATAACCGTTTCCAGCCCTATCAACCTCATTAGGTGTGAGACTGCATGACGCATGACACATAAAAGGTTATGCATGCATGGGGAGTGTGAAGTACACATATTCAAGCCCGGTAGGACAATTCGCTAGACCACACTGAATAAAGTTAATAGTTAAGAAAATTATTTTCTTAAATATAATGATGACTAACCTTAAAAATGTTTTTTTTAAGAAATTAATCTCGATTAACATAAAAACTTTTTAAAACAAACTAAAATACAGGGAGAAAGATGCAATCCAAAACCAGCAAAACTTGTTTAGTCGGTGTTATATATACCTTTCATGTTGTTGATTATTATCAATGATGAGAGAATGGATTCGTTATCAGTAACACTATTATAAAACATGACAAGGACTTTCAAAGGAATAAGGAACTTTCGCCTTTTCGTTAAAGGGAGTAATGGAAGCATACCTTGAAAATTTGTGGTTGCTTTTTGATAACTTTATTTATGTGTCTCTGAAGTGCTTAATTGAGTTTTGAAAATTCCATCAGGCTAATAAAAAGGTTCATCATGGAGGGTTCACTCTCCAAGTCCAAGTGTACGTCCAACT
The DNA here is from genome assembly GCA_032173675.1 of Gastrolobium villosum. Taxonomy (NCBI): domain Eukaryota; kingdom Viridiplantae; phylum Streptophyta; class Magnoliopsida; order Fabales; family Fabaceae; genus Gastrolobium; species Gastrolobium villosum. The sequence goes on along the minus strand of JAVKPL010013638.1, from coordinate 298,777 downwards.
TTTTAAAAGTAAATTCTTCTACTGAAAAGTCCATCGCCTAAGAAACAAAAGTTGCCACTTTTCTACGCTTCTTTCGATGATCTGTCCCCCTTTATTCTCGTCCAAATCCATACTTGTTTAATTCGATATTTGAAAAGGGAACCAAAGATGAATATATAATGCTACAATAATCGTATAAAAAAAATTGATTTTGTATCTTCTTTCAAATTATTTATTATTTAAACATTTTATCAATAATATATAAACTTTTGTTTTGAGGTAATATTGATGAAGTTATAAAGATATTGTAGTTTCAAGCCACTAGGGTTAGCCTAATAATGAGGGGGTGTGAGTAGTTATATAATAGATTGTGTGTTCAATTCTTTAATGTATTCGGAAAAAAAAAATTGTAGTTTCTCAAACATAAAAGAGGTAAACTAGATAGGAATTTGGCTATTGCAATGTAGGAGAGAATAATGAAGCACTGTGGAAGCGATCAGCACCTTTCCCCTTACATTTGAGGAGTAGCTAGAAGCAGCTCAGCCTAGTATTTGGAAGAATAAAGTGGGGTTTGGTTGGGGCTTATGTTTTGTTAGGTATATGGAAAAATATTTTCTCATGTTGCATGAGAATTGTTGCATGAGAATTCTCATGATGTGATACTTCGATTTATGTGCAATTTTTATTTTTTTTTTAATAAGTGTGGATCCCATCACTAGTTGAGTCACAACATGAGAATTCATTTATTATGTAACATGAGAAAATTAAACCGTAAGTATATAGCTTTTGGTTTTTGGGCGTGATCTTGGTATGATAGGAATATATATAACGATAGAAAAAAAAATGTGTTGACCAACTGTTTTTTTGGACACAAGTTCAAGTTCATCTTTATTATATGATAGGCTAATGGTGACTCGATGATTTCACAAAAGTCCAAGTTTTCCAAATGAGGTTAAAGTTGTAACTATTGGTTGTTTTCTCATGTATACTTTAGTTGATAAAGGTAAAAGGGACATGTTATTTGATCTCTATATAGCATCTCGTCCAAGCTGCGCGTGTTTTCTTTTTCTTTTTTTACCGGTTGATTACTCCGGTTGGATAAAATCACAAGAGTAATAAAAACTTTCCTATTGAATTCACTCAAAATCAGGATCATTAATTAAGATAAAACAATCGTGTATCAGGTGATTCACATACTTAGTGATTAGCTAAATTATGTCCTTGAGTTGCTTAATCATGGGCTCATTTTCGAGCTATTAATGAGCTTTTGTTAATTTAAAGCTCTTCAAGGTCACACATAATCAGCCTAGACTCATGACAATAAAGCTTTGTGATGTAACCTAGGCATTAAGTGTTCAAACCATCTAGGCTTGATAACCCATCCCAATCCAAAGTTAATTGGGCCAAGTCCAGGTTTAAAATTTTGAATTATTTAAGCGTCGTATTGGAAAAGTTAAGAGGATTTAAAATGAGATTGTATATCACCTATCAAATTGAAAAAGCCAAGAATCGAATCCAATCCACAACTAACATAATCAGAAAGTTCAACTAATTGTACCAATCCTCATTGACTTTATATTTATGTTTGTATCAAGTTGGCCTAAATCCTAATCCGATCTAACTTGGTGTTGCATAATATTATTTCTTTATATTTAAATTTAAACTCATATTACATGTCATGATAACACTATTGTATTTTGTTTTGAAATGTATATTATAAAACATTCCTTCGTTTACTTTTTTTTTGGTGAAAATTCCTTCGTTTACTTTGTTACTTCTAAAATCTTACGACTTAACTATGCATGATGTCTAATTTAATGCATTTTATTTAAGGGTCTGCACTCAATCATTTAACATTACACAAAAACGTTTTCTACGCAAACATTTTGTGGAACCCACACTTTTTTTAAAAATAAAATAAAAATTAAGACACGCAAAATGAATCTCTATAACATTACACAATCACTTTTCCTATAACATAATTCTTATAAAACCCTTTATTTAAATATAGGAACACCCGGTCTTTATCTGTTCATTAATTAGACCATGATCTAGTAAGATCTAAGTCCAAAGAAATGACTAAATCAAAATATTGGGTCATTTTGATTTTTGAGTCAATCATATCATTCTTCCTATACTTGTTGGGGATTGATTTTTTCATTTTACATGAGAATACTTTCTCATGTTACATACAAACATGAGCGGGATCCACAAAAAAATGAGAAAATAAAAAAGTCAAAATGAATTGCACCTTTTAATTGTGAGAGTAATATGCTCATGTAAAAATGAGAAAACTATTTCCCATACTTCTTACTCAGAATTTGGCTAGGCTGAGAATCAAAATATTTATGTTGTTTGTTTCCATTTTTAGTGGGTGTTTGTTTGTCTGGTTTTTATTATTGGGCCTATCTCAAACAACGAAGGCCCAATCTCAAATCTCCATTTCTTCAAACAAAAAAATAACCAAACTCGAATTTACCATTTCTTCAAACAAATCGCTCATCTTCTACCACGACGAAACCCAATCGGAATCACACAAACCCTAAATGCGTTAAACCCCCTCACTCACTCAATTCACTCACTCAACTGATCCATCAATGGCGTCGCAAATGGCGATCCTGTGTCGAACTCGCTCTCTTCTCGCCAGAACGAACGCCATCAAAACCATCACAACATTCCCATTCCTCTCGCAGGAGCCTCAGATGGTAGAGGCATCCGAACCCGTCGCTCCCTCCGCCGCCACGTCACTCCCTCCGAATCCAGCCTCCGGTAGCCCACTCTACAACGAGAACTGGCGTAGCCCCAATCCTCCCTCAGTCTCCCACACTCTCATCCCACTAGGGTTCTTCAATAGCGCCCATTCCCCTCACACCTACGATTCCAACTCTCTCTTGAACCTCTTCGGCGATTGGATGGCCTCGCAGAGCTGGCACGACGTTAAGCACATGTTCGAGGCTTGGGTTCGCTCACTCGACAAGGATGGAAAGCCCAACAAGCCCGATGTCAACCTCTTCAACCATTATCTCAGGGCTAATTTGATGATCGGAGCCACCGCCGGCGAGTTACTCGACCTCGTCGCCCAGATGGACGAATTCAACATCTTCCCCAACACGGCGTCGTTTAATTTGGTCCTCAAGGCTATGCACCATGCCAATGAGAGCGTTGCTGCTGAGAAATTGCTCGAACGGTTAGATCATCGTTGCAAGTTTAATTTGTTCTCGAAATGATGTCTCGTGACTGAGACTGATGAAAAAAAAATGGCTGAAATGGTTAGCTGTAAATTTGGCTGTTGAAATCTGCTAATGACTTGGGCTTAAGCATATTTGTCAAGTGTTGTGCTGATACTAATGATTGTTTTAGACAGCTGAAATGATTTAAAGATTTAAAATACGGTTTTCTTTGTCGGTTACTATTATTATTACCTGAGCTAGAGCTGCTAGTAGTAGTAGTAGTAGCTTTTGGCTAGTAGTTCTTTCTCCGCATCAGTGTCAGGAAATGAAAAATAGAATCTTTCTGACAAGAAATACTTAACTAGCAGTTTCTTTGAGAGGCAATTTTTACAAATAATGGCCTGCAGATATTTTCTCCTAGCTTAGCTATGAACCTTTACTGAAACAGTCTCCTCTCTGCTCATGCGGGCAAGGTTGCATACAACCTTTCCCAGACTCCACAACGGTGGGATCGTCAATCCCTTTTAGGATCCATTGGTTTTATTAACCAGGAAAGTTGCCTTCAGAAATGCTAGGGCAAGTGTTTAGTGCTACGCATGTTATATTGATTTAGTTATTTGCGTTGTTACAAAAAATTGACTTTTTCTTTTTTCTATTAGTTTTTCGGTCAATGATTGGTAGAAGCTCAAGCTTACCATATGTACTATATTTTCCATTTTTCTTCCCCATTAGCCAGTTGTATGATATGAATATCTTTTATGCCTTCCACCTCATTATGGATTTGGTTGTAGGAGATTTACTATTTAGAAATTGCTGTTGAAAATATTTTCAGTTTACCAGTTTAAGAACGCTCAGAGAATTTTGAATGGGTTAGCCATATACTGACTAACTTAACTAGCTAAATGTTTAGTTTATTGTTATTAAACTGAATATTTTTGTCAGGAAATCCTAAATTTTAATTGTTCCTTTGACTTTGACTATTTTCTGTGTCTGTTGCATGTTCTTGTTGATCTTGATGTAGAGGAAAGTCCACACTTAAAAGCCATGCTATTAGGAGTTGAAAGCCACTAATTTAAAAATGGGAGTTTTTTGTCTAACTCCCCTGCCAGTATGAGACTCTGGCTTCTATGTTAATCTCATCGGGCTTGAAAGAACAACCCATGCCTGCTGGAGGGTGGACAAAGTGGGCTCTATACCATTTGATTTAGAGGTGAGCCCACTCCTAAAGCCAGGTTGTTAAGAGGAGAGTACCTCTACTTTAAATGGAGTTGTACTTCTAACGCCCAGCTGACTGGGACTCGCTTTTGCATCCTATCCCCTCTTTATTATTGAACAAAAATATTGAAATGCCAATAAGCATACCAATGTCATAATTACTCTCTTAATAGATAATATACACTATTTGTTTGTATTACTTGTATGTGTGTAAATTGAGCTCATTTGCCTCTTTATGTATCAAGCTTTGCTTTGTTATTATCAGGATGCTGCAGACTGGAAATGAGTCTCGCCCTGATGCTGAATCATATGACTTGGTCATTGCAATGCTCTTTTCGACTGACCGGATTGATGCTGCATTCAAATATATAGATTTAACTTTGAAGTCTGGTTACATGTTGTCGATGAACGTATTTATGGACTGTGTGAAGAGTTGTGCCAAAAAGGGCAGGCTCGATACATTGGTGACAATAATTGAAAGGTGCATGGTGAGTGATTAATTTTGTTGATACCTAAAATATTTTTCGGTAGCAGGTTTACTAATAACTTTACATTTCTTCTATGTAATGTTCTCATTGGTGTTTCTAGACAACAGATCAAAACAAAGCTCTTTGCCCCTCCTGGAACTTGTGCTATTATTTAGCCGAAATTGCAATTCGTGAGGATAATAGCAAGTTAGCTTTTCATGGGCTGGAGTTTTTGTCTAGATGGATTGTAAAGGGTGAACGTATGAGACCCCCTGTGGTGCTATCTGTGGATGAAGGTTTAGTTGTGTCAGCTCTTGTGACTGCAGGAAGAACCTATAATTCTGAGCTGGTAGGGAAAGCATGGTCTGTTTTGAATCGCTCATTGCGTAAAAAGAAAGTTCCTAATCCAGAATCATATCTTGCAAAGATATATGCCCTTGCATCATTGGGAAGTCTAAAAGAGGCTTTTGAAACTCTGCATAAATATGGGGCTGCTTATGGAGATTCCAGTCAAGAAGCTGAAGACTTGTTCTGTCCATTTACTTCTTTACATCCATTGGTTGTGGCATTCTCCAAGAAGGGTTTTGAGACTTTGGATCTTGTATGTCTTTCTTTCTGTTGAATAAAATATTCCATACCTCCTAAATTTTAGGATTTGTTATTAATCTAATCTTGTCATGATATTTATAGCTTTTATTGACATTTTATTTACAAGTTTTCTGTTGGAAATAGAATATACCAATTTTCTTTCTTTACAAAATATAGATGTCTTGTATTAATTTATTAAATATAAATTTATATTATAAAAAAACTCCATGTTTCTTTGACATACCTTGTATTTATACTACCTTTTTTGCAACTGTTGGCATGCATGCATTTTAAATTAAACTGTGGATATGATATATTTGGTTTATTATAATGGTATATTAATTTGCAGCTTAATCCAGTCATGTTATCTTCTATTTAGGTTTATTTTCAACTGGAGCATTTAAGCAGTGCAGAGAACTATAGATCTCTTCCCGCACTAAACTGCATCATATTAGGATGCGCAAACATATGGGACCTTGATCGTGCTTACCAGACTTTTGAATCAATTGGATCTACTTTTGGGTTGACCCCTGATATTCATTCATACAATGGGCTGATGTATGCCTTTGGGAAGCTAAAGAAGGTGATGACACATTCTCCAACCATCTTTTTTTTAAGTATCTTAATGCCCATCCTCTCTATTCCTTCCACTACCTCCTCCTTTCGAAAGCATGCTTTGGACTTAAATTCTGTTTTGCATGTGCTTTGCATGCATGACATTTGACATATATCGGTGTCAATTGCCACTCAAATTAGCTGCCTTTTGTCATTTCAACTGTTTCTTCGGGGGCCTTTTGGAGACGACATAAGGTCCTCAGAGGCATCAAGGGAAGCTTATGTCATGGATGCCTGGTTTGAAGCTGATGGAGGAATGGCAAACACATTTCCTTTTGGATGTTATTTTCTTGCTTGATTATTTTTTATGTGCTACAGCAGGGTTTGAAGTGTCAAACCTTGAAAACCTACTTATAACTTCAATTATCTCATGGCAGACACATGAAGCTTCAAGGGTGTTTGAGCACCTAGTGAGTTTGGGTCTTAAGCCTAATGCAAAATCATATTCTCTCCTTGTTAATGCCCACCTGATTAACCGGGATGTCAAATCTGCTCTGTCAGTGATCGATGATATGGTAACTACATTCTTGTGTGTGTGAGTGTTTTAATTTGAGTATATTTTGCAAGCAATGGTCATTGACATATAAATTTATTGGCAGATAGCTGCTGGATTTGAACCATCAAAAGAGACACTAAAAAAGGTCAGAAGGCGATGCATGCGAGAGATGGACTATGAAGGTGATGACCGAGTGCAATCAGTTGCTAAATCTCTGAATTACCGAATGGGTTCAGATGCCCGGCGGGACATTCTGTTCAATCTTGATTACAGTATGGATTATGCTTGAATGGTAAGTTTTGACTTTTTTTAACAATATTTTTGAATTGAGTTATTTTTCTTATGAGTGATGATATTTTTCAGACACATTGATATATACGAGTGTGACTGTTTTAAAGGGGTGCTTGTATTATTTTGTTTCGGTTTCTTTTCCCCTTGTTCCTTTTATGTGGAGAGTTTTTGTTGCAACATGGATATCCATGCAGTTGAATAGTGTTAGTACTAAATCTACTTTTCATATTGATATATAGTTTTTCTTTTTGGCAGGGGCACTTGTCTTTGATGTCGAAATGAATTATTTAAGCTAATTAGCAAATCTTATATTGCATCCATGTCCTTTGGGAATCCCTGTATGTATATTAGTGGATGTTACTTAGGTTTGCCGTAGCAGGATGATGTAAGGATAGCTTCCTGCAATTTTCAGTTTTGTATTTGTGTTTATGAGGCGGGGAGGGGTTGAAGATGCAATTGGCTTTCTTGCGGAAAACTGAAGGCAATGAAATTTCCAGCAAAGTTATTTGAAATAATTGTAGGACAGATCCAATTTCAGTAGGATAGATATCAGGGCATACATTTACTTCTCTCATTGTTCTTGATTAATTTTTTTATTTTAGGCTCTTCTATTTTTAATAACCTAGTGCTGCCAACGACTAGAAGTTGCAAGGATTTGGAAACCTTAGTTAAAGAACTACAGATCTGCTGCTTGTATGGAGCTGTGGTTGTATTAAATTCAACTGCAAATAATGGTCACATTTTCAAGTTTTGATAATGTCTAAAATTACTGGATTTAAAAAAATATATTGAAGGAACGGGTTGTGTTTGGAAATGTTAACCTAAATATACTTTGTGAATTTGAGTTGCTTCGATTGTGTTGATAAAACTTATTTTAGTTTTAAATTTAGGGACATTAAAGTGTGGGAGGTTTATGTGGGGCCATGTGAAGGGAAGAGTGAGGGAAAAAAATATGGACTTTATATATTTTTCTGTGTTTAAGAAATAAAATTATTTTTTGCAACATGAGAAATATTAATTTCGTAAATTTGTCAAAATAAATGGTTGGTTAAGTTTTATGTTTTATCTCCTTTCCTTGTGACATTTGCTAACTTTAACATGGATAACTTTTCTTTTTGATAATTGTACTATATTGTATATGAATATATATTATATTAATGGTGACAATTTGTTAAAGCAAATTGTATTAATGTTATTCTTGCCCAAAATGCATACCAGGATGCATACCAGGTTCTCTTGCCAGATATGGGTTTAACTTAAACTAATTTAGGGCCTATTTGGTGGACATGATATAATTGAAATGAATAGGATACAAGGATTGGACAAGAGTAGAAAATAATTTGGGCTTGATAAGTTCATGTTTTATTGGTGATGGTGCTAATGGAAGCAGTGATGGTTGGTACTTGGTGATTATGCTTGGCATTTGGCAATGGCATGAGGTGGTGGCAGAGGCCAATGATTGATGGCAGTGATGGTAATGGTAGTGGTTGAGAAATGACTAGTGATGGCGATAGTGGGTTGTAGAAGTGGTTGATAGCCAATGGTGGCTGGCCAGTGGTAAGGGCAGATGGTTATGTGCCCAACAAAGTTTGCATGAGAAAAGCATAGGGTTATTTTTGGGAAGAGAGAAATGCGATATTTGTTATCCTATCTTGTCCATTTGTAATGAGTTTTCATAAAAATTTGCTTATTGTGTTGTGGATATTATAAAATGAGCCCAGTCTATCCTATCTTAGGATCTTTATTTTGATCACCAAAAGGGCCTTTATAATGCACTCTTCACCACTAGTTAACATGCATAAGATAATCTTTGTGAAAGTTAAAAAAAAATATTTTGGTAAGGGTTTTATTAATCTCATATTAAAGGAGATAAGTTATCTAATGTCATAGAGATAAATTTGTGGGTTCCACCACCTGAAAAAAAAAAAAAAAAAGATGGCACGGTTATCGAAGGATGTGTAGGAGAGAAATTTATCACATGTATCATAATTAGATTAATCTTTAACGAATTTTAAAATTTTACTTCTTTTCTCAAATATTCATCGAAAGCTTCATTTACATTACTGCATAGGATACTAGATAGGGTTTAAGGTTTTATAAAAATAAAAATCTACAATATTTTAAAAATTAATATATTGAAAAATTATTTTTTATTTTAATATATTAATATTAAAATAATATATTGATTCTTGAGATTTACACCAATTAATGATGTTAATACATTAATTTCTTATCATGCCTAATCCAACCCTCATAGGTTTGATTAAGTTATATATCATTTTGATATATTAAGAGACTCTGCTGTATAAACTTATACTTTATGATGATCATACTAAACAACTAAAAATATCATAACGTATAGTATAAGTTTATAGGGTTTTATAAGAATTATGTTGTAGGAATAGTGATTGTGTTATGTTATAGAGATTCATTTTGCGTGCTGGAATTTTTAATTTTTTTTTTTTGCTGCGGGCCCCACAAGATGTTTTGTGTGTATGAAATTTCATAAGGTTATGTTGAATGAGAGATGATAAACCCAAGTTTATATTATCAAGTCTTATATATCACATCAAATAAGCCGGCAAAAAAATTAATTTATTGCTTTTTTAATTAAAAAATTACGAAAAAGTAATCGTTTTATAAAAAATTATAAAACTATAGCAGTCAATCACGCCCAAAAGGGGGCGTGACTATTAGGAGAGAGACACGCCCTGCAGAGGGCGTGACCACCCAGGGTAACACGCCCAAAACAGGGCGTGACCAAGGGGGGTAACACGCCCAACAGAGGGCGTGACCCACCTGGTCTATATAATCTCATTTTCACCATTTTACCTCATTTCACCTCCCATCCTCTCTCTCCAATCCTCTTCCTCCTCCTTCCCTCTAAAGTGATTTTGGAAGGTTTTGCACAACGAAGCTCTGTCTCACTCGTGTAAGTCCATATTTATTTGTTTATTTTTTTTTATTAACAGCAATTAATATATGATAGTTATTAGTGACTTAGATAATTGTTAGGGTGTTAGAAAAAAATATTAGTGACTTAGATAATTGTTAGGGTGTTAGAAAAAAATATTAGTGACTTTATTTAATTGTTAGGGGGTTAGAAAAAAATATTAGTGACTTAGATAATTGTTAGGGTGTTAGAAAAAAATATTAGTGACTTTATTTAATTGTTAGGGGGTTAGTAAAATATTAGTGACTTTATTTAACTGTTAGGGGGTTAGAATAAAATGTTAGTGACTTTATTTAATTGTTAGGGGGTTAGTAAAATATTAGTGACTTTATTTAACTGTTAGGGGATTAGAATAAAATATTAGTGACTTCATTTAATTGTTAGGGGGTTAGTAAAATATTAGTGACTTTATTTAACTATTAGGGGGTTAGAATAAAATATTAGTGACTTTATTTAATTGTTAGGGGGTTAGAATAAAATATTAGTGACTTTATTTAATTGTTAGGGGGTTAGTAAAATATTAGTGACTTTATTTAATTGTTAGGGGTTAGTAAATTAAGTAAAATTAAATTTTATTATGTGTAAATGCTATTAAATGCTATGTAATTAAGTGAAATTAAATTTTATTTAGTGTAAATTAATATAATATCAATAGTAATTTGGGTACATTATTTTTCATTTGTAGTAGTATTCTCTATTATGGCTCATTCGTCTTCATCAGAGTCCTCACGCTCTGGATCCGATGGTGATCTTGAGTCATGTGATCCTTGTACGCATGTACTTCCTGGCCCATATAGGTGGGAGGTACTACGTAAGAGGACACAGCGCTCTCACGTTTCACAACTTGTGTGGAACGAGGACAAGGTGAGGGCGTTAAAGACAAGGCGAGGTAAACTTCAGGGGGGACCACATCACGATGATATACCAGAGTTGTGGCCAACTATTTAACACAAGCTGGGTTCATACACGTGGCCCGTATGAGTCATATTCAGGTATGTAATTTTTAAATTTTTTTAATTAAAATATCGTATGTGGACTTTGTATAATTTTTGTTTTTCCTTCAGATCGATACCCCCATGATCTCTGCTTTGGTAGAGCGGTGGAGACCTGAGACACATACGTTTCACATGACCCAGGGAGAGATGACCATTACATTACAGGACGTGGCTGGTATACTTGGTTTGCCTACTGACGGGCAAGCAGTTACCGGAGCTACAGCATTGAATTGGATTGGTATGTGTCAGCAGGTTTTTGGGACTGCCCCTGTTTCAGGCACAGACATTCACGGAGGCGATCTACGTATTTCTTACCTAGACAGGATATATGCAGATTGGTTTGCAGTAGCACACAATCATGAGGAGGTGCGGCGTTACACTAAGGCACACATTTTGCGGCTATTAGGCTCATGGTTAGTGTGTGACAAATCAGGTGGGAGTAAAATTGCCTGTCGTTACGTTCCGCTGCTAGCAGGGGACTTTACGGACATCGGCGGATACAGTTGGGGGTCTGCGGTTCTCGCCCATCTCTTTAGACATTTATGTGTGGCAACATTTATGTGTGATAGTTTCAACCTCATCCATCTCATTCCGTATTCTTGTAGACTTTGGACGACCTTTTGCCCGCAACATATTTTTATCCGGTATTACCACAGGACCTGCATTGGGTGGAATTGCTTGCTCATTGCCGATTGGCTCCCATGGAAACGAGTACGTTTTTACCAAGTTTGACGTCTTGAATACATCATCTATATATTGTCTATAATTCTAACGGATGGATAATGCTGCATCAACGGCGTGACTACAAGGATATTTAAATGCTCTAAATTGTCCACATTGGCATGTACGAGCAGCAAGGTTGACAACATATGTCCTTTCAAATCCTGCATCCACCTCAAAAACAGTTTCATCAACATTATATGTACGCACAGTATGCATTGTTGCAACGGATTCATTATGTGACAATGCTTCAATCACATTTTTGCAATATGTATGACCAGATTCAGCTTGTCTACAAGCAGATTGACCTCTTTTCACGCAATATTGGACCAATCTACTGTATGTAAATTTTACCAGACCAGTAATGGGCATGTTTCTTGCTCCCTTTAACACCCTGTTGATGGATTCTGCCAAGTTTGTTGTCATATGCCCAAATCTTCGTCCATCAAGGTCATGTGCACGCGACCACTTTTCCTTAGGGATAGCATCAATCCATTCAGCTACCTGCCTGCTTGTGTCACGAAATCTTGCTAGGGACCTCTCAAAATCCACCATGCAAGGAGTATATCCTGCGAACAATTAAAAAACACACAGTTTATGCTTAACAAAAAACTACAACATTCATATATACCAATCATAGTGTGCAACATACCTATATTCATCAGGCTGGCCTTCAATTTGTCATTTCTAAATCGTTGATTAAAATTGCTTGCAACATGTCGTAGGCAAAACACATGAAATGCATGAGGTGCTTGCCATAGGGGATTATTTTCAACAACCGATAATATACTAACATGCCGGTCTGAAATTAGACATATATTCTGCGCTTGTGTGACGTGCAGACGAAGATTGGCAAGGAAGTATGACCAAGCCTCCAATGTCTCACCCTCAACAACGGCAAATGCAAGTGGCACACATTCATTATTACCATCTTGAGATGTGGCAATCAACAACTTTCCCTTATATTTTCTGTATATATGAGTGCCATCAATTTGTATCATTGGTTTGCAAAATTTAAATGCCTCCCAACATTGTCTAAAAGTCCAGAAACAACGAACAAATACACGTTTTTCGGGATCCAACTGCCCCGCAACAAAACAATCCTTTGTTTGAATATTGTAAAAGGAACCTGGTGCAAAACGAAGCATATATTCACACCACCTGGGTAAAAATGCATACGATTCCTCCCAATCACCATATAACATTGCCATGGCTTTCTGCTTTGCGTACCATGCCTTTCTATATGAAACTTTGAATCCATATGAATGAGTTATCCTCTCCTGAACGAGAGCAATGGCCACTGAAGGTTCCTTTTTTATCATCTCTGAATTACAAAGGCTGGATATAAACATTAACAGAATAACAGGTATACCAACAGCAATTTTAATTAGCTGTTTAATTTGAAATTACATACCTACTACAAGTGCTGCAATAACGTCAGAATCAAGTTGTCGATGATTTTGAGAAAGATGATCATTCAAGCAATTGTGATTCCCACCCCATTTCGTTACCTTCCAATTTTCACAATACGTTGGTTTAATTACCCTGATCCTTCACGGACAACCTTGGACGTGCGCACAACATTTCATGCTTAATTTTGTGGGAGTGCTCTCAACCACAATTGCTTCTTGATGCTCCTGCACGAGGTAGCGCTTGATTGCAATCTGAGCCTCCTTTTTGGATGTAAATTGTTGGTTAACATACAATTTGTCTCCCAATTGCCATGGACCCTGGATTGAACCGGAACTCTGTGTCCATGATTGTGCCTCACTCGGATAATCCCAATCAATATATGTGTAATGTGGAATTTCTGACCAAAAAGGATCAACAGGTGCATCGTCTACATGTACTACGTAATAATAATAATAGAATTGAGTTATTTTCTTAATGGATAATTGCAACATCCAAGCACACAGTATATTAATTGATAGCATACCTTCAGGATGTTCTGGTGCTTGACTCGATGTTGTGTCATGATGTACAACGATACGAGACTCCCCCAAATCATGCCATGGTTGAAGTTCATTACCAGACCTGACACATTCTTCGTCATTGTCCGATGCACTCGCATCCTCTGCAAGAAGACGATCCTCCATTGCAATATTTTCTTCATCATCTTCGTTATACTCCCCATCCATAACCCAAGTAGGGTCATGTTCATCTTCATCAGACATGTTAACAGCAGGAGCAACAGATGAGGAAGCAATAAAAGGAGAAGTAGACCTAACTGACCTCATTGGTATAACAACTTCCTCCGCGGTGGTAGTATCCACATACAACTCTAGGAAATCCTTTCGGGATTGGTTGGAGAACTCTTCCATTACCATATCGATGTCTTCATCATCGACCACTTGCAAGCTCATGTATTGTTCAAGTTGCCATAATCTTGCTGTGACTAGAGTGATCAATTGGTTGTCTGCGAGACATAATTTTTGACGTATTTTCTGATGTAGCTCTGCAACCGTTGAGTTCCGTTTAATACGTGATGGCCTTTTCTCCCCTGCAAAAATAACACCACGACGACCTTCTTCTATCCTACCATTAAGATAAAGAACAACACGAATAGTATCAGAATTCCCACTCATTTTAAAAATCAAAATATGAAAAGATAAAACAAAATACGAGTAAACAAGTGCAAACTATCAAAGAGTTTAAGCATAACAATGAGAGAGTTGTGAAGAGTGTGCAGGGGTGGACGTTTAAATAGAGTGCAGTTTAGTCACTCACGCCCAGGATTGGGCATGACCTCCCAGTGGGTCACGCCCTATGTTGGGCGTGTTACCCCTGTGGGTCACGCCCTCCCTTGGGCGTGTCTCTCTCCTCCTTGGTCATGCCCTATTTTGGGCGTGTTACCCAGGGTGGTCACGCCCTCTGCAGGGCGTGTCTCTCTCCTAATGGTCACGCCTAGGGGTGGTAAACGAGCCAGGGGCCTTTTAGGGGCCTTTGGCTCGGCTCGTAAAGGCCTGAGCTCGTTTAATAAAAGCTCGTGTTGGAACCAGGCTTGGACTTGTATAAAAGCTCGTTTAATAAAAAGGCATCAGGCTGTAATTCATAAGCTCGGCCTTAGAGCCTCCCAGGCTAGCCTGGTCTATAAATATTTATTTATATTTTTTATACTACTTGTAATAACTCTCTCTCTCATCAATTTATTTCACCCCATTTTATTGGTTTAACAGACTTTTTGAATGATTTTGTTCTATATTATGCTATTTGGATATATATTGAATTTATGTATATTTATGGAATTACTAGTGTTGTTCTATATTATCCTTCATCCTCCTTCACACAAACAAACCCACAAAAACTCATTCATTCCATTGTGCACTGCACTGCTTGTTTGTGTCAATTTTTTATTTTATTTTTATTTTTGTTGGCACTTTTTTTTATAATGGGCTAAGATAATATAACTTGTTATCTAACTTCTCTCACTTTAATTTTTATTTATTTATTGCTGCAAATTGGAAGCTAAGGTTTCTATCTGGAAATTGATTTTTTGGGGAATTTTGTTCTCTTATTTTTATTCTTTAACATGCTAACAGGCTAAGACAGGCTTCACACAGGCTTTTATTTTTTGTAAATAAACCAGGCCACAGGCCAATATTATATTCGTGACAGGTAACAGGCTAAGGCCAGTCGGACACGTTTAAATACAGGCTTGGCCTGTTAAGATCAAAGCTCGGCTCGGCTCGGCCCGTTAACACCGCTAGTCACGCCCCATATTGGACGTGATTGACTGCTATAGTTTTGTAATTTTTTATAAAACGACTACTTTTTCGTAATTTTTTATTAAAAAAGCAATAAATTAATTTTTTTGCCCAAATAAGTCTTATACATTATATAATATAATGTATTATATTACGTACACACTTAAATTATTTATCACATGAATACAAAAAAAATAAAATTATTTATCACATCTAGTTAATCAACTGCGAAACCTATTCAACCAAAAGATCTTTATGTACTTAATCAGTAGTTTCGTTTTTCCATTTACTTTGTAAAAGCCTTAAAGATTAGCTGAAAAGGTCCTCTGTTGTAAAATGACAATTATATGTAAGTTATATTGTATTCTATTACTATAATTCCTTTAAACTGTTAGTTGAGTATACGTCAATTTTGATTAAATAGGCTTTTAACTTTTTCCAATTATGTCTATAACCTTTGAATGCGAAATTCTTCTTAAACAATAGAGTCAAGCTCTTCAAATAAGTTCCCAAAAAGTGCAGTTTGCTCGCCGTTGGGTCTAATACCTTGTGGGTTGTTGCTAGTAGATTAATTATTTATGATATGAGGTGATTAGTATGTAAGTGGGAGTATAGATGTTCATTTAAGCTGGTCCATGTAGACCAAGTCAATTACTTTGGGCCCAACGTTATGTGGACCACAAGTTGGGCAGCTTGGTCCACTTTCTTGAATTATATCTTGTAAAAAAATTGTTTTTTACACATCAATTTATTCTTATGTTGTCTTTTACATAGTTTAATCTTAAAAAAAATACAAAATAAAAGCTTTTGTAATTAAAACATTAATTTATATCAGAAAAAATAAGGATAAAGTCTTTATGAATCAATAAAAAAATAATTAAGAAAATCAAATTAGCTGCTAATTTGGTCTACTATGGAGCAACTTGCAACATGACAGGTCAAATGGGGCCAAGTTATATTATATCCTTGAAAATTTTCAACTTAATCCACACATTTTGTTCGAATAAACTGTCCATTTTTTACAACACCTAATGCGTGTTACGTATCTTCAATCCACGGTATTACTAGCATTGAATGCAACTACTGATAATTTTTGCTTCTATTTCAGTTCCATCAAGCATCTAGTCATTTATGTCATCATTATTTCAGCTTAAGAGAGTGAAGAAGGAAGACGAGTTTGAAATATGAACCTTATAGAATGTAGATGCTTTGATAAACGTAGATTTTTTTATTTCTTTTTTCTTTTTTTTAAATTTTTGTATAGAGTAATGGCTCATTGTGCTAGCACAATAACAAAAACAAACCTTTAACCCCGAAGCAAATCCAACTAAAATAATACATATAGTGATTAGATCACACATTGTCATATATAATAACAGTTTAGTAGCTATTGTACTTCTATGCTAGGCTGTAACTTTATACTCCTATTTAATAAAGTCATGATATATTTTGTATAAGAGAAGGGAAATGTTGCTTCCTCAGACAAGTGCAAGCACAGAAACTACACAGGAGCTGTTTCAACCATTAGATGCAAGGAAAAAAAA
This sequence comes from Gastrolobium villosum, assembly GCA_032173675.1. Classification (NCBI taxonomy): domain Eukaryota; kingdom Viridiplantae; phylum Streptophyta; class Magnoliopsida; order Fabales; family Fabaceae; genus Gastrolobium; species Gastrolobium villosum. The sequence goes on along the minus strand of JAVKPL010013638.1, from coordinate 282,040 downwards.
AAAGAGAGGGAGAGGAGAGAGAAAAAGAGATAAAAGTGAATTGTCATAATGGAATTGTCTAAAAGCTAGAGGAAATTTTTTTTGGTGGCAGTAGTATCAACCAGCATTGGAATTATACAGCAGCAGATAAATACTAAACATACATAAAATGAAGCAAAATCAACCTTGTCTACCTGATGTACATTTTCCACAATCCACTTTTTCTCAGCTTTTAATTTTCAAGGTATGAGCCATGAAATATGTTTCCAAGTATTGGATTATCTGAATGCTTCATGTCACTTAAACTATGCCAATGTAGCATGATCTAACATTGTTAATAGGAAAAAGAGCATCCATTATGATGCAATGGCTGCAGCCGCTTTCTGAAATGGAATAAAGTTATTCGTTAGTATGTGTATTCCTTTTACGATACAATGTGGTTTAAACAGTAAATGTTACTACTATACTCTCTCAGGAGTGATAAATTTCTTCTGGGGTGGCCCTACGGGCAGGGCGGTTAAACTAGTGAGAGTGTGAATATGATGCAAATTAGTCACGTAATGATGGACAGCATATACAAATTTAGCATTTCATCAAGATGCCAAGAGACATGGGATAAACAAAATTGCAATATTTTCAATCAAATTTTACCCGTTTTTTCTCCTCTATGTTTGCCTTTATCAGAGAATAGATGGCAACACCAGCAATTGCTATAGCAGTGCCAATGCCAGTTTGTGTTGATATCTTATTGCCTGCAGAAGTTAGCAAATGTTAGAATCGAATAGGGAAATGTATTAAAATTAAAATTACCCCATCAACTTTGACCCTTTGACAAATAACTCTCCCGAGGTCTCAAATTTAGCAATTAACTTACTTGAACTTTTAACAGATGCTACTGTGGTTTCAAATGAAATAACCCCTTGTGTTTAATTGCTGAATTGAAACAATAGTATTAAATCAACAGAGAACTATTTTCCAAAAGATCAAAGTTGAAGGGATAGTTTGTATTTTAAGCTAAATTAAATGCAGAACTGCACTCAAATTTACTAGACTGCTTGTATTTTAACAATAATGGTGAGTTGCATTTTCAATTTATAAGCAAATTAGAGTAATTACCGAACACCACTATAGAAAATCCAATGACAAAAACACGCTTCAACACATTCCCGACTGCGTGTGTCAGAGGTGCAACCCGTTCCAAAGTATTAGTAGCAAGCTAAAATTATATGTCAAAAAATTGTCAAAGTTCATCTTTTGCACATCCATTTGTGTCTGCAGAAAACAAAAGGTTCCAAATATAGAATTCAACTTTATTTTTAACTGAAACATAAGGATACCTGATTGTAAAGATGGTAAAACATTCCAATCCAGAAAAGGTCAGACAAAAACTTGAACAGGCCTACTTGGGCAATAGCATTTCTAAATCCAAATTCCATAAGTTGAGGACCCTCAATCTGGAAGCAGCCAAAATCCAATCAATCATGAACTTAAAGAAAAGCAATAGCAAAATTAAATATTCCATCAGTTTTTGTAGCAAATAAACTTACAAGTATTGCTGGGGGGATGCAAAAGAAGAGGGCGATTACTGAAATATATGCATATACATTTGTACTGTCCATTCCAATCTGTTAAAGTTAAAAGTATTTAGAATGTGTAATGATGGTGAAGCATCCCAATCCAGAAAAGATCAGACAAAAATATGAACAGGCCTACTTGCTCACTAGGATGAAGACCCTATGAGCAAAAAAGTAATGTGCTAAAAGATCTTACCATTGCTTTCTTAGAATATATACTTCTGTATGTAAATGCTATATTTGAAATCATTGCACTAATGAAACCAATCCAATTGAAAGACAGTTCAGTCAGTGATGCCATTGATACACCTAAAGTAAAACTCATATCAGTAAATAAGCATTACAAGAGGCAACTGTCAACTTTAAGAATTGGTCATACATGGACTATAAAGATATAATAAAGCAGACGACACTGTGAACGTGCCAAAATTTAAATTTGTAGCATATTAGTTCTTCTTTGAATCAAAGAAAAGGAAATAAGAAGGGACAACAGCTTACCTATAACAACTGGGGCCAATGATAGCCAGAGAGATAATGGAATCTGATGGCCCAAGACAAACTGGGAAGCTGCAGCATTGAAAAATGGCTCCAGAGCTACAAAGGGGGAAAAAAACAGAAACAAGTTATGAATTCTTAGCCAGAGTATTGATCAATGAATATGAATACTTGGAAATAAGTTTATTAATAAACAGAATGACGATTAATCTAGAAAACCAAATATTCAAATCTATGAGAGATTTGTGAGTAGTACATTTTCATGAATATTCATGTTTCGAACTTCTTTTGATAAATAATCTAAATCACAATGCTTGAGTCATTTGCTCATTTTCAAGTAGAAATAGTAAATCAGGAGCCAAAAATGTCAAACAAACTTATCCTGGACCAACATTGTCATTTTCCCCATGTGTGTAATTGTAGTCTGGATTGCATAGTATATAATGAAACTAACTCTGGGACGCTCATAGATGATAAGACTTCAATCAGGATAAAAATTCCCTATATGAAATTCATAAACATGGGTTGACCTAAACTTCATAATCATCTTGTTGTTGCTAAGGCATGTCTGCTGACTTCAATCGTTGACAACAGATGCATATAGTGTGCAAATAAAAACAGCCAAAGAAATCTCTAGTTTTCTTTTTTTTCCTTCCAAATATCTTACCTTTTACAGTATGTGTAAAAGACACAGCAACTGCAGCAAATGATACATTGGACATGACATGACCAAGGGCATGACAAATTGCAACTGGAGTCAACAAAACCAAGAGCTCCTTATCCATTGGCTGGTAAAAGGAAAATAACATGTTACTGAAATTTATAATAAGCCTTGATGATAAAATATAACATGTAGGAACTATAACTTACTGCACGTTTTGGTAGACCTAAAGCCCAGCAAACAAGGCAATATCCCACCCCAACAAGGAGATGTACAACAGAAACGAAACTGCAAAGGATTTGAAAAGATTTGTATAAGTTACAGGGGAAGGAATCTTTGAAAAGCTAGAAAATCATGTTGAGTTAAACTAGAAAGAACAGTTATCTAGGCCTAATTATGTAGTACAGTGATAAAAATCGGTATATGCAGAAGATTTAAAGTCAACTCTGGAAGAAAACATACAATGGATATGGAAAATAATTGTAAACTTTCTTGTTGAGTATGTTGAAAATCACATTTAAGAAGTACCTGCATGGAAGAAGGACAATGTCAAAAATAAATTCTAAGTATGCAACAATCTGGAATAGTGACCATTTTGCCACGCTTTACCAAATTATTTACCAGACTGCCACGCGAACAGTAAAAATTCCCAGAATGCCACGCGGCATAATTCGCTTCACAGTGTAGCGAAATATGTTGTGTCAGGCTGCACAGTCAGCAAAAATGACACGTGTCAAGCTGGCAGCAAAACAAGCACAATTCGCTACACAGTGTAGCGAATTACTGTCAGCTTGACACGTGTCATTTTTGCTGACTGTGCAGCCCGGCATATTTCGCTATACTGTGTAGCGAATTATGCCGCGTGCATTCCGGGAATTTTTACTGTTCGCGTGGCAGTCTGGTAAATAATTTGGTGAAGCGTGACAAAATGGTCACTCTCCCCAACAATCTAGCCTGTATAATATGAATGCATGATCTCATTATTTTAATGTTCCTCATTTGGCATTTTAATTATTTTTTTCTCACTTATTAGTGTTTATAAGAGATGGAAGTATTGATAGTAGATAGCAGCTGCAATTTAGCAGTATCCAGCCACTACTAATCCTAGTCTCATATCCATCCCTTACCACCTAAAATAAAGGGAGGAATTCTTACCACATAAAGAAAAAGAAACCAGTAACCAATGCAGGAAATTTCTCACCAAAACTCTGTGAGGGTTTAACAGACCTGTAATTGAGCATCAAATATCAAAGGAAAAAAAAAAAGGAATTATCAGTAAAAATTCAACAGTTAAAGAAAATTGCTAGTTTGCTGGGAAGTAAAGTACTAAACACTGCACACTTGCACAGTATCAGAAATTCAATCCAATTTCTGTTAACACAAGATTCATAAACAACATTTCACTATTTCCCTTTCTCTAACAAATTTCAATGGCTTTTAGCTATTTACTCATTCTGATCCCATGCAAGCAAAAAGTAAGACAAGGACTTATTTTTTTTGGTCATAATGGAATCAAACTTAAAAGTGTGTAACTCTAACCCATTTTGGATTTCGATTTCACTGTCATCAGCAGCATCTGCTGCTAAGGCTGCCACAACAGGAAACCTTCGATGTCTTAGTTGCTGACCCCAACCAAACATGCTTAAGCACGAGGCCTTCTCAGAGTGCACAATCTGCAGTGGCACCACATGCTTCCCACTCCCCACCAATGAAAAGGACCCCAAGCTTGAATCTTTAGCCTCAAGTTGAGGTGCCCGAGCCTTGAGCAATCCATAACTGGTTGAAACTCTTTTGGGTAGCAAATGAACTGAAGAAATTCGAGGTCTCTGAACTGATATTTGAACTGGGTTGGTAGCAGAAGCCATTCTTTCAAAACCACAATGCAAACACGATATGGGTTCTGCTAGCTTTTCTGGGTTTTGGAAACAAGTTGCAGATAACAATGCAATTAAACAAACGAAAACGATGAAACCAAGTTGCTAGGATAATATGAAGAGGATAACACAGAGTGAAGGTTTTTTTTTTTCTTCTGAAAAATGGTTAAAGATGTAGATTTTACAGAATCTGAAATTCAATAACGGAAAAGAAGGATATTTTGGATGAGATTCACTGACCCAATATGGAAATCATGATTATGGTAACAAAAAATAAATGCTAAAGTGTGGAACTTAGAGAGAGAGAAAGAAAGAGCATGATTGCATGGACTATGTGAAATGTGAATGTCTTATGGAACAGTGACAAGGATTGAAGGAAGAGAAAGAGAGAGAGAAACACCAACACATAGATGCCTTTCAGTTTCAGGAACTTGAAATGAAATGGTGTTTGCTGAAAAACAAAGCAACACACACAGCTACAAAGTACAATGCATTTCAATATTTTCTATTATTATTTGTGTTGCATTTACAAGTTTCCCTTTGATAAAACAAAGCAGAATAATAAAATAATAATAATTTTCTTATATTATCTCTTATATTCATATTTGTTAAAGGGTAAAGTGTGTGTTATTTTAAAGGATGTAAAATTTTGTCATTTTAAGAGAGAAAAAGATAGATAAAGGAGGAGATAGTTGAAAAAAATAAAATAAAGGTGTGGGTCCCACCTCTTTGTGAGAGTGAAAGGATATAAGTTGTGTCATTTTAAAGGATAAAATTTTTTCCTTTTTTAAATGGGTCAGTGAAGAATATTTTTTTCTGGCCTTCAAATTTTTTTTTTCATTTATTATTTGTATAGAAGATAATATTTTCCCGTTGCAACATATTACCAAAAAAAAAAAACCTCCCTGTATTTTTACAGTTTTAGTGATGGAGTTTTAGTGGTGGGTAACGTGTGTATGATTTTAAAGGAGGTAAAGTTGTGTCATTTTAAGAGAGTAAAAGATATAGATAAAGGATGAGAGAGAATTGACGAAAAAATAAAGGTGTGGATGTCACCTATTTGTGAGAGTGAAAGATGTAAGTTGTATCATTTAAAAAAATAAACAGTTTTCCCTTTGTTGATAGGTTAAAACTCTCTCAAAAATCACAATTTTAAAATTTAAATATCTGACACTATGGATAAAATTTTCAAATTACAATTTAGTTCTAGTGACGTTGATTGGAGAAGGATATTCTCATGTTTTGGTTTAATCTAATTATATTAGATGAAATATCTTAGCTATATATTCATATTTAAAGGATGATTTTTATTTTCTTGTTTTGTAATTTTTTTCTTTAAAATTTCAATAATTAATATATAAATAAATGACTGAAATCTTTCATATGAATAATATAAAATCAAGACATAATATTTTTTTCTTTCTTAGTACCAGTGCCGCCCTTTTTCTTTATAGTAAGGGGTGTTTGGTAGGAGGAAAAAAAAAGTTGCCTAAGAGAGTGGGGTGAGAAAAATAATTTAGTTATGTTTGGTAGGAGTGAAATAAAAAAGTGGTTGGCAAAATTTTTTTGATGGATAATAATTTTAAACATGATTTCAATTGAAAACTTTACCATCCAAACTATGGTAAAAAAATTTGCCCACAGCTAACACATCTTTTCTTATCTTACCCAACAATAAATTTTGATCTACCAAATATCTTTTTTTATCTTACCCGGCTATAAATTTTCTCCACCATGTTCCCAGCAAATTTTTTTGACTGAGAACAAAAAATATTTCCTCTACCAAACGCCCCCTAAGGGTTTTTATTTTATCCTTTAACAAAACATAACAAACTTTCCTACGCACACAACATTTTATGGGACGCACACATTTTAAAACAAAAAAAAAAATATGACAAATAAAATGAATCTCTATAACCTTACAGAATCACTTCCTGTAATATATTAAACATAAAACCTTTATACTAAATACGATTAAAAAACTCATAAAGTGAAGGTCCCTTATGACGTTTTCAGTAATTGCTGGCTTGCTGCCCAAAGCACAAAACGGGGTTTGACATCAACTTTCGATATTACTGGATATGGTTTTCTTCGTCACTCGTCAGCATGTGGATTGTTATTGCTATAATGAGTAATTATTGACACCATAGTGTCATCATCTAATGGCTTTTAGATGAATGGAAAAGGAAATATTAACTTCAGAACTTTGGAGTTGGTAATGAAGCCAAATTTTATTAGTTTATTTTTAACAAACCAATCATTGGAATTAAAATAGCTATAGATCCCTCAATCAAATAATTATTTAAGTTCTTTTATATCTAGTGAATTTCTTTTGTTTGACTACCATGATCCTATATTAAATTCAACATCGAAAAATGATTACAAAAAGGAACAAAATGTCGAGAAGGAAACCACAAAAAAAAACTTTGGAGTTTATATACATTATTTTATCAAATAAAAAATAGTTCATGAAAGTTTTTTATTCTTTTAAATTATTGTACAAGTCCTTATATGATTTGAAGTTATTATATTTATCTTTTATTATTTAAGAATTGTGAATTGTGTTTATAATCCAAATAGATTCTAACTGAGTTTCTGAAAATTTGAAAAACATTAGATAGAGCATGTTGCGTAATGACAAAACCAACACTTAAGACATAGTCATTACCAAAACTTAACTATCCTTTGCCTAGCCAGCCAAAATCCATATGTCAAATTGTAGAAATATGCTAGTTATATTGTTCGGGATAGGATATTCCTACTATCTATTTTTTTACTACCACTTTAATCATCATTGGATTCAAAAGTTATTTTTTATCTCTTACTTCATTCAACTTTTCCTCTAATCTAATAATGATTAGAGTGGTAGTGGAATGGGTAGTAAGAATATCCTACCTCATATTATTCGAGTGAAAAAAGTTTCGCCAACATGGGTTCATTTTTAGAATGTGCAAATCAAAGTTTTTTATTTTATTCTAGAGTATAGTATAGTATATCATGGTTATTAATGTCCTTTAAATTAAATCAAATATACCATTGATTATTTATTTTAGAGACGAACTCAGATGTAGCAAAAACAATACTCTGATTCACTACTTATAAATCATAAGTACATTTTGATACGTTTATTTGCAATTCATATTTTTTTCTTTTCTTTCTCTCTTTAATGGGCTCAACTGACCCAAACCATAAGAGTGCCGTCACTGGGCTGGCCCAACAAAAGGACAGAAGACAAACAGTTTGTTTGTGTTTCAAAAACTTTTCGGATCAAACACCAAAACCCTAACCGAACAAAAAACAGAGCGTGTCATGTTCTTTACCGTTTCGCAGGTGAATTAATCAGAAAAATCACACTACCCCATTGTAAAAATTATTGTGGCAATCACAAATTGAAGAAATAGATGAGTAGTGGTGGAGGAGCTGCCAAACCCAAAGAAGAGGAACAAGATGGCTTGTCTGTACACTCTCCCTGCAAGCCTCCTCCTTCCTCCGCTTCCTCTCTCTCCAAGGTCTCTCTCTCTCTATATATATATATATATACATATATATATATTTGAAGTTTGAAGTTTGAAGTTTGAATTTGAATTTGAATTTGAATTATGATGATAGGAGCAAACCCAGGTTGAATTGGAGCTGAAATTGTTGGAAGCTCTTGAAATTTATCCTCCAATCAAACTACAAGGTGATTTTTCTTTTTCTTTTTCTAATTTATATATATATTTTTTTCTGTTTTGAATTTAATCTCTTTATGTGTGTAAATATTTTGTATTGGCGGAAATAACGGTTATCATTTTTCAAATCAAACTCATTAATTAATTATTAATTCGCAATAAATGATAACAGTTGATTGGCGGAAATAGTGGTCGTAATATTGGTCGTAACATTATTTGGTCGTAACATTATTTGGTCGTAACATTATTTGGTTGTCACAATATCCTATCCCACTTGTTTTCTATCTGTTTTTCTATTATGGATTGGACTCGTTAATTTGCATAGATGCATGCACTCGGAATGCTTGACATGCAAGATATTTGAATGGATGAAATTCTATTTTATAATAGTAGTAGTGGATTTCAAATTAGATACTGAGGGTGTTTGCTTTAAGTTGAGCATGATTTTGCTGACTATGATATTTGTTATCTAGTAAGGGGGATAAGGGGGTCCCAGATAAAAGGTGCCTATTGTGTGTTAATGGATGTGAGCCCAAGGCATACGCATTATGTTGCATGGCCACACTCTTTACTTTGAGATTTCTTGATTGAGAAAATGCAGAAGTAAAGTTTTCTCCATTTCTGCAATGAGTAATATTAGGTTAGATTTTGGTCACTTATAGTAGAAGGATTCATTATTTACCCTTGTTGATTGAAAAGCTTTTTTCAAGTTTCGTGTATTAATAGAAAAGTATATAGGCTAATATGTAGAAGTTTCTAAATCTAACTAACTTCAGTTAGTTATACTAACATAACAGACCCTAGCTGAAGATGTTAGTACGGCCAGCTATACAGTAATACAGAGAGCAACTACACTATTAGCCTAAATGCTCCTCTATTATGTATGAACCTTTTAAGTGAACAGTAAGCATTTTTAGTGAGTACAAGAAGAATTACGAAATTGATCATTATTGATTGAATTGCTTTTTTTCTCTTGTTTAATATATGAACCTGTCACATGCAAATGCTGCTTGTTTAGTTTTTATTTGATACTTTGTATTTGTTATTTTATCAAGGTTAGTTATGCTAGTAAGATGGATGATCACTTTATCCTTGTAAAGCATTCCAATGTTAGAAAGTTAACACTAGTTGTCAAGGATCAAGATTCGTCATTTTAATTTTTTTTGGGTGAAAGATTCTCAAATTTCATGCTTACAATTTATATTGTTTTCATGAAGGAATACATCGTCACTTTGTACTTTATGGTCTGATGGAATTTCTAAGGAGGAGGTTTGTTCTTCTTTCCACTTCTATGTCTGTCTTGCTTGTTTGATTATCAAGCATAATGTGCTAGATATCTATTTTCTGATATATAATCTTAGAACTGTATATGTTTAATTCAGTTTTGACAGACACTTCTCATCTGAGGAGGTCCTTCAATTGCTGGATCGATTCTACAACTTGGAAATGCTGGTATGTATCATATACCCCTCAAATAACATGTTAGGTTGTGTTTTAGGTTTTAACATAGGGAAAAAATGTTTCTGCAGTTACTGCAGATAAGTTATCTGCATTTATTACCAAAACGACGTCGTTTTAGTATTTAAATCTTAAAAAATTATAAATATAAAGACTATTATAACACTGAGATAAATTAAAATTACAAAAACACCATGATTTCTGCCCCAAAATGACATCGTATTGGGCGTACTGTAGATAACTTATCTGCAGTAACTGCAGAAAAGGCGAACCCTTTAACATATTGCCTTGGATTTTGAGAGCTGATAAAGTGTAGTGGTTTATCTTTCTCCCTCAGAAAACAGATGATGAAGAGATCGAATTGCTTAATCATGAAGAAGATTTCTGCTTGCCTCCGAATTACTTTGTCAAGGAGGAATCCTGAGCAACAATTTCTAGAGTACATATATTTTCATTTGAACCATGTTTCACCTTTTGATTTGTAAAGCTGGTTATTCCATTCTTCCATTCCCCTCCCCACATTTTGGGCTAGATCATGCTTTGGTAGTGGTTATTATCACGGATTTTTTTTAAGTTGTGGTAGTTCTTAACTTTTCACATATATCTTTTAACTACACTGATTTGGATATAATGCATTTGGACTTTATAGTATGTTACAGATATCCGATGTGATAAACCATCATGTACCGTAATCTATTATTATTATTATTATTTTTTTCATGGTACAACTTAATCATTCCAATTTATAAGGATAGGATTTTTACTTAAGCCGCATTTGACCATAGACATATAAAATGCATGGTCATCTTGGACGTCCCAGCAATATGCCAGTAGCCATCTCGAAATTCACTGTTCAATTTGTTGGGTGGTAAAATTATACTTGCACAAATGAATTATGTGTTATGTTTATCTCATTATTTTACATGAGATAAATAATTTTCATACACACACAAAAAGGGGTTGGATCCCACAATTCTTTTTTCTCTCTCCTCTTACTTATGGGTCCAACTTATACTTTTATTTCTACAACATGAGATAATATTTTTCCTATAAGATAAGAAAAATATATCCCATGAATTATTTACTAAACTAACACATGCATACATGGATAACTATTGGGCTCATTGTAACATTTTCACGTTGAAATTCGTGGTTGTGGGAAGGGTAAAATTTATGTAATCCTGGCTCATTGTGTGTGGCACATGCAATCTTGGCTGATTGAGCAGCCGGGGTCAAATTCGAAAATAAAATTACTGGAGTGGTACAAATATATATCATTATAAAAATATTCACGAATATTCAAGTTAATCATCAGTTTAAAAATAATAATCATTAAGAACATAAAACAAATGGAGAAAAATATCAAACAAACAATAACGGACAGTGCCAAAAAAAAGTAATTATGTCAATTCTTGTTCCGATACACGTTGTATGCATGTCTATACATATGTAGATTTAAATTTCAGTCAATTATGGTTATTTACTGACGGATTTCCAAGTTGATTTGGCTCAGCCTATGCCAGTGTATTATGATATAATAAGTTTGTAATTTACTTGGCTCATGATCCAAGTTTTCAGCAAAGAATACAGCACAAGATTTATTGTCATCTCATTGGGAAAATTCAAAATGATCTTATTCACTTACTGCCAATTGCTTCACCTGCGCAATTAGCTGACCCATTTACTAAAAGTGCTAGCTCCTGGACTATTCGAGGCTGAGTTAAGGAACAGGCTCTTTGGGCTCATCCAATGCATCTAAAGGTTGTAAAATCTTGGAATTACTGACAATTTGTCATCATGTGATGTATGCCAATTGGCTAAACAAAGGAAATTGTCTATGTTTTTAACAAGTGGAGTAGGTATTCCCTTACAGAAAAAAGGAAAAAAAATGGATATGGAAGGGAATAATCATAAATGTAGAAATAAAATAAATGTATTATTTTTTTTTCCATATTTGATAAAGGATGTATCGAGCATACATCCATAGTACCAAAAATATTTTTGTTTCTAGTATTATTAAGTCTACTCAGTTGTTTTGAACTCATTCATGCAAACATATGGGACCCTTTTTTGTCTCATATGTTCATTTCGATACAGTACCGAAAATATTTTTGTTTCTAGTATTATTAAGTCTACTCAGTTGTTTTGAACTCATTCATGCAAACATATGGGACCCTTTTTGTCTCATATGTTCATGGCGAGAAATGAACCATGGTGAGAAATATTTGACGTGTAAGTAACACAATATAAATCATTAAAAATGTCATCATCCATTACCTTAAGATTTTGAGTTGAATTGGTTCTTTACATTGTATCAAAGTCCCGGTGTTCCGAATTCGATTCTTGCCGCTTTTGCACAGCTAGACTGAGTCTGATGCATCATCAACCTTTCAAGCCAAATGAGCTATGTACTTTTTAGGTTGAATTGATTTTTTATGGAATTTTAAAGCACAAATAGATGGGCCTATTCATTACTCACTTTTGCATTACTCACTTTTGCATTACTCACTTTTCATGTCTAGTGGACTGTTGTGTGAGAACATATTAGAAAAATATACAAACCATTGATGGTATTACGAGGATTGTGGAATAAAGCAATGATGCCCTTTCTATTGCTCAGTATGCATAATCATCCCCAAGAGTTAAAATCACGACCTAAAGTTTAAACTAAAATGTTTTTTGAGTTTAGACATGACACTGAACCAAACTCTTATCAGGTCATTGCTAAATTTTTATGGTGAAGATCCCTGCTTATCTAGGAGTTTATACTGGAAACAAATATATATAATCAATTCAGACGTAATGAACACAGAAAAGAGATGCTTATAAGGTAAATATAAATTGTCAATTGCTTCAACTGACCACTGTACTTAAAATAGATAACTCAATAGAAAGAAAAGGATTGAAAAAGAAGAAGAAAAAAAGAAAAAGAAAAAGACAGGCGCAGTTCTTTTGGCTTTGGTTGGATATTAAGAGAGCACAAGAATTATGATGTGGCCGCAGTCCATTTTGTCCGGTCCAAACCCATTGCAAGACAAGCTGAAAATTGCCCTCTTTATAGAGTAACTTTGATATCTGACTACCGAGTCAGGAAGGAACCTTCTCAATGCTGCAAACAAAGAAGAACTTCAAATTCTGGGAGTAAAAAGTAATTTATGTTTTGAAACAGTGACTATAGAAAATTAGCCTCTCTCACATATATACCCGTTTTCAGTTACAATAATTCACTTATATTCTACACCATTAAATTTGCTACTATAATCTAATGGCTTTGCACACATCATTTCTCGAGAAAATCATGTAAATATAGCTAAAACTTGTCATACACATACCTCAGGCTCAGCAGGTTTGGCTTCTTCAGTTTTTATGTTATCCTCACCTGCATGAGAGCATTAACTTTTAGAGCCTCGCTATTTGGAGTAGTTTCAAGAGTATTACAAAACAAATAATAATAAGCTTAATTATGCAATTTACTAGGAGTGATTCAGCTGTAGACACCACTATGGAAACAATGACTTTGACCTTCAGGATAATTGGTCCAGGGGCAAGCAATTTTTTTTTTCCTTCTATTCATCCTAATTTGATTTTCTAAAAAGGTTAAGAAGGGGACTACGTGAGTGGAAGACAACTGTTGTGGTGACATTGTACAAAATTGTACACCAACCACTTCTGCGTGGTGGGCATCATTATTCAGCAACATATCGTGTGATATTTACTCATTTACCTAGGCAAAACTCAACTGCATCTTATATCAATTTTATCAATCATTCCCATACCTCCATCCTCTGGCAAATCAGAGGTCCAGAGAGTCAGGTTGTCTCTCAACAACTGCATGATCAAAGTGCTGTCCTTGTATGACTCTTCACTCAAGGTGTCCAACTCTGCAATTGCCTCATCGAAAGCTTGTTTAGCCAAATGGCAGGCCCTGTAAGTTTCATCAATGACATTGAGACAAGAGCTATAACGAACACAATTCAATGGACCCATGCAGAATATGAGAACCAGTAACTTACCTTTCAGGAGAGTTCATGATCTCATAATAAAAGACAGAGAAGTTGAGCGCAAGTCCAAGACGGATTGGATGTGTTGATGGAAGATCTGTGTTTGCAGTGGCTGAAGCAGCCTAATAATTAAAATATTTGTGAAAATCAAGGGACAGTACAACATATAGATAAACTTAAGAAATAATTTATGAATAAGTTCAATGCTGCAATACATGAGATCAAATGCATACCTCATATCCTTTCAGTGACTGCTCAGCTGCCTCTTTCCTTTCTTGGTCGGTCTTGAACTCAGCAAGATACCGGAAATAATCACCTTTCCTGGATCAAAAGAAGCATAAGGAAATCAGGGATAGAAAATCTAAGTATGTGACTACCAGCAAGAGGAATAAATCTTTAGTTCTACTGTTGCACTAAAGATTCAGTACATCCCACCAATAGGAATATTATATGTCAGCTAAAGTTTTCTTTTCTCTGCCAAATTTTTACTCTCTCCTATGATCTGTAATGCTTCCATTGGTGGGATGCACTGAATCTTGGTGCAACAGTAGCACTAAAGATTTATTCCAGTAAGAGATGTCATATCCCACAAGGATGAGCATAATATAACACATAAGTCCAATGACTAATTCATAGCACTGGAGTCCCTGTAATCAGGCCATGGGTGCTCTACCCATCATGTGGACAAAAAGTAAGCTGGGCACACACAAAAAAAGTAATCAAATCATCACATTCATACAGATTCTATCCTTCTCAGACCTGTCATGATATATTTACATCGTAATTCAAAAAGACAATTATATCTACTCAAAGGAAGAAAATATTCAATAAAGGAGATAAAAGTAATGGTCTAAAAGGACAGGGAAAGGAATTGAATTAATCAAGCAAGTAGCATGGAAGCAATGTAGCAACATAACTCACATCTTACAGTAGAAAACATTAGCTTCTGCTGAGGTGGAAGAAGGAACGAGATGCTGGTCTATAATTGTCAGAATGTCACCGCAAATTTTGGACAGTTCCTCCTCAACCTTTTGGCAGTAACTCTTGATCAGTTTAACATTGTGTTCATTTCCCTTAGCCTCTTCCTTCTGCTCAATTGAGGACATAATGCGCCAAGAGGCTCTCCGTGCACCAATAACATTTTTATATCCCACCGAGAGGAGGTTCCTCTCTTCCACAGTTAGCTCAAGATCAAGTTTTGCTACTTTCTTCATACATTCAACCATTTCTGCAAAATAAATATGAAGTTTCAGAGAGATATCATCATATCGATAATATTGCTAGTAATTAGTAAGTAGTTTCCAACATGGGATTACGGCCAGGCACTATGCATCATGCAACAATAATTAAGCTCACATGATGTAGATTCTACGCATAAGTCATACTTTTTTACTGAGGTTCCAAATGGGACAAAATTAACTAAATAAAACTTTTAACAAAATTAATCTCCACTTAATCAGGCAAAAAGACTACACTCAAAAGGTAAAAGAAATAATGCAAATAGAGTTTATTAAATTGAGGAAGAAAGGTTCAAGAGCAAAAAGAAAAAATGGGGGACAAAAGAGCACTTCTTTCTCTATGATTCACTTTGATGACAGAAGGAATCATGAGTGGAGAAGACCCGAAGGGCCATTTTGGCTCCATGACAACACTTAGGTAAGCCGTTTCAGTTTCCAAGCATCATTTCCCCCACGTCATTTTTCCCCCATTTAAACATCAAATCAAACAAGTAACATGCCAATACTCAATGCAATGAAACAATGTGTTCAAAAAAAAAAAAAAAACGCAATGAAACAATAAAAAAACAATTACAAGTCAAAATCTGAATCCATAAGCTTGAAACACCTCCCTTCAAAAATGATCTAATCCATAAACAATATTTAAAACCCAAATCTCAAAATCAAAACTTTTGCATCTCAATCCACATTTCCAACCCATCCAAACAAAAGTGATAATCCAACATAACCGCAAAAGGATTCAATAAACAGATCCAGAACAATGTCAGCATAAAAACACAAACCCCATCAAGTAAACAACAAGAAAAACGATTAAAATAATAATAATAAAAAAAAAAACAGAGTCAGCAAAATAGAAAACGAAGAAGAAGAAGAATGAAGCACCTTCATATCTCTCGGCCTGCTCAGCAAGCTTGGCCAAGTAAACCTGGGTCTCTCTCTCTTTCTCAGCGGACATTGTTGCAGAGAGAGATCAGAAAACAGGAAACAAAGGGGAGAAGAAGAAGAAGAAGAAATGGGGATGGTGCGAGGAAGAAGGAAAAGAGTGGTGGAGTGGTTATATAGTGGTTAAAGATCGAGCATGTTGTGGGGGTCAAGGGAAGACCGAGATCTGGACCGTTGGATCGCCTAGTTTGAAAGAGGAAGCGCGCAAATCGTGTGAGACAATTCTAATCTTTATCTGTAACTTCGCAAATTTAACGTACGAGCACACGACGCTCTGTGTTTTTTCTTTTTCTTTTGTTTTTTTGTTTGTTTTCAAAACGTGTTTTTTTTCCCAGTATTGTCCCCAAATCCATTAACTGAGAAAAAAACTGAGGTAGCTTACATTCTTTATATACGTAGAATAAAATTTTAGTACATTATATGCATTTAATATAATATTTATGTCCATTCATTGTATGACACGTGAATAAAAACTAATCAAATTATTTAAAAAAATAGATAATATAATGTTTTTTATTCACATATTATAAAATGATTGAGCAAATGTACTGAATTTTCAGTGTATCTGATACACTAAATTTTTCTTTTTTGTAAACAGATACACTAAAAATTTATTCTATGTGTGTATGTACATATGATTTTAATTTTAGATTTATTTTAATGTTTATAGGTATAATTTTTTAATTTTATTTTATTATATTTGATTGTTATAATATTATATTATAAGATTATAATACAGTAAAATATACGAACTAAAATTAAAAATAAATAATATGTATAAGTATTAAAAATATCATATTTTTAGTTTCTATAAGTGAATATTTTTAATCTAATACTTATATTTCACAATAATTCTTTATCAATCTCATAATATTATACAATAATAAATAACGGAAGTAATATTAAAAATAAATTAAAAATTGACTGAAACTATGTTGAAAAAAAAATAAAAAAAATCATTTTAAAATTTAAATACTCACAATGTCGTTATATACCACACAGATTTAATATTAGAGCTGTTTTAACTTGCGATTACGTTGCATGAGATAAAAGTAATTTTTCTACACTCACAAAAGAAGGGGAGATAACAGAAAAAAGAGAAAAAGGTTAAAATGAATTCGATATAAAATTTAGAGTAAACATCCTTTTTGGTCTCTGACAATATCTATGAAATCTTTTTTAGTCTCTGGCAATAAAAAAGACCAAATTGGTCCCTAAAATTATGAAAAAGGGGCCACTTTATTCTTTCTGTCAATTATAATAAGTACTCATTGGTCCTTTTTTTCATCATTTTTGGGACCAATTTGGTCCTTTTTTTATTGTTAGGGACTAAAAAGGATTTCGTGGATATTGCCAGAGACCAAAAAGGGTGTTTCCTCTAAAATTTATATGTGTAGAATGATTATTTTATCTTATTAAGAAAAACAATCTCGTTTTAATTTTTAGAGTAAACATCCTTTTTGGTCCCCGGCAATATCCACGAATTTCTTTTTAGTCCCTAGCAATAAAAAAGGACCAAATTGGTCCTTAAAATTACAAAAAAAGGCCATGTTAGTCCTTCTGTCAACTCCTCCGTCACGGCCAAACTAACGGTGCCCATGTGGCTCGTTAGTGTGATGACGGGGCTTGGACGGTTGACACCTTAGATAGCAAACGACGACGTTTTGTGCATATGGATTCAGAGCTTTGGAAAGTAGAGCACGACGTCATTTCTTGGTTGATGATGAACCCTAAAAAATAAAATCCCCCAAAATGCAGAGTCGAACCTTCAACAGACAAAACCCCCCAAGTTGATGAAGCTAACCCTAAACATGAAATAAGCCCCCCAAAATTGTGGACGTTGATGATTGAATCTCGACGACAGTAGAAGACATCTATTGGATTTGTTGGGCGTGGGACAAGATGAGTGTTTCTTCTGGGATGGGGGGATCAAGTGGGAGTTCTGCAATGGGGGAAGAACAATGACAAGGACCGCCAGTCGGAGGTGCAAATGTGGGAGACAAAGTATTGTCTATACCTCCAAAATTGATAAGAACCCAAACAGGGCTTTCCTTGGCTATCCTAATTTCAAGGTATGAATTTGTAATCCGCCCCTTTATTGAGTTGGAACACTTGCTAACTGTGGTTTTTTTTTGTGTGTGCAGGAGAAGAAGCCCTATTGTGATTTTTTTATATGGGTAGATGACATGTGTAATGAACCCATGGAGCTGGAAGAAGCAAGAATTCACACTGTGGAGTTGGATGTTGTTGAAATTAACTTCAAGTTGAAGTATGTGGACATGATGATGAGAGAGCAAGATATGAAGATTATTGAGCAAGGAATAAAGGTTCATCAGCAGGAAAGAAAACTGAATGATGTATACCTGAAGATGGTGGAGGAGTTAGATAGGATCGACAACAAAATTAGAAGTGTTAGTAGGACAGCTAGGGTCTTAGGTGCTGTTTGTGTTGGTGTGTTCATCATGTGTATGTTTTTTGTTAGTGTGGTAACAGTCAAAAGAAGTTACCCCAATGTATTTTTCCTTGAATGATGTGTAATGAGTTATCAGTTATGTTGTTATACCAATTAATGAAGAAGGTTGTATTATATGGAGCATTCTGTGTTGGTTTGAATTTGTTTGTGTATAGTATCATATATTTGTGTATCAACTACTGCAGTACTGGATGCTAGATTGTATCTAGTTTGAATCTGTTTGTATATAGTATCATATATTTGTGTATAAGTACTACAGTATTGGATGCTAGTTTGCTACATTGTATCACAAACCATCCATGTACAGATATAGATGCATAAGCTGATACAGAAGTTCCATATTGTTATGCACATAGGTTAATCATGCCAAAACACAAGGGCCAATTTGGTCCCTCTCAAATTACACGAGGTTCATTTTAGTCCCTGACAAATTGCTCGGGCCCTTATTAGTCCCTGACCACAGAAAATAGGACATGAGGGATTGAAACATTTGCAGTCCGAGATTACAAAACAAAAGTGCATAACACATGACTTGGAGGTCCAAGAACTACACTTTCATAACTCAGTTAAAAAACATAAAACATAAGAGCTGGAACACTGCATTGCTGGAACATTCATCAACCCTGTATAGGCAGAGAAAAATAGGCACATACTTGTATGCTTTTGACCTGCAGTCCAAATCAACAAAACAGTCCAACTTGCTTCAAAGAAGTGCATAACAGATGGTCATACAATTACATAACTCATTTAAAAAACATAAAAATAGGACATGCTTGTATCAAATGGATCAACCCTGTCATGATAGAGAAATAGGCATATACATGTGCTGTCCATTTTGTTCAACCAGAAGACACAATTCGGTTACACATAATTGTCCTAGAACTAGAAACTAGTAGTTCATTACAAATAAAAGCCAACTGACATGAATCAAAAGTAAGGCCTATAAATACAATATGGCCATGCATAAAAAAAATTACATTTAAACTATATAAGGCCTCCAAAAACATATGGCCAGAATTTACAAAAAAATCACATTTTATGCACTCATTGTCAATTGGCTCATGTACTACTCCCTTGCTCTTGTACAACAGCAGCTCATTTTCTTGAGGATGGCCTTGGTGGCCTGAAACCAGGTGTTGTCATGAAGTGCAAAAATCTGCTTCGTGTGCCACTGCTTGCTGCCTTCATTGTCTCTTCAGTCAACACTGCATCTGCTTCTTCTGGATTTGAAGGAGGTGGGCTGTCTCCTCTCAGGTTGCCTTCATGTGGCTAAGAACTACTAATTGCTAAAGGGCCTCCTTGACTATGGGATTTCATCTACTGAGTTCGAGCCAATCCTCATAGATTGTGGTCTTGCTTGGCTGTTACCTTTTTTGGAAGTTGGTGGTCCCTTACAACTCTTTGCATAGTGTTCAGTCTGACCACATTTAGGACACTTGGCTGCATATGTCCTTTTGAATTTCCTTGTACTGCTCCCTTGGTCTTCAGTTTGGTCCTTCTTGATCCCCCCCATCCCAGAAGAAACATTCATCTTCTCCCACGCCCAACAAATCCGGTAGATGTCTTCTACTGTCGTCGAGATTCAATCATCAACGTCCACAATTTATGGGGGCTTCTTTAATGTTTAGGGTTAGCTTCATCAATTTGGGGGGGGGGGGGGGGTTGGGAAATTTTATTTTTTAGGGTTCATCATCAACCGAGAAACGACGTCGTGCTCTACTTTCCAAAACTCTGAACCGATATGCACAAAACGTCGTCGTTTGCTCATCCAAGGTGTCAACCGTCCAAGCCCCGTCATCACACTAACGTGCCACATGGGCACCGTTAGTTTGGCCGTGTATACCGATCGTTCCAAGTAATAAAAGTGATAAGTAAGTATCGTCTCCACAGGGATTGTAGACCAAGTACTACAATAACCAGTCCCCTTAAGTTGAACGGATCAAAAGAGGTAGCAATTGTTGTTGGTTTAAAAACAAAAAGTAAATTGCGTATTTTTAGGGTTTTCTGAAGAAAGAGATGAAGAAAGATTGAATTATAAAAGATGTAAAAAATAATTGAGAAAATATTGCAGTAAGAGGACAAACACCTTTCTGATCCCCACCTTGTAATCTGAATCAACGTTTACATTCGATTTACCCATTGATCAAACGATTCATCATCTTTTATTTGATTGGTTAAGCCCTAATCCCTTAGTGATCTTAACCTTATTAACCCTATTAGAACCCTAATCCCTTAGTAATTCCTTTTTAGGTTAAACGTATAACTCGATGAATCTTTCACGTTTGCGGTTCATATAGCCTATCCCTAGTGCATACATGAACAGTTACTTTCCTTCTTGTCAGGAATTAGGATCCCAATATCCCTATTGCGAACCCTAACCCTCGCAATCCCTTTAGAATGATCAGATCTAAAAGAATTATAGATGAAGAGCAAAGGAAAATAAATGCAATTAGATAAATAATCATAACCTGATCCAAATTACAAGGGGTTCACATCAAGGGTTGTGACCCTTACCACAATAAAAATAGATCTAGCCAACCATGACTGATCTTGAAAAAGAAAACATAAAATGAAATAAAAAGAAGAAAAACTAGAAGAACATGAAGATCATGAAGAACACGAAGAACTCGAAGAACTCCGGATTCTCCTCTGAATGGAATCTGAATTGTCAGGAGTGGAGTGTAGCATTCTCTGAATGTGTGGAGGAGACCCCTTCAAATAGCAGCCAATTAGGGTTTCCGTGCAAATTACGAAAATATCCCTCTGATAACGTTAGAATTAAATTACACTTATTACGTAACCGAAGAATTAAATTACACTTTATTACAAAAACGCATAACGGAAATATTAAATTAAATCAGATTTGAATTCAGATTTTGAATTCAAATTCTGAATTCAATAGTGGTGCGATCCTCTGGCGCCTTGTTCGGTCTCTCGCGCGGTCTTCCCTTCTTTGTTTTTCAAATTTTGAATTTCTTCACCTCTTAACCTATAAAAATATAGAAAAATCAGTGAAAGTGTGTCTGAACATGGATTGTTAATAATTCATTAAAAATAATAACTTTTATTACTGAATTACTGTCAAATCCTTATTCTTTTTACTCTGAAATATCTATATGCTGAAGGCATATCAAACAATTCCCAGATTTAGATATTGTTGTCCCCAGCAATAAATAAGATCAAACATTAGGCAGCAATGATAAGCCCTGTGAGAAGAATGTATGTCACTAATGCATTTTCCTACATTGAAGAGATTCAAAGTCATAATGCTATGCATGAATGAATTCAAAGTTGAGAATTTCAGTAATCAATTTCTGCATAATGGATTAGAATCTAGCTTGATCACTCCTTACGAAGATAATCACTGCACTTTTCACTCTTGTATATTGGGTTTAAACTCTCAATCCATCAGTGCAATAAGACTACCATAGGCTTGATCCTATTCTCAAGTTCCTAAGAATGAGGAATATGTAACACATGCACAATTAGATCTAAAGGTCTTTGCAAGGTTGTAACTTGGCTTAGGCTAAGGTATGAATATTTGGGAAAGTGACTAATTTTTACTGTATATGAGATTGAAACACAACTAGTTGTTCACGCTCAAACACAATTACTCTTTTCCTTTCTATTCATACTCTCCCTTCTCTTTGTTGTCTTCTTTTATTGACCTTTTCATGCTTTTTCCGTTGCTATGCAACTTTTCATTTTGTTCTTTTTCTCTATGATCTCAGCTTTTGTTTTTGCCATCACTTTAACTTCTGTGAACTTTTTCCTTGAATTTTCTATAATCAGTGCTTCAATCTCATTCAAGGTATGTCAAAAAGAAGTCAAGTGTCTTATGGTTGAATTTAATAAAAAAAACAATACGCTAAGGCTCAAAGGGGCTAGCAAATGAGATTTTTTTTTTTTTAGGACAGTTATTTGGCCAAGTAGTTAACAAGAAAGAATTGCCTTTATCATTTCAGATCATGCATGCATTACAGAGAAACAGATCAAGTTCTAGAGTATTATCACAGTGAGGTCTCTCTACCAAGAAAATTTACTGTATAGGCTCAAACCTCACGGCTGTGCAATCAAACTAGAATCTAAATTCCCTTTATCATCACATATCAACTGTAACTCTCAACAAAGAATTCAATCAAACCAGCAATAATAACTCTTATTCTTCAATGCATTACTCATACATTTATTCATTATGACTTCTCACACAGTATCCTATATGCTCTCTAAGATTTAATCATCTTATTGCGTGAGTAGCTAACACAGATAACACAAATCCAGGTATGTTGCTCAGAGAATATCAAAACAGAAATAACAAAAGAAATTAAGACAGATAGGTTTAGAAATCTCCCTTGATTCAGAAATTTTTTCTGTTAGAGGTCTTTTCAGTTTGGCTCCTCTGTATCTAATGTGGTGCGCCCAATTCCCAGATTTAGAAAATTGTTGTCCCCAGCAATAATCAAATCACAAGATGGATGAAAAATATGAGCCCACCATTCCCAGATTTGATTCCAGCCATCTCCATTCCTTTTTTTTTCTCTTTTTTTTTTCTTTTTTTCTCTCTTCTCCTTTTTTTTTTTTTTTTTTTTTTTGGAAGAAAAGTAACTCTACATTGGGTTGCCTCCCAATGAGCGCTTGTTTAACGTCACGAGCCTGACGTTGACAGATGATCAAGGTGGCTTGTAGCAAAGAACCAAAGCTGGCTTTTTCCCCTTAGTCATAGTCATCTTTTTTGATTTCTTTATCTTAACCTTGGGTTTGCCTTTGGTTCTTAATAGATGAGGATTCTTGAGCTTTGTTCTTTCATCTCCCTTGTCTTCAACAAATTGTGCTTGTACATCGGAGGGAAAAATTATAAGTGATGAAGAATTAAATTTAAAATCCATAATACTTACCTGGTCTCCATCCTCCTTGTGAATTGCCTCATCTTTTAGCTCATATACCACTGAATCTGTGGTGGCCAAGAATGGTTCTTTGAGAAGGTGAGCAAAGGCAGGGTCCACATCCATATCAATGATTGCAAAACTTTCTTTGTACCCAAATTTGCTCACATTCACCGGTACATTTTCAGCAATATTAACCCACATTTGAACAAATCGGTCGGGCAATTGTATAGTCATCTTTGCGGACCTTGTATGCCTTATTCCTATTTTCTCTAATAAGGTTATTGGCACTTGATTCGCATTCGTCTCATCATCACATAAGGCTTGCTCAACATGTATTTCTACCATGGGGCTAGAGGTGTTAGTGCTTCTTTCACTGCATGCCTCAATTGAATTCACAAGATTAGCTTCCTCGCATTCTTCCTTATTGGAAGATCTCATCTCTAGCTCCTCATAGTCTGCATCTTCTTCATTTTTATACTCCTCCAATTCAAGTGTTTCATCATGATAATTTGGGAGGGTAATCGCCATTGGAGAGAGGGTCTCTTCCTTATATGTTCCATCTTTTTGCTCTTCTCTTACTTCAAAATATTCTTCCACTTTGGATGCTTCTACCGTAGTAGATTCCTCCTCGGTTTCGAATTCTTGAGTAGCTATTGCCACATCCTGATCTTTCAAGTATGAATTTGTCTCAACATCTTGAGCTGTAATGGATAACTTCTCCTCAGCTTCTTGCTCAACTATTGGCTGATCCTGGAGTGCTTGGTATTCTTCGTAAGCCACTGTCTCGATCAAATCAATAACTTCTTCAGGTTCCATAGTGTGAAGTGGTATTCCAGTTGCTAGATCTAATTTTATTCTCGAGAGTGGGCATATACCATTGTAGAAAATGCGAACAAATTCGCAATCTTCAACTGGACATCTTCTGCATAATTCATGAAGTCTACACCAAGCATGACACAAATGTTCTCCTTCCTTTTGTGCGAAGGAGGCTATCTCTTTTTTAATTTTTTTGGCTTTGGACGGTGGAAAATATTTTTTTAGAAATTTGAATTCTATGTCCTCCCATGTGGTGATGCTTTGTCGAGGTTGACACTTCAACCATGTCTGAGCTCTACCTTTTAGAAAGAAGGGAAACAAATGGACCTTAATGGAGTCTTCAGTGGCTCCATCTAACCTTACGCTACTGCAGAAATTCAAATATTTATCTATTAGATCGTAAGGATCCTCTGCATATTCACCCCCAAAAAGTTTTGCACTTTCAATGTTGAGCAACGCTTCCTCCCATTCTAATGGAATTTCAAGTTGTTCAACCATGATGTTAATAGAACATCATAGAGAACGAAAATAAAAAAAATAAAAAAAATAAAAAATTAAATATCCAAGCTCAAAGATCAATGGTTATTTATAATATTGGAATTTACAATCCCCGGCAACGGCGCCAAAAACTTGTTGCGAACTCGGCAAGTATACCGATCGTTCCAAGTAATAAAAGTGATAAGTAAGTATCGTCTCCACAGGGATTGTAGACCAAGTACTACAATAACCAGTCCCCTTAAGTTGAACGGATCAAAAGAGGTAGCAATTGTTGTTGGTTTAAAAACAAAAAGTAAATTGCGTATTTTTAGGGTTTTCTGAAGAAAGAGATGAAGAAAGATTGAATTATAAAAGATGTAAAAAATAATTGAGAAAATATTGCAGTAAGAGGACAAACACCTTTCTGATCCCCACCTTGTAATCTGAATCAACGTTTACATTCGATTTACCCATTGATCAAACGATTCACCATCTTTTATTTGATTGGTTAAGCCCTAATCCCTTAGTGATCTTAACCTTATTAACCCTATTAGAACCCTAATCCCTTAGTAATTCCTTTTTAGGTTAAACGTATAACTCGATGAATCTTTCACGTTTGCGGTTCATATAGCCTATCCCTAGTGCATACATGAGCAGTTACTTTCCTTCTTGTCAGGAATTAGGATCCCAATATCCCTATTGCGAACCCTAACCCTCGCAATCCCTTTAGAATGATCAGATCTAAAAGAATTATAGATGAAGAGCAAAGGAAAATAAATGCAATTAGATAAATAAACATAACCTGATCCAAATTACAAGGGGTTCACATCAAGGGTTGTGACCCTTACCACAATAAAAATAGATCTAGCCAACCATGACTGATCTTGAAAAAGAAAACATAAAATGAAATAAAAAGAAGAAAAACTAGAAGAACATGAAGATCATGAAGAACACGAAGAACTTCGAAGAACTTCGAAGAACTCCGGATTCTCCTCTGAATGGAATCTGAATTGTCAGGAGTGGAGTGTAGCATCCTCTGAATGTGTGGAGGGGACCCCTTCAAATAGCAGCCAATTAGGGTTTCCGTGCAAATTACGAAAATATCCCTCTGATAACGTTAGAATTAAATTACACTTATTACGTAACCGAAGAATTAAATTACACTTTATTACAAAAACGCATAACGGAAATATTAAATTAAATCAGATTTGAATTCAGATTTTGAATTCAAATTCTGAATTCAATAGTGGTGCGATCCTCTGGCGCCTTGTTCGGTCTCTCGCGCGGTCTTCCCTTCTTTGTTTTTCAAATTTTGAATTTCTTCACCTCTTAACCTATAAAAATATAGAAAAATCAGTGAAAGTGTGTCTGAACATGGATTGTTAATAATTCATTAAAAATAATAACTTTTATTACTGAATTACTGTCAAATCCTTATTCTTTTTACTCTGAAATATCTATATGCTGAAGGCATATCACCGTGACAGAGGAGTTGACAGAAGGACTAACGTTGCCCTTTTTTTTGTAATTTTAGGGACCAATTTGATCCTTTTTTATTGCCAGAGACTAAAAATGACTTCGTGGATATTGCCATGGACCAAAAAGGGTGTTTACTCTAACTTTTAACATAAGTCGTGGTCGTGCCACATTCTTTTGGTCATTTGTATAAGGGTAAAAGTGTATCATTTTAAAGGATCTAAAGTTGTGTCATTTTAAAGGAGAGAAAAAGATAAATAAATGAGGAGATAGAGTTGATAAAAGATAAAATAAAAGTGTGTATCCCACCTCTTTGTGAGAGTGAAAGAATATAAATTGTGTCATTTACAATGATAAACACTTTTCTCTTAGTAAAATGAGCAATTTATCAGGGTAAAGTGTGTATTATTTTAAAGGATGTAAAATTATGTCATTTTAAGAAAGAGAAAGAGATAAATAAATGAGGAGAGAGTTGACAAAAAAATAAAGGTGTGAGTCTCACCTCTTTGTGAGAGAAATGATATAAATTGTGTCATTTAAAAGATAAACACTTTTCTCATTTTATTATTATGCATGCACTTTATTCATGCCTATTTTTTTTTTTTTTTTTTTTGTCGTCTGTACCTTTTTAAGAATCTTACAATATGAATTCAATTTTCGTCGAATTTAGTTTTTGGGAGAGGAAACTCATTTTCCATCAGAGTGTAAAATTTTCTAGGGAAAATAGCTCTTCTCTTTTTCTGTCAAACCCTAGTTTGGTTGTGTTATGGTAGATTCTCCATCATCCTTCCGTGTGATTCTCAGATTGGCTCTGGTACTCGCACCCACTTAGCTATCTAATACCCATTTCACCCAATTCAACAAATCCTCTTCAAATTTGTGTCAGCGACGAGATGCACCATAGCTTCTCGGAACCAAACTTCGCACCCTAGCAGAGATGGGTCCGACAAGCTTTGTCAGAGTTGCAACAACACTTTGACCATTACTTATTCAAGGTTAGATGACTCTTCACCATGTTTTTCTTTACTTGGTGTGCTTTGATAAAGAATCAGTGAGTTTCAATACTTTCTTTGTCACTTATTGGCAAGCTACATAATGGTTCTTGTTCGAATCCAGGTAAAGTGAAATTGTATCCGATAATAGGGATGTGAGGGTTGAAATTAATCATATGATATTTTCATTTTTTTTGCTGCAGTGTTGCTTCTTGCGTTCTTAGGGCTTGTTTATACCTCTATCAGAGTTTTTTTGACTAAGAGGCTGCAACACGATTGACACACGTAGATACATACACACGATTTCCTGGAAGCATTCATATTATGTATGAAAATAGTATGTGTGTATGTACTATTTTGTATAAACAATGGAATGACATTGGTCCTATAAATGTACCTACATCCGTTCACACCCCATTTCATTTTATTTAATTCAACGTGGAGAGAAATTTAATGTATAAATTTTTCTCCGGGCTATATCATTAAGGTTTGCAATGACCTGCTGACATGGCAGGTGGGACAGGGAACAAGATGAAAGGGAAAGAAGGAATGGAGTTATTTAAGTTAGGCTTAAATAACTGGGCATTATTTAAGTTTGCTTTGGAGTTGGTAAATTCAAATTCTGGTTCATGCTTTGCTACCTCATAGTGTTTAGCCTGGTTAGAATACTGGTGGCTGTTCATTCTCTGTGGTCCTTTGTATGCTTACTTTTTTTCCTCTGAAATGTGAAGTCATGATGCTTAGTGCTTACCAAATTAAAAAAATATGCGAAAACTTGGTCTGAATATGATTTTCCTCTGTTGTTATGAAAGCATCGTATAGATGACAACCGGATAATTGACCTTAACATATCTTTACGAGATCTTCGTTATAAGGAAAATGAGGTGTTGTTCTGTGATATCTATTTTTTGTTTTATTTCTGTTTAAGATGAATAAGTAAAGAAGATTTTAGATGTGGAAGAACCCAATATATAACTTGACCAGAATATAAGCATATACAAAATATCACCAAAATTCCTCACCAGATTGTCTATTCGATCTTAATACCAAAGTAGCTTTGTTTTATTCCTATCTACCTTAATTAATTGCACTGAATATTCTCGGGCTCATATCAGTCCATGAGAATTCTACTTACATCCACTTTCCCTGTTACAAATTTATTTTAGTACGTATGTGTGTATAGCAAGACTGTCTGTATTGGGGGTACAGAGTGTATTTGTGCATGTATTTGATAGCAATGCCTCCATTCTTGAATATTTACATTGACAGCAATGCTGGAAATGCATGTAATTAGAATATTTTGTTGCCTTGATTCAGTTTGTAGGAAAGTATGCTAACTTTTTTCACTTAATGCTTGGTATTCTGAAGATTTAGTCATTTAATTTCTTTGTTACAATGTTGACATCTTATTGTAATCTGCTGCCCCATATGGATCAGACAAGTCATTTTATATAAGATTAGTTTCCTCTGCATTACTATAAAATCTGTTTTCGTTAGTGTTCCAATAATCTTTTAGAATATGCTGTCACTTTTTTTTTATAAGAAAATGTTGCTCGTTAATCTATTTTTAATGCAGGTAAGGACTTTTGAGACACATTGCTATATCAAATATGAATGTTTTTTTTAAACAAAAAAATACATATTAAATTTTTGGAAGGCCCATGGGCTAGCCCTAACCCTTAGGGCTTTTGGCCCATGTGGGCCTATATCATTGTGGGCTTTTGGCCCCTCCGGGCTGGCCCATTTTGACAGGTCTAATTATAATATTGGATTGAATGTTTCTAAAGTTATTTAGATAATTTTATTTAATGTTATCAAAATAGGGAGGGGATATTCTTACTACCAAAAAATTTTACTACCAACTCACTACCTATCTAATCACCATTGGATCAACATTTTCTCTCTCTTCAGAAACTTTTTAGCATTCTCTCTCTGATCCAATGGTGATTAGATAAGTAGTGAGTTGGTAGTGAGTTTTTCTGGTAGTAAGAATATCCTCTCTCATCAAAATATACATAAAAAAATATATAGGATCTAGTTGAACCCATATAAAAAGAAGACAAAGAAAGAAAAATATGAATTTTATACACTTTTATATATATATTTAATGGATATTAGATAAAGTTATTTAAAATATCTTTAAAAACTTTAAACCCTATAATATCATACTCCAATTCTTCATTAATATTTCTTTCATTTTTGAATAACATTCGGTACATGTATTTCTTTTTACGGATTTAGATCTTCTTGTTGTTTAAAAATGATCATGTGGTATAATATAATCACATTTAAAAATTATACGGTTTTCTCTCTTTTATTTTATCTGATTGTGATTAAATATAATGTCCAAATCCATTTTTTTACGCACATTACGTTACATCTGTAATAAGTTATATAATTAGAGTATAATTATGCATAAATCAAAGTTTAGACCTTTCTTTGAATGACTAGTTATCAAGATGCATCTTCGGCGAACAGCCACGCTCATATGCTCAAACATCCTCATGCGCCACCTCAGCAATACCATTTTGCCGGTGAACCAGGATCACCTCCTCCGAGTCTGCACCGTTCTGTACCAGCAGCAGAACTCGCCCGAGTCAAGGCTCCACTCAAAACTCGCCTCTTGTGAGTTCCGACTCACCCACGAGTTCTTCCTCCAGGTATGCAACAACTTCCCTTATTCATGGCGACCCGTTTACCGTTTCTTCATGTACACGCAAGCACACCCTCATTTCGACCACACCCCTGTTTCCTTCAACAAGATGCTTGATGTTATTGGCAAGTCTCGAAACATTGACCTCTTCTGGAACCTTCTCGAGGACATGGCACGTCGTCGTTTTACCAATGACAAGACCTTCGTTATTGCGTTGAGGACTTTGGGTGGTGCTAGAGAGCTGAAGAAGTGTGTGGAGTTTTTCCACTTGATGAATTCCAATGGGTGTGATTATAACCTGGAAACTTTGAATAAGGTTGTTGAGGCAATGTGTTTGTGCAAGCTTGTTGAGGAGGCTAAGGTTGTTGTTTTCAAGTTGAGGGAGTGGATTAGGCCTGATGGGGTTACTTATAAGCATTTGATTAAGGGTTATTGTGATAAGGGTGGTTTGATTGAGGCTTCCAAAATTTGGAATTTAATGGAGGATGAAGGGTTTAAGCCTGATGTTGATGCTGTTGAGAAAATGATGGAGACCCTTTTCAAGGGTAATCATTATGGTGAGGCTTTGAAGCTCTTTCAGATTATGAGGCTTAAGAGGATGGATGAACTTGGTGTTTCAACTTATAGGCTGGTGATTAAATGGATGTGTAAGAAGGGGATGGTGTCCCAAGCTCAGGTAGTTTTTGAAGAAATGCGCCAGAGAGGGATTCAAATTGATGACTTAACATTGGCATCTGTTGTATATGGGCTTGTAACAAAACGTAGAGTTAGAGAGGCTTATCAAATTGTAGAGGGGATTGACGTGCCGGATATAAGTGTCTATCATGGTTTGATAAAAGGGCTTTTGAGGTTGAGAAGGGCAAGTGAGGCAACTCAGGTGTTTAGGGAGATGATAAGGAGAGGTTGTGAACCAACTATGCATACCTACATAATGCTGCTGCAAGGCCATTTGGGGAAGAGAGGAAGGAAGGGGTCTGATCCACTTATCAATTTTGACACTATTTTTGTTGGCGGTTTGGTGAAAGCAGGAAAGTCGCGAGAAGCCACCAAGTATGTGGAGAGGGTGATGAACAGAGGACTGGAGGTGCCAAGGTTTGACTACAATAAATTTTTGCACTACTTTTCAAATGAGGAAGGCGTGTTTATATTTGAGGAGGTGGGGAAAAAGTTGAGAGAGGTAGGGTCGGTTGATTTGGCAGAGATACTTGAGAGATATGGGCAGAAAATGGCTACTAGAGATAGGAGAAGGAACAGATGTTCAATAACTGAAGATACTAATGATTGATAAGCAGGATGTGTAAATCTAAAGGCTGTACAAATTGATGTAAAAAACCCAAGTTTATTGGAAATGAAGCAACAGATTGATGAAACATGACGTTTGTAAGCTTAATGACAGTGAAGAAGGTTGGCTTGCAAGAAGCACACGATTCAGGTATATAGCTCTTAAATATTATATATCTGTATTATCATTGGTTTTCCAGTGGTTTGTATTACTTCAGTTTAAAAAACACCTTTGTTCAGTTTTCTACTCTATTATGTCTTGCTCTTTTGTATTTTGAATGGAGTGGCTACGAGGATAGAGAAAATCATGAGAGACTTTCTTTGGTCTAAGATTATCTTCTGCTAGGAGTTATGTTGCAGATCAAAAAAAATGAAAGGGAATTGGATCTTGGAAACATGGTATAAAAAAAATATTGCTTTGGTGGCTAGGTGGCTATGCCTATGGGGGTTTTCTTCCAGAGACTACCTCTTTGTGGCACCAACTACCAAGTTATCTAGATTTCACAGAAAGGTTTAGAGGGGAATGGATAGGATACCAATCCAATGATCATTACACTCATGCAAGTCCCTGGGAGTTAATCTCATTTCCCATTTCACAGATGAACTGAACAGCCAAAATTTCCATACCAAATACCACCACTGGCCCTGTGAGCGAGGCCGTGACAAATTAAATGGGAACGTGATACCTTGAGATCGTTTTCATGTTTCCTTTGCTCTTAGGCTGTATGATAGTTTGGCATCTGTATTAAATTTTGGGAGTTCGCAATCTTTCTAGTTTACAACTTTAAATAACTCCCCCATTAACAACTTTTATTCTTTTCAGGGTCCTCATTGAAATTGGGGTTTTTCTTGAAGAAAGATGGAGCAACAGAGGTTGATGAGTTACTATCCCTTTTGTTTTTACTCCAGTCTACTCCTGTGCTATTCTTGACATGAGATTTTGGACTCTAAATTATTCTGATCTTGTATATGGATTAAGAATTGACAAATGTAAGAACCTAGCCCTTTTTCACACCCTATATGGATTTTAAAATACTCAGCTTTCCTAGAATCTGTGTTGATGATATCTCTATTGCTTGTAGGTTCTAAAAATAATCATGTATTTTTTCGCTTCCCAGTTTTGGATTTTGAAAATTGTTTTGTAATGAACCATATTTAAAATTAAAAGGGAGAGGTATATCACGAGCCCCAAGATATCTGTGCTTGCAGAAGTTTCCTAAGGACTGGTGGGTGACATTTGCTGAGCTAAGTTCATCTAGCAATCAAATGTCACTAAACCGAACCGCGTCCTTATATAAGAGGCAAATGGAAAAACTGCATGTAAACTTCTTTGACTTTTCGTTTGTCATAAATGTTACCAGGCAAATATCTCCAGGATATATTGAATAAGAGAACATTAGGTTGCTCCTTTTACTTCAATCATATGTCAATAAAACTAGAAATGTGAAGTATGACCCCTTTTTCTGCTTTATCTCCCTGGATAACTAACTATCAAACCATCTACTGTCTCACATTCATACATACTCCGAGAATTACAACTTAGTTGGATTGAATCTTTAAAATGTGCTGGCTAGCATAACTGATTTATGTGGCATTGGTTATGTGTTATTACAAAAAAATAATCTTTTCTCAAAGAGATTG
The DNA here is from genome assembly GCA_032173675.1 of Gastrolobium villosum. Classification (NCBI taxonomy): domain Eukaryota; kingdom Viridiplantae; phylum Streptophyta; class Magnoliopsida; order Fabales; family Fabaceae; genus Gastrolobium; species Gastrolobium villosum. Next base: position 249,452 of record JAVKPL010013638.1, on the reverse strand, counting down.
GGTGGTTTGCCCTGAGCCTGATGAAATACTAGTGTTTAATGTCATCTAAACTTTTGTAGAAGAAAAATAATAATAATAATAATAATATTTCATAGATGTGATCCTTGGCCTCTTTTTACAGATTTCGCATGAGAAACTGTCATCTCATTCAATTGAATTGGGATGTCTTGTTTTGGATCTGACATGTCTTTTGGGATAAGTAGCATGAAACTCAAAATTATGGGTGTATTGAATACTTCCGAGAAAAAGGGAAGAATTGGTCTATGGTCAATTTTTACATTTTTTTTTTCAATAACTCCAGAAATTATTTGGTAAGCACTTATTTTATTTAATTTCTGATTAATAATCGTCATTATCTTGCATTTGAATATTCAAAGTTCACGATGCTTCTTTTCATCTTGGTGGGTTTCAAATTTGATTAACAATTGCATCGAACTCTTATTGCATATTGAAAGTCTGCGACTACTTTAGTCTTTTGGCTAAATGAAAATGGTCAGGGATTTGATTTTGAACGTTCCAAAAGTCCAAAGTGCAAGATCTGTCCATGTTAGTCTGATGTGTCATTTGGTGGAGAATTAGTTAAATATGGTCTATGGCGTCATTTCTTAGGCATTCAAATTATTAATTGATGTGTAAAAATGTTTTTAATGATATGTGCATTTCTATGCATATGTCAAATAATGATTTGATAACCTATGATAAATCGTGCCCAACAAAGATTTATTCTATATGGTGAATACTGACAGGCTCGAACTCTGTTACAATGCCAAATTCATTCTTGAATTTGTGGCCATTCACATTCTTTCTCAAAAATTAGTGTGATTGGTCACACAGAAAGCCTTCAAATCCAATGATCAATAAAAGAAACCATGAAGGAAAAAAAATGCTAACAATATAATAAATGAATGAATTACTACAAACACCTTTGACAAAAAATGAATTGGAGTTAACTTCATCGCTTCCTCGATTCCTCGACCCAATTGCGCAAAAAGATGGAAAAATGTCAGGGCTCTGAGCAATATATACAACCTTTTGCCAACTAAACAATCCATTCTCTGAAATTGAACAAACAATAACACAATATTGCAGTTCAGACTACAGATAAGCTACAAAACATTCTGATATGCACCAAGAGAATTCAATTCACAAATTTGTGGGAATTAATTATTGGCAGGTTCCAATATTAAAAAACATTACCCAAAATCCAAATAGTTGTGCTTCTTGCATAGTTAAGTTATCATGGATTTCCCTTCCCCACCCTTCCCCCCCATCCCCTCCAATTTTGTTCAATTGAAGTCTTCGCAACATTATCGAGCTTAATTTGATAAATATATAAGACAGCAGTAATATAGTAGTATCTAAACAAATGCACATCAAAACCAATGCAGATTCCATGTCCCAGATGACAAAGATTTGTGTTTTAAAGCATCCAATAACGTTTAATTTTATACTAAATTAAATGCTACCCGATATAGTAAAAGGATAAGAAGAATTACCAGATAAAAAAATAGTGTTCATTGGCCATGGTGAGACATAGTGCTGCCAATCAATTATTTTATGAGAAATGGTTTCTGGCAAACAAGTAGCATCTGGTCACTACCATTCTGAAGGTCAATTAACCTTGCTTCCCAGCGTACTTGTGTTGCAAGTGTACGAGCCATCTCTAAAGCTCCCATGTTATCAGAGAGAATGACCCATCCCTACCAAGCCATGTAAATGTAATGCTATGTTAACATATTAGACTTCACAGACCACTGCCAATATACTGATACTAACAATTACTTGTATTAGAAAAAGAAAAAAAAAAGAATCCAATTAATTGTTTTGGTTGTGCATCACTTGAATAAATGAGCATGCATGATTAGAGTCAGATCGGAAGTATCATCATGCTGGAGGATACGTCAAAAAAAAAATGTTCAAATGAAGAATGAAGGTGCCAGATTACTGTTCTGCTAATAAATGATATATTTTTTACATAAGCATAAGAAAAAATCAAGTTATCACATTGATCAAACAGCACAAATAATCATATAAGGGGCACATTGTACCTCTGGACGCAGTATTCTGTCCATCTCCAAGAATAAGTCTATCATGCTGCACTTCTCCGACGCAATATGAGAGAGAAGTCCATTTGCGTGAAGCATATCATAAGTCCGGGGGTAAGTGGGGAAAGGTTCACACCTGAAGATCAATCAACAGATCACAAAGATGAACCATTTACTTTGCAAGTGCATCATCGATGACTCTAACGAAAAGAAAGTTTAGAGATGGAATTAAAAACAAGATGTTCTTTCGAATTTTATTTTGCAATAATCCAAGTAGTTTGAAGCCAACAGATCAAGTACATGCATGCTTGCTACATTCTATCCCCAGATGCAGTCTCAAAAGGAAAACGAAATTAAGAAAGCTAAGGGTGTGTTCAATAAACCTAAATATTTTAGCACTTAAATTTAAGCACTGAATGTTAAGTGACGAAAATTTTCAGCAATGAAATTTTTGATTGTTTGAAAAGATCTTCATTTGAAGAGCTGAATGTGTATAAAGGGCTGTGAGGCCATATTTAATACTAAATGTTGCCGTTTTATATAAAATAAAATGAGGCTATATTAACCAAAGCCATTTAATAATTTTATTAAATGAGAGTTACTCCAAAAAGCATTCAGTGAACTTCCATATGCTAAACATTTTCAACACCTCACTCAAATTCATTTTGGTATGTGTTTAATCAGGCTTTAATGGTATTATCACCTCCAATCAATTATAAAAAGCTTTTCTAGGACTCTCGTCAGCTTGCCTAGACCAAGAACAAAAAGTAACTTACCAATCATGCATAACACCAGCAAAACCTCTATCTAGTATAAGAGGAAGTGAATTAGAAGCCTTAGCAGGAACAACGTTCATGACCCAAACTGATTTTTCCTCTTCCAGAAGGGCAGTGTTCAAACCGCCATATTTGGCACTCATGTCCATCACATTGCGTATCATGTTAAATGGAGGCAGTGGATCTTCATCTCCCGGTCTCTTTGGATGGTCAGAGAAAATTAGAGGTGTAAGCAAAGACCAATAATTCTTGAGAGCTGATCTCCAGAATTGTAAGTCTTCAAAAAAATCTTCAGGCTCAATTTCTGCTATAATAGAGAGAGGTCAATGAAAAGACAAAGTAGTAGAAAATGGGAATGAAGGATAGAAAGAGGTGAAGCAAAAAACCAGAAAGCATTTAAAAAAGTACTTTCCATTAATTTTAAGCTCAGCCAAGCTCAGTTCAGATCCAGAGGATCTGTTCTGTATTGCAATCCAGCGCTTGCTAGCGGTCCCACTTATACATGGTACAAGAGGCTGATAATATGACTGAGCATCATCACGTTCTTTACATAGTGGTATAGCATACTTCTTGCTACAGTGTAAGGGAAACATGTCATTAAAAAATTATAGTAGCAAACTACTCCAAGAGACCAATGGAGCAAGCCAATAGAAGAACTAATAGTAGTTGATATTAGTAATATCAATCAAACAGTCTATAGAAAATAATATCATTAAACAAAGCAAGCATTTACATTAATACAGTTAACCTTACCGGGATGCATAGCAATCGACATCAGCAGTCTTCTGCCAGATGAATGTCTCATCTTGCTGAGCTAGAAGAGTCCAACAAAGTTGCTGGGTCAGCTCTTCCATTGGCATCAACATGTTTCTCTCTTTAGCTTGTGATGAACTTCTCAATGGCCTGCTTGTGGGCGAGGCTAAAACAAAGTATCCTCCAGGTTTAAGAACACGGTCAACTTCTATAAGGAACATACCATCTGTCCAATGATTCCATGTTAGAGAGTGAAAAGAAAGACAGCAGTTCATAAAGAAGCTAAATGTTATTTGCCATGCTATAGGGCCAGCAGGGCAACTAAGAAAGAAGGGGATGTGAATTTTTTTAAAAAAAGCCACAGGGAAGTCTACAGTCAAGGAAGAAAAGACGATATATTAATGCCCATTAACAATAAAAAAGGGCCGACCCAGTTCAAATACCCACTTCGTGAGTGTTTGGGGAAGGGAATACTCTAGGCAGCCTTTCCCCTGCTTTTTGCAGAGAGACCCATTAACAATAACATAATATAATTACCTTTTCCATCCCAATTGATGTTACACTGAGCACAGTGAACCATGTCATATGATAATGAAGGGTATGGAAGCTGTCTTGCAATAAAGTTGCCAATCATAGCAGGAAGGCCCCTCTCAAGGGCCAACTGAACCTGGCTGCCTGTTGCCTCATATGCCGCAATGCAAACTGCCATTGTTTTCAGTGATGCCAAATGAGCTCCAAAGCTACCAAATCCACAATTAATGTCTAGTATAGTACGAACCTGCCATAATGTGATCAATATAGATCAGACAGATATAGTATGCAACAAAAACAATTTAGTCCTTAATGAGAATTCAAAAGAGACTTTATATACTAATTAAACCATTTTGCATAAAACTAGCCATGCCAAATATTATGGTCCCCGAAGGAGAAGAGCTTGTGAGTGATGATATATGGAAGACTTACACCAGCTTGAGGAAGCTCAGTGTCACTTCCCAATCCTATCATCTCAGCAAGTTGGCTAGAGTAATCTTTCACACTGTCATAGATCAGTCCATCCTCCGATTGAAATGCAATTTGATTCTCTTCTAGTAGCATTAACCTAGATAATTTATTGCAAAATTTAAGAAATAGAAAAACTTCATTCATTAATAATCAGTCAATAAATAACCTTGTAAAAGCAGCAATACATTCGTTGAAACAGTCAATTGCTATAGCCTTATAGCCTAAACACAGTTCTAGCCAAAGGAGGTTCCACTTCACACTCAAGCAATTAACTTAGAGAAAGATGTACCTTTTGGTCATACTTCCAGACGAAAGAAATTGGTCTTTGGTTATCTTGACATTTCCACTCCATATAATATCCCTGCCAGTTGGCCATCGCAAGGGAATTTTATATTCCTTAGGAGGGCGAATCAAACACCTCTCTGTTGCGACTGACAGTTCACAATGCCGATCAAACTCCTCACCTTCTTTAAACTCTGCTAACAAATTGGCTGAAACATTATAGCAAGGCACAAAATTCTCTCTTTCCTTGCCACAAAAGTCAAGTTCTCTCTGTCCACCCCATACAACAGAACTCAACTCTAAATAATCAACTGCTGCTTGCTCTTTTATCCTCCTATAGCTTGTGTAGATGAGAGATACCGGAATGTGAGGCGCCGGATTAATAATACTCGAAGAAGATGAACCTAACACAACAATCAACGCGAGCAGACTGATAAGGCACAAGATTAACCGGCTCACTGGCGGTCTAGGGCCAAAAATGATCGACAATTTATTGAAACAGGATCTTCTCATGTCCCCAAATCCCGGAACTTCCTTTGACAGACAGATTCAAAACCAACACTAAATTCTAAGTTCCCCCAACACAAAATTCCAAGACCAACAAAGAAAAAAAACCACAACCTATCATTAACATAATAGAGGATTCTATGCATATGTTACCATGGACCCTCACTATCCTTGCTAGCATTGAAACAATAGCTCACACTCCTTCCCCAATAACGAAGGAATGGATTCATCAAAACCCCAATTCTGAATCAAACGCAATACTGACAGAACCGATCAGATCGCCTGAAACACAAATTCAAAAGAGATTCACAGCAATGAAACAGAAAACTTTCCATAAAAAACAAAAAAACAAAAAAGGGAAACTAACACGGATCAGATCAAACGTGTAAATTCAATGCAAAAGAAGAAAAGAAACAAAGGGAAATGGATAATTAGGGTTTTGGTTGGTACCTAGCAAGTTGAGTTGGTTAAGAAGAGAGTGAGATTCAGAGAGCAATTGAGGGAAGTTGAGTTCAGTTTTCTTGTAATGTTGCATTTGGCATTTATATATGCATGCCATTGCCAACAATCGTTTATAAAATCAGATCCAAAAGAGAAAAACAATAAATATTCTTAAATATTTTTGGTAAACGAAAATGAACCAGGAATAATTGCTATTAATGATGTTCTTTTGTTTGCCCTACGTACAGCCTAGGACCCTAGGTTACGGTCAAGGGTGACATATTTTTTGGTTAATTATCAAAATCATTTATATATGTTCAATTACACATTTTTTAATAATTTTTTTTTTGATTTCCGAAGGTATTCTCCGGCCGAAGACTAATGCTTTTGAGGCGGGAGATCACATTAAGTGGCTAAATCTCTCCCAACAAAGCCTTTTTCATACACACGGCCAGATATCGAATCTCTGTTAACATGTTTAAGGAATCCAACTATCTATCAATTGTTTTCTTTGTTGGTACATTTTTTAATAATTTACTTAAGTAATTTAATAACTTTTTGTTTGTTATTATGATAATAAACCCTTACGGCTAGCTAAATATTTTTTCTTTAAAATAAATAATTAAAAATAATAAATGTTATGATACATAACTTTTTTTTCTTCTGAATTAACCTAACCTTAATTACTTATTTGAGGTGAGTTGGCTACTACTCCTGATATTCTTATAAGTTTTGAATATTTGAGGGAGACTAATTCGGAATGCGGGGCGAGACAATAATGAAGATATTTAAACTATCCTACATGACAGAGCTGGCTATGATTCATAATTCTTTGAAGAGAAAAAATATATAATATTATTTTAAATAATTTTATCTAATGTTCACCGAAGTGACATCATTTTTAGGTTAAAAAATTAAAATAATAAAGACTATTATAATTCTAAAATAAATTAAAATTATAAATACATCATAATTTTCACCTTATTTCGGTGAACATTAAATAAAATTATCTTAAATAATTTAAAAAAAAAACGAACACTTCTTTGAAACTAAACAAAAGTGAAAAACATTACATTCAATTAACTTTAATGTCTACAAAAATTAAACTGTGGTTAAATGGATTAAAATCATCATAGTTAACTTAAATTAAAGTAGCGATGCTGGGCGATGGTAGAGTGAGAATGGCGTCTTGATCTTAGCGCATTTAGCGATCTTGGTGTCAGCGGAATGAACGGCAAATAAATCAATAAATACGTGCACATGTTGGCCATATTTTCTGTGCCAACCAATCACACAGACAAGTTTGGAAAGGTCACATTTCACCCATTTTGCCTCTTTTTCACCAAATCTAAAACATCACTCTATCTTTATTTGGAATGGTCACCTTCACCTAAAAGGACAAGTTCAAGTTCATTTTTGAAATGTAAATTGTCGTCCGTTCTAATTTTATTTTTTTTATTTTTCAATTATTTTGGATTCGTGTACTTTACTCCACGTAGCTTAAGTAAAAAACACTTGGACTTTTGAGTTGTAAAATTTAAGGGTTATATGTATAGAAATAAAATTATAAATGAGATGTATATATAAGAGAAAAGAAAAAAAATATAGACATGAGATCCATTTGATATTTTCATTTTGTGTGTGTAGAAAATTTATTTATCTTATGTAATATAAGATAAATATAACCCAAAATTTAATACTTATAATTTTCTTGTGATGCAGTTCGTCACACTATTTTAATGTTAGAGAAATATAATATAAAATTATTAAAAATTTATTATTTAACCACTTGAATTTTTAGATTATATTTTGTTTATCATAGTGTATTGTTTTTATTTTTTTTGGTAAGCATATTGTTTATTTATTTTATTAATGAAGTATGCATAGAGTTCGTTTTTTTACAGTCAATGTAGATAACTTATCTACAGTGAATCCAAAACGACGTCGTTTTGATGCAGAAATTAAGATATCTTTGTAATTATAATTTTTTTAGGGTTACAATAGTCTTTTTCAATATAATCTTTTAATTTTTCAACTAAAAATAACTTCATTTTGGGAGCGATCTACGTTTATTTTAGAAATATTAAAACCTATTATAATTGCAAAAATTATTTAAAAAATTTATATCCAACACACTCTATTCACTTTCTGTTTCTGTCTCATTCCAACGCTTCTTTTTGGTTATTTCTTAAAACGACAGTTGTTTGCACGAGAGCATTAAAAAATAGTGCTCGACTGATGCTACTTTTATTTACTAGAGTGACTACTCATTTTGTCCTATGTGACACAAAAATGAAATGTGAATAGAGTATTTGAGAGAAATTATTTCAATATATTTGGTAATTTTAATATGTGTATTCTGTTAAAAAAAATATGAAAATATCAAAAAATGAGTATATAATATAAGAGTAAACCACTACAGTGTCAAAATTTATAACACAGGAAGGTAAACTGTTTTTGAGTCAAACTATAGGGGATAAAATATAATTTACTCAAATATTTATTATTTATTCAATTGTTTACTCACTGGAAAAGTATATTTGAATTGCTATATGAGTGATTTATAAAATATTTATTAAATTTGTCACGTATGGCTTTGATCAAAAAGAGGTAGTCTAGACTAATTTAATAATATTTTTTCTTAAAATTGATAAAAAAATTAATAAATATAGATCTATATTTTTTTCTTAAATTTGCATCTATAAAAAAATACTAATATTTATTTAAATGTAATCATATCATAAAAAAAGTAATATTTAAACATTTATTATTATTGTCAATTTATTGTAATAAATATAATTACATAAGACATCTTAAATTAATTTGTAGTAGCATTGCTTTTTTTTTTTTTTTTGGAAATGTAGCATTGCTTTTTTTCTCACTTCATATTCATGATGTAGGCAACGGTTCATTGTGGAATCTAGAAGACTAGAAGCAAATCATTTGCTTCTAAATTTAGAAAGCAAGCAATTTAATTGCTTTCAGTAACGGTTGGTGCACTAACCCCTACTCTTTTCCCCTAATCTCTTTTTGGTGCTTCATAGTTCTTAGATCAGAGGTATGACAGGTGTAAATTAGCACCAATATGAGAAACAAAAGTGGAAGAACTAAGCTTTCCAAATAAAAAGGGAGATTATAGTTAAGGAATCAAACGTTAATTTATGTTATTTAAGATTAATAGTTAACTTATAGTTTGAGTATTAGAATGAGTAACTAACATTCATATTATTATTGTATACAAAAAAAAAACATTCATATTATTATGATCTATGGAAATAAATATTTTTAGGCAATAAGACTCTTATACTATATAAACATAATATATATACATATAGGGTTTAGTGTATGTCATTCAAAAGGACAGGTTGTGTGTCCTTTTAGTGACTTACAAATATACATATATAAAGAGAAATTTTTTTTTTTCAAATTTACACGAAGTATGACTGATCATACTTTTGTATAAATCATACTTTGTGTAAATGATAGTCTTTTTCTCCCATACATGTATAAGGGTTTTATGTTTATTATGTTGTAGGAAAAGTGATTATATAATGTTATACAGATTCGTTTTACGTGTCATATTTTTTTCTTTTCTTTTTTGTTTTAAAATGTGTGGACCCCACAAAATATTGTGTGTATAAAAAAGTTTATTGTGTTATATTAAAGGAGAAAATGAAAATCCATCCTCAAAACTTATCACCTCTTTCTAGGAGAATCGACCATTTTAATGCTTTCTAATTTTTTATTCCTTTACACTTATTGCCCTCTGACAAAGCTTTTACATGATAATCCTTCTGATCTCATTGGGAATGAAGGCAACTACTTTGCCGCATAATTCTATCTTGTAGAAGAATCTCCAGATTGACACTAATCATCATGTTCTACCAATGATTTCTTGCTAGATCAGCACCTGCAAAAGCAGTTTCCTTTTCTTCTTTTCTTTTCAATTTTTTATGTATGTTGTACAAGTACATTATATCGCAAGGTGCATATTTTTTTTATTAGAAAGCAATGATAGTTGTATATAATATTTTTTTTTTATAGATATCAACTAGTATTCTAACTGCTCCGATTAACTTGATTTCGAATTTGAGTCTATCCACCCTACTCACAAACATAATTCTATCTTGTATATAATTATTTAGATAATTGACTAAATAAAAGTTTCATATTATGTTAAATATTTTATTTGGTTATGCAATAATCAATTTTTATAAAACGAACTTCTTTCTATTTACATTAATTTCATTTAAAAGACCAACAGAAGAGTTTTGAGATCTCATTTACCGAGATGGTTTAAGCAGTCCCCTTTTTACATTGAGTTTAATTAGTATATAAAATTTCATTTCATAAAATAACTTTCACTCTTTTTGGAGTTTGCATTGTAACAGTTAAAGATCAAAATGTGGCAGAGTGGCAGTGAAGAAAGAAGAATGGGTAAGAGATGCATGTAAACTACTACTTGAGGAGAGATAGAGATATATTGGGAAACTTTAAATCTTTATTACTTGAGCAAGGTGGCATCCAAGAACTTGACCTAGGATTTGAAAAACACCTAAGATTTAAACACATTGTGATTTGGTTGAATCTCATAATCATCAGCAAATCATTGATTATCCAACTATTATCCACAAAATGGGAACAAATTCAGCTTAACAGGTAGCACAAGCTCTGAAGGAATTAATTAGAACATCTTCTTTCAGATTATGACCTGTCAATCAGAAAACAAATAAGTATGTTACCAATCTGAAGAAGGCCTTTTCACTATTCACATTAGTGCTTAGAACAAAAAAGCTCATCAAGTTACCTATAAAGACTATCTTATTCATACGGTTTTCTTCCTTTTCCCACTTGCGAGCTGGAACAATCTCATATAGTTCCCTCACTGCCTGCCATATTTTCAAGAATAGAAGATTTCACAATAATACCAAAAATAACAATAATAGTTAACATACAAAAACCAAAGAGACAAAGTAATTCCACCACCATGCCAATTTCTTTACAAACATCTCATGCTCAATCAAATAACAGGTGTGATGAGGATATGGACAATACAAACTTCAAAAGGTGAGGATATGGAGTTTCAGAATCTAGGCTTGCCAGATGTGACTAGACGATACAGAATATAAATAAAATTTATCTTATTTTCTCTTATAGCAGATTTTTCTTCTCTCTTTGCTTTGAGATGAAGATGAGCAATTTTTATTTTTATTTTCAAACTGAATTTGTAAATCAAGGAGTTAGCAATTAAGTCTGGATGTGAAATCTTCCTCAAACAATTAACTAAACATCAACATCACTTTATCCCAAACTATTTGCGGTCGGCAAATTTTTCTTATACAATACCAAATTAAAATCAACCAGCGTCAGCACCTGAACAACTAATGCTTTACTGAATCTACAATCTAGGGACTGAAAGTATAGCATCATAGCTTGGCAATTGGTGATATAACAAAGTTTACTCGTCAAGATCACTTAAAGTGGTGGTGTCCTATATACTAAATATCTCTTCAAACAGTAATAGAGGAGCCAATGAAAAGGTACACTTAATTATAAAATATAAACAATTTTACATGCCCAACCAATGATGAAGATAACCATAGATCTACTTAGATACAGAACAACATGAGTGGAAGTGTACTTTGGAAAAACTTAGCATAAGATAACTTCTGGGAAAATCTTAATGCCATCAAGTATAATTTACCTGCAATGTATGCAGTTGATCAGAATTTTGAACACTTAACACTCCTTTGCAACGGTATATATCCATATCATATTTCTTTTCCCAGAGAATCTCCTCAAGCCATAAACGAGTCTGTCATATTTTAAAACAATATACGAATACAAGATGAGACAGGGAATATTTTACTCAAAACTCTGAATTCACTGTTATGCAGTACAGAAACAAACAATAGATTGAGATTTAGTGAAGGAAAAGGAGTACTCTAGCAGCAGTGTTTATGAGTGGAGGCCAGTGGGGAAATAAAGAGGGAAACATTGTTTTAATCAGTTTTTGATGGGTTGGGTATTAATGGGCTTGGGCCTCTTAAACCTCTTAAGCCTTTTACCAAGGTTTACACTAGAAGGAGGGGGAAGAAAGGTGGAAGGGACAAACCACATTCTGTTATGGAAAAGGACACATGGCATGCAATGAATGGAGAGGAGGATATTGGAGAGGAGAATATAAGTTAGTTACAAGGAAGGATAGGGGGTATGCAGATTTTGTATGGGAAAGGGTTGGGTAGTGCTCTGAGAAGGATATTTACTCAGTAGCAGTAGGGTGGAGGTGGTTAGTCATTCTTTTCTCCAATTGGCCAGTCCATTGAAGGGAAGAGCTCCTTAATTTCTTGTTATTGCATTAACCATTCTGAAGTGTAACCACAAAGGGTGTATAACCCAGTTGCCATCAATAAAATCTCTTCATTGTCTCTGTTTTCTTTTGTTCTTTTACTTACCATATAGTTACAGAAGACAGGTACCAACAATTGGTATCAAAGCACTTTTCTGGGAAATTACTCCTTGAATGGTGTATACTCGAAACATGGATCATCGAATGGAAAATCTGGAGATGAGGGTAGGAGGAACAGAGGAGGGAATCCGTCGGATTGATGCGAATGTGGGTGAGATGATGCGAACGCTCCAAGAACTAGTACGAGCAGGAAGGAACGGAGGGACCAGTGATGATGGTATTGGTGGCCATGGAGGAAACGCTGAGCCTTGTCCTCGAATGTTGAGGAACGAAGAAAGGATGAAGAGGGTCGAGGTCCCTTACTTTACAGGAGAGGATCCGTACGGGTGGATCTTTAGGGCAGAAAGGTATTTCCGGGTTAACCGGATTCCGCCGGAAGAACAACTGGAGACGACATCGATTTGCTTGGAAGGAGAGGCCCTAAGCTGGTTCCAATGGTGGGAACCGCGGAATCCGTTGGCGGAATGGATGATATTCCGCACGGCCGTTCTTCAACGATTCCATGCATCCCCCTCAGGCAACCCCTATGAAGCTTTAATGGAGTGGAAACAGGGAGGGACAGTTGCGGAGTTCAGGAAACAGTTCGAGGTGTTATCTGCTCCGTTGGGGCAAGCTGATGAAGAACTCATGCAAGCAGCCTTCCTGACGGGTCTGAAACCTGAAATTCGCGCGGAGGTTCGTCTGCACTCTCCTCGTGATATTGGAGAGATGATGATTCTGGCTCAAAGGGTAGAGGAACGGGAAGACGTGTTGAGAAGAGGAGAAGGGAACCTGGGCCGCGTGGGAAGTGGGCCAAACCCAAGCCACACTTATGTTGGACGGCCCGCGTTGGGAAATAAAGGAGGGAATGGGAGATGGGGGCAAAATGGGCCTGTGATATCGGCCCAAATCACCCAAAACCCTATTATTGGGAGGGGGACAAATTCGTCCGCAGCCAGTAACTCAGTAGTGAGCCCTAATCGCGTGGGAGGAACGACGACAGAGGGAGGTGGGGCTACGGCGAGCGCGACGGACGGTCGTCGGCGAAACAACTTCCGACGGTTGTCACCGGAGGACGAAGCGGAGCATCGGAGGCGAAATTTATGCTTTCGATGTAGCGGACCGTTCGGTCCTGGACACGTGTGTCCAAACCCACAACTGAGGGTGATGTTGGCGTGCGATGACGGGGAGGCTGAGGAAGAGGAAGAGAAGGAACCAGAAGGAGAGGGAGAAGAACCGAAGGAAACCCTGCAACTGAGCATACAGAGCATGGTAGGAATCACTTCCAACCGATCTCTGAAGTTATGGGGGTCGATCCTAGGTCAGCAAGTGATGGTGTTGGTAGACACGGGAGCTTCTCACAACTTTATTGGAGAGCACGTGGTGAAGAGAGTGGGTGCACCGTCCCTTCAGTCGAAGACTTTCACTGTAGAAGTTGGAGACGGTCACCGAGTCCAAGGTAAGGGGTGGTGTCAAGGGGTAACTCTGGTGTTGCCAAATGTGTCCATAGTCCAAGATTTCTACATCTTTGGACTCAAGGGAGTGGACCTGGTACTGGGATTTTCATGGTTGGAAAGCTTGGGTGATATTCAAGCGAATTTTCGGAAGCTGGAGCTTCGAATTCCTTGGGAGGGAGGCATGGTTACTTTGCAAGGAGATCCGGAGTTATCATACAGTCAGGTCTCCTATCGCAGCTTGAATCGCTCATGGAGAAAAGGTACGGAAGGGTACTACATTGAGTTGGGTTATTCTGCCATGGGAATGGAAGCTAATCCGACAGTTGACTCACAGATCAACGAGTTACTCAACCAATATGAGGACGTTTTCTTACCCCCTTCTGAGCTGCCTCCTTCTAGGGAGTGTGACCATAAGATTCTCTTGAAACAGGGGGCAGATATCCCTAATATCCGTCCCTATCGATATCCTTACTATCAGAAAGAGGAAATCGAAAAGTTTGTCAGGGAGATGTCTGAGGTAGGAATGATCCGACCCAGTAGCAGCCCATACTCAAGTCCTTTGATCTTGGTGAGGAAAAAAGACGGGAGCTGGCGATTTTGTGTGGATTACCGGGCCCTGAATAAGGTAACAATTCCTGACAAATTTCCTTTACCAGTTATTGATGAATTGCTTGATGAATTGCATGGGGCAGAGGTTTTCTCCAAGTTAGACCTCAAATCAGGTTATAATCAGATTAGAATGAGGGTGGAAGACATTGAGAAGACAGCATTTCGGACGCATGAAGGTCACTATGAGTACCTGGTCATGCCATTCGGCTTGAGGAATGCCCCTTCAACCTTTCAATCCTTGATGAATACCGTCTTCAAACCGCATCTAAGAAAATTCGTTCTAGTGTTCTTCGATGACATTTTGGTGTACAGCACCAATATGGAACAGCATGGGGAACATTTAAAGGTGGTGTTGGGCATTCTAAGGCAGAATCATTTCTCTGCTAATAAAAAAAAGTGTACATTCGTAGCAAAGGAATTGGAGTATTTAGGCCATCTCATCTCACATGAAGGAGTTAAGGCTGATCCTCACAAGTTAGAAGCCGTGCAGAAATGGCCAATCCCTTCGACGGTGAAGGGCCTTCGTGGATTCTTAGGTTTGACAGGTTATTACAGGCGATTCGTCCAACAATATGGGCAAGTGGCAAAGCCTCTCACTCAGTTGCTCAAAAAGGACAGTTTTCAGTGGAATGGGGATGCCCAACAGTCCTTTGACGCTCTCAAGAGTGAAATGATGCTACTACCCACCTTAGCGTTGCCTAAGTTCGATGAGACCTTCTTTGTGGAGACAGATGCTTCGGGAGTAGGTATGGGGGCTGTTCTAATGCAGGAGGGCCGCCCAATTGCTTTTTTGAGTAAGGCTTTTTCTGAGAAGGATAAGTTGCTATCAGTCTATGAAAGAGAACTAAAGGCAATCGTGTTTGCCGTTTATAAATGGCGCCATTACCTGTTGGGCCGTCATTTTGTGATTACAACGGATCATAGGAGTCTCAAATATCTCACAGAACAGCGTCTCATGGTAGAGGGACAGCAGAAATGGGTGGCTAAGTTGATGGGCTTTGATTTCGAAATCCGTTATAAACCAGGCCGGGAGAACACTGCTGCGGATGCCCTCTCTCGTGTCATGGATTGCAAGGAACTCACTATGGTCACAAGCCCAGACTTACAGGGGCTGTCCGAAGAGATCCTTGTAGATCCGGTCACTAAGGGAATTTTTACAGATGTTTTGCAAGATGCTAAGTCCCATCCTGGTTATCAAGTGCTCAAGGGCAGCTTGTGGTACAAGAACAGGTTAGTAATCCCTCGTTCGTCTCCTCGGATTAATGATATTCTTACTGAGTTTCACTCTTCTCCTTGGGGTGGGCATTCGGGGGAACTCCGAACTTGGAAGAGAGTGGCTGGTGTTTTTTTTTGGAAAGGAATGCGCAAAGATGTTTCCCAATTTGTGAGGACCTGTGAAATTTGTCAGCAGCAAAAGTATGATCATTTAAAGCCCGCTGGCTTATTACAACCGCTACCTATCCCTCAACAAATTTGGGAAGAGGTGTCTTTGGATTTTATTGGGGGTCTACCCGTGTCCAAGGGAATGGATACCATATTGGTGGTGGTGGATCGACTCTCGAAATATGCTCATTTCATGACACTTCGTCACCCCTTCGATGCTCACACGGTCGCCACCGTGTTCATGAGAGAGGTGATTCGACTCCATGGGATCCCCAAATCCATTGTATCGGATCGGGATAGAGTCTTTGTTAGCAAGTTTTGGGGTGAGCTCTTTAAACTCACAGGAACTAAACTAAAATTTAGTTCTGCTTATCATCCCCAAACCGACGGCCAAACTGAAGTGGTCAATCGCACCTTGGAAACGTATTTACGTTGCTTTGTGAATGGACATCCTAAGGGTTGGGCCAAGTGGTTGTCATGGGCTGAATTCTGGTTCAATACCACTTACAACAGGTCCATTCAAATGTCTCCCTTTAAGGCGGTTTATGGTAGGGATCCCCCCACCATCATTTCCTTTACTCCAGGCAGCACAGCAGTGGCAGCATTGGATAAGTGGATGTTGGCACGGGATTCTATATTGGTGGAGTTAAAGCAGAATTTGTGTCATGCACAGCAAAGGATGAAGTTACAAGCGGATAAGGGGCGAAGAGAAGAGAATTTTGTGGTTGGAGATAGAGTATATTTGAAGCTACAACCTTATAAATTAAAATCTTTGGCTAGAAGAATTAATCAAAAGTTGAGCCCAAGATTTTATGGGCCATTTGTTATCATAGAAAAAATCGGTCAAGTAGCTTACAGGTTGGAACTCCCTTCATATTCAAAGATTCATTCTGTTTTTCATGTGTCCCAGTTAAAAAGAGCAGTCCATCCCTCTACTGTGGTGTTGGCCTTACCTCGTGGTCTTACTTCTGAGATGGAGTTACAGGTGCAACCAGCAGCAATTTTGCAAACCCGTCGTTTATTGGATGGGCAAGTGGAGGTTTTAGTTCAATGGGAGGAGCTGGCACCTTGTGACTCTACATGGGAGAAGCTGCTGGATTTTCAAGCTGAGTTTCCTCACTTTCACCTTGAGGACAAGGTGAATTTTGAAGGAGGGGGTATTGATGGGTTGGGTATTAATGGGCTTGGGCCTCTTAAACCTCTTAAGCCTTTTACCAAGGTTTACACTAGAAGGAGGGGGAAGAAAGGTGGAAGGGACAAACCACATTCTGTTATGGAAAAGGACACATGGCATGCAATGAATGGAGAGGAGGATATTGGAGAGGAGAATATAAGTTAGTTACAAGGAAGGATAGGGGGTATGCAGATTTTGTATGGGAAAGGGTTGGGTAGTGCTCTGAGAAGGATATTTACTCAGTAGCAGTAGGGTGGAGGTGGTTAGTCATTCTTTTCTCCAATTGGCCAGTCCATTGAAGGGAAGAGCTCCTTAATTTCTTGTTATTGCATTAACCATTCTGAAGTGTAACCACAAAGGGTGTATAACCCAGTTGCCATCAATAAAATCTCTTCATTGTCTCTGTTTTCTTTTGTTCTTTTACTTACCATATAGTTACAGAAGACAGGTACCAACAATTTTCTACATTAGAATCTAAATATATGATGCATGTATTTAGCTAGATAAAAAATAAACTACGTTGATACTTGCATATAAGCTAGAGAAAAAAATGAAAATTTTCAAGTGTTTTATATAATGTAATCTACAATAACATGATGAATGTAATTTGAAAATCTACCTTATCAATATCAACTGTCTGTATCTCAGAAATGCATATGGTTCTCACGCCACTATCATGAAGCTTTTTAGTAGACAAAGAACGACTTTCTTCTAACAATGCCTCTAAATGAGTGGCATGCTGAAAAGAGAGGCAGCAAAGATAAATGGCAGTTACACAGGTGGGTTAAAAAAATTATGGATGGAGAACAAGATAATGTATAATTAACTGCAGTATCGTATGCTTGGCGATTCAAGATCTTAGACAAGTCCACTTGACATCGGACAGAATGAATTATCTCTGCGAGGGAGTTAATGTTATGGATTTCCTCCTCAAGTTCCTCCAGAGCTCCAGAGCCCTCTGCAGATACCAAATCAACCTTGTTAAGAATTATAATGTCCTGAAACAAGCAGCAAAATTATTAGCTCTTCAGTACTGAATTCCACTATTTTCATTTATCATTCAGAAAGAAATATTATTGTTAAAATATTATGGGTACCCTAGGTTAAATGCTTGTACTAGTTGTACTATGCTTGTCCTTGACATAAATTATTAGTATAAATAGGAGTATAAGGTTAGTGTTATATATAACTTGGAGTCACATTGGTGAAATATATTTTATCATGTTCCCATAATCTTTTTGTTCCTTTTCCATGAAATCTCTAAAATTCTGGTGATTATTAAATGAGAAAAGGAAAAATATGTGATCAATTATAAACAATTACCGCAAATGCTATCTGTAAATATGCTTCAGGGAATGAAGATGAGTCACGATGCACATTAAGCTGGAAACGAACATTTTTGGCATCCACCACCTACTTGAGCAGAAACTCAATTAAAAAAGAGACCATGGTTCACAAGACATGCTCTCACATACCAAGGAAAGAAACAGCTTATAACATTATATAAGTGGAAATTGAGCCACAAAAGTTAACATGATAAAAGTATTTTAGTTCAAGAACCAAGACAAGTGCTATACTATGTCTTACCTCAGTCTCCAAGAACTATTTCTTGGACATCAACGAACGAGAATAACTAAAACAGCTTAATTTGTTTGACATGGAATAAAACAACTATAAGCAGAAGTCTTATTACACAGAAAATTCTAGAGAATTAATTTAAAAACAATATATAGAAAATTACAGCAATATTGATGCCCCCCAACCCCCCGCCAAAAAAAAGAAAAAGAAACAAAGAAAAGAGAAATGAATTTCATCCAAAAAAAGATACTTACAGTGACGATAGAATCAAGCTGCACTTCTGATTCCAACTGTTCATCCAGCCAAAGAACAGATGCCAAAGGTGCTGGATTTGCCAATCCAGTGGTTTCCAACAATATATGGTCAAGCCTAAAGACACAACATACTTAAAAACCTGCTTAATTGTGCCAAAATATGCAGCAAAGTTGACCCACTTTACTAAACACAATATTAATTCATAATTGAATGAAAATGGGGTCTAATAAACTGGACCACAACATGAACTCTGTGTGATTCGACAGTCAGTTGCTTCAATTTTCCATGCCTCAATTTGACCACAAAATTTAAAGTGCTTTCTTGTTTTACCTTTCCTTTCTCTGCACAAGCTGCTCAAGTGCTTGAACCAAACTGTGCTTGACAGTGCAACATATACACCCATTGGCAAGCTCAACCCATTCTTCAACCAATGCACCACCATCTCCTTCATTTATCATCGCTCTTTCCACGCCAATTTCCTCACCAAACTCATTCAATATGACAGCAATCCTCTTCCCATGTTGCGAATTCAAAATATGGTTTACTAGCTGAAACTCAATGATTCAGTTGCAAGATCACAGTTCCACATTACAAATCATTCAAAAACTATCATTCCAAAACCTAGTACTAACAAGCAACAACAATAACATAAAAAAGAATTAACAAAAAAGTGAAAAAGAACACAACTTTAAAGTACCCAAATGCTCAAAATTCAGAAAAATGGAAATTTGTGAGCAAATCAAGTGCAGATAAAATATGGGGCGTTTGGAATGAGGCCATAAAAATGGAAAAAGGGACAAAAAAGCTTACAGTAGACTTGCCAGAACCAAGATAGCCAGTGATGAGGGTAACCCCAACGGAAGATTGTTGAGAAACAGATTCATCATCGCCTTGAATCTGAACAGCTAAAGGTGGTTCCTCTTCGTCTTCTTCGTGCCTCATCTTTAACTGGTTTATTCTATGTTGCGTTCGTCTATTTTCTTTCTGCTACAATGGTTTTTGGGAAAATATTTTCTCACACCTTACCTATGAGAATTCAATTACGTGACCTGTGTAAAATTTTTCTTTTATTTTATTTTTTAATAAATATGTAATCGAGCACTAGTTGAATCACATGATAATTGAATTCCTAATTATTTAGGTGGTTTAATTATCTTTTTCATTTAAATCTTTTACTATTGAGATAAAAGCTGTAATATAATATCACATTTCTTTTATTTACAGGGAATACCAAAATTAACATTCCTAATTACATGATGTGGAATTAAAAAAATTGTTTAATCATATAAACCATTTATAAAGTTGTCCAAGTATTATTTTTGGATTATATTAAAATATCTTATCATAACGAGAATAGCTAAATAATCAAATAAAATAAATAAGTTGGGTAATGAAATTGACGTGCCAAAAATATTTTGCCCCTACTTAATCTGGCCTAATGTGCACGAGCAATTGTTAGATGGATTGTAAAATATTAACATTAATTATTATAAAGAAAAATATATATCTTTTTAAATAATATAACTTTATGTTATTTCAAATAAAATGATTGTATTTTAAGAGGAATGATATTTTTACTACCAAAATCTTCTATTATTAACTTACTACCTATCAATTTACCATTGAATCAAAGAGAGAGAATGTTAAAAAAAATTGAAAAAAGGAAAAATATTGATCGAATGATGATTAGATAAGCAGTGAGTTGGTAGTAGAAAATTTTGGTAGTAAGAATATCCCTTCTCGTATTTTAATATATATTTTTTGCCTTTTTATATTTTTTTCTTCTCCACAAAATTATGAGTAGAGAAAAACAGAAAGTATTGGGAAGAAAAGAGAATATAAGGATCTATTTGACTGTGTTTTGATTTATGTGTTCTTGAAATAATTTTGTAAAATAGTTTACAAAAACTGTTTTCTAGAATAAAAGAATAAAAAAATTCGTTTGATAAATAGTTTTTAAAAGAGTTTTAAAACTTAAAAAACAAAAAAAAATTGCTTGGTATTTTTGTTTTGAAAACATATTTTCAAAGTTAAAAAATAAAAACTCGTTTGATTAGTATTTCAAATTTTATAAAAACAAATAAATATATATTAAAACACAATCTCATTAAGATGATATAAAATTATATATTTAAAATAACAAATATTTTTCTCTTATTGTAAATATTAAAAAAATTACACTAGAATATTATTTTAAAAAATATATAATTACTTAAATAAGAAAATATTAAAAACAAATTTTGCCATCTTAAAATAATAAATGCTTTATATGTTATTTAATATTTTTTAATTTTAATTTATTAATCAGTTTCTTAAGAGCCTCTAGGGGGGAGTTTCTCGGGCATGATTGATCGATATAGGTCATATTTGTAATTTAAATAATATATTTTAATTTGGTTCAGTTTGAATTACCATAAATAACTGCCACATCATAAGAATCTAAAGTTTTTATTGAAGCTTCAGGTCAAAAAGTTAGCTGTGATAAGACTCGAGTATTTTTCTCAAAGAATATGGGAATCAATAAGGCCAAGGAGCTAAGTGAGTGCCTAGGGGTTGGGCTTACATTAGCCGTGATAAGACTGTGAGCCTTTGTTGCTTTTTGATTGTACAGGCAAGACTAGGCCTATATTAGTGAACAATTAGTCTTTTTTCTTCCTTCCTTCGCTATCCAAAAAAAATCAAAAGTTTAGAATTGAGATGAGTTCATCAACAATACTTCTAAATCGGATTAATCACACCTAAACTTGAGAACTACACTTTTTTTTTATTTAATAAAATGATAATATGAATATGTTATTCTAGCATTATTTATCATGACTCTAATGTAGAGTTGTCAAAGTAAGTTATGGCCAATTGTTAGGAGTCCCACATTGATTGTGTAGACAATTAGTGTGGGATTTATAACGCCTTGGGCACTCCCACCCTTTGAGCTAGCTTTTGGGGTGGTGATCCCATGGTTCCTATCATTTGGTGCTCTCGTTGAGAGTCGGACCGCGGAAAGGGCTACCTGATAGGTGGGTGAAAGCCGCCCAAAGGAGGAAAGGGCTACCACCGGGTCAGAGTGAAAGCCGCCGTGGACGTCGGCCTTAAAGGGGTGGCAATGTTAGGAGTCCCACATTGATTGTGTAGACAATTAGTGTGGGATTTATAAGGCCTTGGGCACTCCCACCCTTTGAGCTAACTTTTGGGGTGGTGATCCCATGGTTCCTATCACCAATCCACTTATAAATATCAATACTAACAAAAATTATAAGGGATAAAACAACTTTAAAATAAAAATATAGAGGATATAACAATCTAAAAAAAGCTTTGAATAATGGATAGTGCGCGCTTTTGTATTTCCAACTTTCACCGGCTCTTGATGCTGCCATCTAATTAAAATCCATCTTAATTTGTTTGCTTCTGTTTAATTTAATCTTCGTTTTTTCAATTATTTGCCGAATCTGCAAACATTCATTGAAATCTAATATTCAAATTACTCTGTCATGCCCTAGATGCATGTTTCGGCATATTCCATTCCAATGGTGCAAACAATGTTATTTCTTTGTACGAATAATTTTGTTTACCAAGTAGGTTTAGAAATTCGGAGATGCGGTTATTATTGGATAAATGATATTATTTTAAACTCTTAACGCCAAGCTTTCAAAGATTTGGTTGAGTCAGGTATTTAAACTCTAGCTCAAGTAAATTCTTAAAAAATCTTTTGGGATCCGAAATAATTGCAATGAGGGGTGGCCTCCAGATTATAACAATAAAAATGATATTATTTTTACGCTTTGCTTGTTCCGAAAAGGGAAAAAAGTTTTTAAAAAAATGTTTTGAGATGTGTGCGTTTTTTTTTTATTATCTAAAAAATATTATAAGAATGGTGTGAAATCTTATATACACAAATATAATTTCTGTTAATATTGATAGTGTGCATATTATTGAAAGAGTTGCACAAATATAAAAAGGTATGAATTCGAATGGTGTAAATAATTATCATCGATCAAAACAATACTAGACGCGGATCATTATGTTCTAGGAAATAGTTAATGAGGGAATATAAGTCGGCCAAGAAGAATCAAAGAATTTTACTATATATTCAAAGAAATAGAAGAAATAATTAGCCCCTCATTTCTCCTTTGTTGAATGTTCATTAATTATAAAGATACCATGGCGTTGAGAAAAGGCATTGCTGCATTAGCATTGATAGTGATTTTTAAGATTCAAATGTGCATGTCAGAATTCAACAGGCAAAGCTTTCCAAAGGGTTTTGTTTTTGGCACCGCTTCTTCATCTTTTCAGGTTGGTAACTTCTCTTCAATATTCACATTGAAAGTCGTAACTTTCACTTTTTTTTTAAAGAAAAATAAAATACAAGAATTTTTCAGTTGAACTCTTGGCGATTTCACAGCATGATTCGTTTAGATTAAAACCAAGTTTCTTATTAATTTTTTTATTATAATTTATATTAAATATGAATATATGTTTATGTGTACTTTTTATCAAATCATGTGCAATTAAGTCAAGTGAAATATTTATCACCGTGGATTTTAAGTGTTATAATTAATTTGTTATTTTTTTCAAAATCAAAGTCATAGAAAGTATAATTATTTACATGTGGGTTGAATAAATAATGTTGTTGATTTGGATGTAGTACGAAGGGGCAGTAAAAGAAGACGGAAGGGGTCCTTCTGTGTGGGATACTTTTTCACATTCAAATGGTAAGATACTATGAAGGCTCTATATTAAAAATTGTTAACTGGAGAATTCTTTTATTTAATCTCGTTAAGGGAACAATCATGTTATAAGAAAAACGTATAACAAAATAACACAGTAAATTTATGTGTAAATGATGTTATTTTTTATGTGGATAAAGAGATGCCAAAAAAACTTGTAAATGTGGATAATTTCAAAGATATAAAATACAATCGGGAGTGGTATGACTGAAATTTCTCTTGCATTATGTTGCAGGCAAGATACTTGATAACAGCACTGCTGATGTTGCAGTGGATCAATATCATCGATTTGAAGTAAGTAATGTGTGGTTTAATTGGAGGCTAAATAACCATGCAAATTTTATGTGCCGAACCTGGTAAAATTTCCCTTGATGTTACACGTGAGTGTGTTTAGAAGTCAATATTAAAAGGGATAAAGAGATTATAAATAAAAAATTTGTAAATATAACATTCTCCTATTAAGAGGAAGATTTTGCTGATGTCTTCTTATAAAAGTGGGAAAGAGAGTATGAGATTTTTGTAAAACCCTTTAATACCCTTCACATCCTTAAAATCAGAGATAATTTTATTTGTAAAATATAAGAATTATATTAGTTTTTTAATAAAAGGTAATATTATAAAAACATCTCATTAACTCTTCATTTTTCTCCCTAAATATATCTTTAACTCCTAAACAAAGAGAAGGTAATATCCTTCATTTTTTTTCCATTCCTTCCCTCTTAGAAAACTGAAGTAAATCTGAAGTTTTCATTGAAATGGAAAATTGCACTACAAGATGCGTTCTTCCCACTTTATATACAAGGAGAAGAAGGGAGCATTTAAAACGTTCAAAAACAGAAAGCTTTCTAACAGAAAGTGGTTACTGAAAACTAACAATAACAAACTCTGAAAACTAACAATAACAAACTCTATTAATCACTAATCCACGTCAGCTTTGATAGTGGGATATATCAACACCCCCCGCAAGTGGGACGGTGGATATCCACCATACCCAACTTGGAAACAACAGTCGTGAAAGCAGGAGCAGGAAGAGCTTTGGTAAACAAGTCAGCAACTTGTGCAGAAGAAGTAACCGAAAGCAAATGGATCAACCGCTGGGCCACCTTTTCACGAACAACATGATAGTCCAACTCCACATGTTTAGTTCGCTCATGAAAAGTGGCATTATGGGTAAGGTAAATTGCTGAAGCATTATCACAGTATACAGAAATCGGCTTTAACATAGGAAGATGAAGGTCATGAAGAAGATAAGAAAGCCACTGTAATTCACATGATAAACTGGCCAAAGCTCGATATTCAGCCTTACATGAAGAACGAGAAACGGTCATTTGTTTCTTGGATTTCCATGAAACAAGAGCGGAACCAAGGAAAACACATTGACCAGTTATGGATCGACGAGTATCCGGGCAAGATGCCCAATCTGAATCAGAAAACCCAGACAATATCAAATTGTTGTTAGATGGAAAGAACAAGCCATTGCTGGGAGATCTTTTGATGAATCGAAGAACTCGAAGAGCAGCTGATTGGTGCAAGTCTGTAGGCTTGGACACAAACTGGCTTAGTTGGTGTACAGAAAAGGTGATATCTGGCCGAGTGGTGGTTAAATAGAGGAGCCTTCCAACCAACCGACGATAAGATGAAGGATCTGCTAAAAGAACACCATCAGAACAACTGAGTTTGGTGGAGGTGTCCATGGGAGTATTTGCAGGTTTAGCTGCCAAGAGTCCACTGTCAGAAAGTAGTTCAAGGGCATATTTTCTTTGATTAAGAATGATCCCTTTCTTAGAGCGAGAGATTTCTAAACCAAGAAAAAATCTTAATGCTCCAAGGTTTTTAATCTTGAAAGAAGCATCCAGAAAGGATTTAACCCTCTCGATTTCATCTTTGCTATTACCAGTCAAGACAACATCATCAACATATATGAGGAGAGCAGTGAAATGATTACCAGCCTTGATGGTGAAGAGAGAGTGATCTGCAGAAGATTGGACATAACCAAGGGAACTCAACGCAGCTGTGAGTTTATGATGTCACTGCCTACTCGCCTGTTTAAGTCCATAGAGGGATTTCAAGAGCTTGCAAACTTGATTCGGTTTGTGATTATTGAGTCCTGGTGGTAGCTCCATGTAAACATCCTCATTTAAGTCTCCATGTAAGAATGCATTGTTGACATCTAATTGTTCAAGAAACCAATGATTGACAGCAACTATGGTGAGTAGAGTTCGAACAGTAGTCAGCTTTGCCACTGGGGAGAAAGTCTCAAAGTAATCTACCCCTTCTACTTGTATGTACCCCTTTGCCACAAGTCTTGCCTTATGCCTCTCTAGTGTACCATCTGCATTGTATTTATTTTTGTAAACCCATTTACAACGAATGGGAATCTTGCCTGAAGGCAAGTCAACCAGCTTCCAAGTGTTATTCAATTCAAGTGCTTGTAATTCAGTTTTCATTGCATCTTGCCAACAGGTTTGGGTAATGGCTTCTTTATAAGTTTGTGGTTCAACCTGTAAAGTTACATTCAAACAGAAATTCTGATATTGTTCTGAACAATGATCATATGTCAAAACATTATGAAGAGGATATTTGATAGTAGGATAATTGGTTTGAATGGAATTGCAATGGAAATCATGAAGATAGGTGGGTGTGTGTTTGATTCTTGTTGAACGACGAAGAGATGGAGCAGTGGCTATGGGTTGTGTATTTGGGATGTCAATAGGATAAGTGATTGCCAGATCATTTATAATAGGTTCTAAATTTTGGATCCTATGAATTGGGGAAATGGGTTCTGGCTGGCAACCAGTAAAGGTGTCATCTGTGTGATCTAAAGAAGGATGGCTGGAACGTGAATCGGATAAAATGGTGAACTGATGTGGCTCATGAGGTGAGGTAGAAGACTGATCTGTGAATGGAAAATCCGATTCATAGAAAATAACATTTCTGGAGATGAGAATGGTTTTGGAAGATAAGTCATATAAGATGAAGCCGTTGGTATGTTCTGGTTGACCTAAGAATACACACTTTGTTGCTCTAGATGATAGCTTGTGTCTGTGAGATAGCAATGTAGATGCATAAGTTAGGCATCCAAAAACTCGAAGGTTATCAAGGGTAGGAGGTTTGGAATAGAGAATTTCATATGGAGACTTGTAATGTAATAAAGGAGTTGGCAAGATATTAATAATGAAAACTGAGTGAGAAACAACATAACTCCATAGTGAATGTGGCAAAGATGATTGAAAGGCAATTGCTCGAGTGACATTCATGATATGTTGATTTCTTTCTACCAAACCATTTTGTTGTGGAGTTGCTACACAACTTGTTTCATGAATGATGCCTCTTTGAGAATAAAAATCAGTCATGAAAAATTCCTTCCCATTATCTGTTCTAATGCATTTCAAGGAAACCTGAAACTGATTTTGCATACATATGATGAAGTTCTGCAAAATCTTGCGAGATTCACTCTTATAAACCATGAACTTAACCCAAGTGAAACGAGAGAATTCATCAACCAATGTTAGAAAATATCGATATCCTTGCATAGAAGGGACAACAAATGGTCCCCAAATGTCTACATGTAATCTGTCAAACATGTTACGCACTTGTGAAGTGATAATGGGAAAAGGAAGTCTCTTCTGTCTAGCAAAATGACATATATCACAAGGTTTAATGTCTATATTTGGTACAAAAGTAAATTGAGAAGCAACATGCTTCAAAATATTTCTTGAAACATGTCCTAATCTAAGATGTCATAAGAGTGGAGAACTCTTGTTGCATTGAAATGATTGGTTGGAATTCTGAAGATTTGAAACTGCTTGTTGCATATCAGTATTGACAACAAAAAGACCTCCGACTCTTTTAGCTGTACCAATCCTCTTCAATGTTAAATTCTGCTTAATCTCACAATGAGAAGCATGAAAGGTCAGAAAGCAATCATCATCCTCAAGTAGCTTTGTGACAGAAACGAGGCTAACTTTAAATTCTGGTATGTATAAAACATTCTTTAAAACCATTGAGGAAGAAATATGAACATCACCAGAATATGTTGTACTAACAGATGATCCATTTGGCAAGAAAACAGATATAGGAGCAATCTTCTTTAGAAATGAGAAAGCAGATCTAATATAAGTAATGTGATCTGTAGCTCCTGTGTCAAGAAGCCATTCAAAAGGATTCTTACCAGCATTGGAAGAAACCTCATTAGCCAATCCAGTATGTGCCAAGTTGGTAGCATGTGTAGGCAAAGATTGTTGCATATAGGTCATGAATGCATCATATTTCTCTCTGGAGATTGGCACTTGTGAATTCACTGGATTGTCCATGGCTGTTGCAGTGTTCTCTTCACTTTTCATTGCATTGTTGGCATTCGAAGAAGAGCCTTGAAAATTCTTAGTTCTGTAACCTTGTGGAAAACCATGTTTAAAATAACATGTATCGATGGTATGATTCGTCTTCTTGCAATTCGTGCAATACTTGTTTGCTCCATGCTGTTGTATTCTGCCTCCACTAGATCTCCCTCTCCCTCTGTAAGAAGATCCACCACGGCCTCGAGAGTTGTCTGATGAACTCATGAAAATCCTTGCTTCATTAACATTTCCAGCATGTACATCAACACTTAACTGTCTTTCTTGTTGCATAACAAGTGAAAAGACTTTGTTTATATTAGGAAGGGGAGACATCAACATGATTTGGGATCGAACTTGAGCAAATTGCTCATTGAGACCTCTTAAGAAACGTATAACCTGATCTGCATCTCTATTTTCGCGCAATTTAGCCAGGCTTCCACAAGTGCAAGGTGGAATTGGCCTCAAGTTATTTAGTTCATCCCAAAGTGCTTTCAAACTTGTGAAATAAGTGGAAACAGATCTGTCACCTTGATTTGTTTGGTACAAATCTTCTTGAAGATCTGAGATTCGAAAGGTATCAGTGTGTGAAAAACGATCTTTAAGATCATTCCATACCTCATAAGCTTCCTCGATCCAAATGATTGATTGAACAATAGACTTATCAATGGCACGATGAAGCCAAGAGAGAACCATTGTGTTGCACCTCTCCCATGCAACAAACTTAGGATCATTTTCTGAAGGTGCTGTGATAGTTCCATTAACAAAAACCAATTTGTTTTTGGAAATCAAGGCCACTTTCATAGCTCGTGACCAAGCATGATAATTTTTCCCGTTCATTAATGGAGAAACAAGAATCAAGGAAGGTGATTCGTTTGGATGAAGATGATATGGATCTGAGATATGCTGGTTTTGTGGATTTTGCTGGTTTGGTTGGATTTCCTGGTTTTCTAGATTTGGTTCTGCCATGTTCAGAAGCAGAAAACAAAGGAAGAAGAATGATAGAAAGGATCAGAGAAAAAGGAGCGGAAGGTGATAGATGGCCAGAGCTTATTGCTCTGATACCATCTTAGAAAACTGAAGTAAATCTGAAGTTTTCATTGAAATGGAAAATTGCACTACAAGATGCGTTCTTCCCACTTTATATACAAGGAGAAGAAGGGAGCATTCAAAACGTTCAAAAACAGAAAGCTTTCTAACAGAAAGTGGTTACTGAAAACTAACAATAACAAACTCTGAAAACTAACAATAACAAACTCTATTAATCACTAATCCACGTCAGCTTTGATAGTGGGATATATCAACATTCCCCTCCCTCCTCTTGGATTCCTTTCCCTCCTAACTCTCAAACCCCTCCAAAATTTTTTTGTCAAGCAAGCAATTATTGTTGCCATGCACGTTGCTTTTTTTTTTTTTTTTATTGCTTGGTAGTAATCTTCAAGTAGAGTTATATTTAAATTTTCCTAAGAAGATGCACATCCATATACACAAAAACTACATATTATGGATTTATACAGAAAAGTATATATCCTAAGATTTAAAATTATTGGTACGTGAAATGTATTTTTCATTTGAATCTTGGATTTGCAAGCAGGAAGACATACAATTCATTAAGGATATGGGAATGGATCCCCATAGGTTTTCGATTTCTTGGTCTCGGATTTTCCCAAGTAAGACTTCTTGAGTTCTTTCCCACCATTTTCATTTCTTGGTGAAAGGTATTTTACCTGTGAGGTTATGACGTTTAAGGTGTACATGGTAGGGGAGTGTGTAAAAAAAAAACAAAGGGTTGAGAATGAGGAATAAAAGTCAAGAGAACAACAAGGAAATAATATATCAAGTGAAAATTAATTCCTTTCCCATCATTCTTCATTCTCACTCTCCTTATTTTAGACTCTATATACCTTCGACCACTTCAGAAAAAACCAAGTAATTATGTGGACAAAAAAAAAAAACTGTGTTGACAAGTATTGAAGACAGTGAGAATTCTTGGAAGCATGCACGCTAGTAGCCTCTTTTAGGGAAAGAAGGAATGCATTTTTATCACTTTCACAAAAAAATCGTTCATTACTTTTTCATGCATCAACTTTTTTAGTAATTAAATTATGAAATTAATATTTTTCCTACACTCCAAAATGACGTTATTTTGAGGTTTGAAAATAAAATAAATGATATTTTAATAAAAGGATGATTTTCTTATGTTACGAGAATTCAATTCTCATGTTGTGACTCAATTTGTGGTGGGTCCCACATTTATTAAAAAAAAAAAGCTTTTCACGCAAATTGAAGGGTCACAACATGAGAATTGAATTCTCATGCAACATAAGAAAATATTTTCGCTTAATAAAATTAATAATACAAGATAAAAGTAAAATTTTTAAAATATATTTTTGTTTTTTTCCTAACCTCAAAATCACGTCATTTTGAATTGTTGGCGATAATTTTCTTCTTATGGTATATTTAATAAGTTAATTTAAATTAAAATAAATAAAAGAAAAGTCCAATTTATTTCAAATTGTGCAACACAATCCTTAAACTTTTTAAAATGTGCATATTAATTTTATAGATCTAATTTTCTATCAAATATTAATAGAATTTCTAACATTTTTTAATTTGCAGGACAAAAATTAGTGGGAGTAAATTGAACATTTCCTATCAAGAAAAATGGTACAAAAAGGTCATTCAATGATTTGACGGGGGAAATTTATGTCATTATTTGACCAAAAAACTAAAACACACACTTATAAAAAGGTTAGAAATCATGTTGAATGTTTATAAAGTCTAAAAACCAAATTACACATTACCCCAAATTCAATATTGGGTGTATATCAGAATTTTTCTTAAATAAAAACTTGAAATCACATAACTATCTTTAATTATATTCCCTCTCCCAATTTTTATGGGTAGTTAAATAAGAACTAGAACGAAAGCAATTAATACAAGAAAATGAGATTCAATTTCAATTAACTTCCGGTTTGCTGCTTGAGAAATTATTGTTCAATTTACACACATGAAAACCATGATTATCTCTGACACTGAATTTAGACAAAGAATAGCTTTTGTCAAATTTAATGAAGAAATTTTTTGACCATGGATTTTAATTGTCAGATGGATCTGGGGAAGTCAATCAGGCAGGAATTGATCACTACAATAAACTCATTAATGCTTTATTGGCCAAAGGTAAATTCTATTGTTGTGCAATTGGTTAGAATCATGTTTCCTAGACGGCTAGAAGTGAATACAAACTTATATATATGTGTGCCATACTTACATATATCCATAAAACCAAGTTGTTATCTAAGAGTTCTTGCACAATTAATTTGTACTAAACAAATTGTTGACATGTTCATGGAGGATCTAAAAACTCTTCAATCTCCCTTAAAAGATAGGAAATAAATGAAGGAGAGAAAGAAACACAAAATAGATTAATATAAACAGGAGTTCTACATATATATCATCAAGTTTATATTAGAGACATGAATTTGTTTGGATGCAAGCATGCTTTTTGGGAGTCTGATTGCATGATCCCTAATATTTGTAGGTATAGAACCATATGTGACTCTTTACCACTGGGACCTACCTCAAGCCTTGGAAGACAAGTACAAAGGATGGCTTAGCCCTTTAATCATGTATAGAATTTTATCTATATTTTCACAGTTTCACATTATTATTATTATCATGGCAATAATACAATATGAATCTTTGACATGTGTATACAACAGAAAAGACTTTAGAACATATGCTGAGATATGTTTTCAGAGATTTGGAGACAGGGTGAAGCACTGGATCACTTTCAATGAGCCTCATACATTTGCCATGCAAGGGTATGATCTTGGACTTCAGGCGCCTGGACGGTGCTCCATTCTCCTTAACCAATGTAGGACTGGGAACTCTTCTACTGAACCTTATATTGTGGCTCATAATGTCCTTCTTTCCCATGCTATAGTAACAGATATTTACAGAAAAAACTACAAGGTAAATTCGTAACAACTTTTCAATAGTTATCATAAATACAGTAGAAAGAATCATATTAACAAATTATGCATAATATTGGGAAAATTTAAATTTAAATTTGCAAATTGTGCCATTCATATCTGAAATACTATGGGTTTTTTTTCTATTTTTATTTTTAGTTGATATACTTTTTGGGGAAAAAGTAAAATGACACACCTTATATCCTTTTACTCTCAAAAAGATGTGGGACCCACATCTTTAAAACTTTTTCTACCTACTCTCTCCCATGATTTATCTCTTTCTCTCACTTAAAATGACACAACTTTATGTCCTTTAAGTATGTTTTGTGAATTACAAAATACAACCTCATTTTCAGTATGTTTATGAATTTTTATTTCAGTTATTTTCACCATTTTTTAACAAAATGAAGAAAATATAAAACAAAATGAAACAAGAGCCTTTTTGTAGTTATAAATACAAATGTTTTAATTAAAAATAAAGATAGTAAAAGAAACAAAAATCTATCCTTTTGGGCATGTACAATTGTATTTTCACATTTGTGTTCTCTTCATTTTTAATGTATAGTTGTTAGAATCAATATACTGAGTAATGGTAGTGTTCTTCCACAGAAAATACAGGGTGGATCTATTGGGATATCTTTGGATGTCATTTGGTTTGAGTCAGCAACGAATTCCAAAGAAGATATTGAGGCAACTCAGAGAGCCTTAGACTTTCAACTTGGCTGGTGATTATCATGCAAAACCTTGTAGATTGAAAGTTTTATATTATATAAGGAAGGACATAAACCACACAATTACAAAATCTTTTCAAAAAGAAAGAAATGGATTTTTGTTTCAAAACAACATTGTTGGAAGCATATCCATGATTTTGCTTTTGTTGACACTTGAAATTAAGACCTTTAATATGTCTCCAGCGTATCTATATGTTATCGAGGGATGATATTTTTATTACCAAAATTTTTTACTACTAACATACTACCTATCTAATCATCATTGGATCAAAGAAAGAGAATGCTAAAAAGTTTTTGAAGAAAGAGAAAATGTTGATCCAATGGTGATTAGATAAGTAATAAGTTGGTAGTAGAAAATTTTGGTAGTAAGAATATCCTCCCTCTATATTACGATAGCAATGTATAATTTTTTTTTTGTTAATTTCCTTCATAGGTTTCTCGACCCATTGGTTTTTGGAGATTATCCAACCTCTATGAGAAGTAGAGTAGGGAGCAGGTTGCCACAATTTTCTAGTTCTCAAGCTAGTCTTCTTAAGGGCTCATTTGATTTTGTGGGCATCAATCATTACACTACATTTTATGCAATGCACAATGCTTCAAATTTACTTGGGGTTGTACTACATGATGACTACATTTCAGACTCCGGTGCCCTTACTCTTCGTAATTTGAAACTGAACCTTTATCAATGAGTCCCTTTAATTTGTTGGGCTATTTATAATTGGGACAGGTTATATTTACAAACTTTTTTGTTTACAAATTCTTACAAACTACACTATATTCTCCCGGGAGAATACAAACTTTTGCAAACCACACTATGTTCTCCCGGGAGAACATAGTGTAATTTGTAAAAAAATTCCAAAAAATTTGTAAACGGATCCTATCCCTTTATAATTTTTGTTTTATGACTGCACCTAATTGAAGGTTATTTTTTTGTGTGTGTTTCTGACTCCTTTCAGCATTCAATGGTACCGAAGTTATTGGAGAAAGGGTAAGTTCTATATGAGAGACTAATATGTTTTTCTTTTAACCTAAGATTCCTAATGTAATGTTGTTTGATTCATGAATGATCTTTTACTACTAATAATGAAAGATGAAACAAATTGAAAAATATACAGAAGATATTCATGTTGTGTCTTTAACTCTGTTAATATTTGTATTGTACTTGGATGAATTGAATGTCCAATCATGAATGGATTATCCTATTTAGGTAGCCAGAACTTGGTACTGATATGAACGCATTATTTTATCAAGGGAAAAATGTTTATCCTTTTAAATGACACAACTTATATCCTTTCACTCTTACAAAGAGGTGGGACCCACACCTTTATTTTTTTGTCAACTCTCTCTCCTCTTTTATCTATCTCTTTCTCTCTCTTAAAATGACACAACTTTACATCCTTTAAAATAACACACACTTTACCCTTTTATCAATCATGGTAATGAAATTCAAATTATGACTTGCAGGCAAATTCAGTATGGTTGTACATAGTACCACAAGGGATGAGAAGCACAATGAATTACATCAAACAGAAGTACAGGAATCCTTTGGTCATTGTCACTGAAAATGGTAATCTCAAAATTTGACAAAAAAATGATTTGCCTTAACCCTTAAGAGTTTCACTTTTCTCTAGTACAAAATTGTGTTTTAGTTAGGAAAAAAGACATGCAAAACTATAGAATTAGAGGTTTTAGTTACCACTTACCATGGCACAATTATAGAATTA
Organism: Gastrolobium villosum; assembly: GCA_032173675.1. NCBI lineage: Eukaryota > Viridiplantae > Streptophyta > Magnoliopsida > Fabales > Fabaceae > Gastrolobium > Gastrolobium villosum. The sequence continues at coordinate 215,258 of JAVKPL010013638.1, read as the reverse complement.
TCTAGTAGAATTCTACAAAATGGAATTCTATCTTTCCTTCCCCTATTTTTCACTCTTTCTACAAATATGTATACACAGTCATATGTATATTCTCGTTGAACTTTTTAATTGACTAAAGATCCATTCTTTGACAATGTAGGTTTTATATGATTTTCACATTTTTATAATTTGGAATAGAATGCATCATTGTTCTTCTCTTTTCATATGATCCATCACTTTCATTCTTAGTACACAGAGAACAGAACTGTGAGCTAATTGGTCTCTTTTTCACTTGTCACAGGTATGGATGATCCAAATGATCCACTTATCCCCATCAAAGAAGCTCTGAAGGATGAAAAAAGGATTAAATACCACAATGACTATTTAATTAACTTACTAGCTTCTATCATGTATGTATAATCATATTTGATACTTATGAGAGTATACTTTATGGGTTTATTATCTATCATTTAACATGACCACAAAAACTTTCCTACACTCACAACATTTTGTGGGGCCCGTAGTAAAAAAATAAAAACTCCGGCACGCAAAACGAATCTCTATAACATAACACAATCACTTTTCCTATAACATTACTCTTATAAAACTCATACTTCATATAGGGTTATGTTTATCTCATTTTACATGAGATACACAACTTTCCTACACACACAGAAAAGGATTGAGTCTCACCACTCTTTTTTCTCTCTCCTCTTACCCGTGGGTCTCACTTATACTTTTATTTCCGCTTTATATATATAATTATTAAGCTAATAAAGTTTTGATGTGGTTGATTGCAGTAAAGATGGATGCAATGTAAAAGGCTATTTTGTGTGGTCATTACTGGATAATTGGGAGTGGGAAGCTGGATACACTTCTAGATTTGGTTTGTATTTCATTGATTACAAAGACAATTTGAGAAGATACCCAAAGCGGTCTGTTGAGTGGTTCAAGAAATTCTTGATATCAATAAAATAGCATGAACATAACCTTTGATTTCCAGAGCAATTAATGAATTCTTTGTAATAAAATAGACCACGAAGAATTGGAACAAAAGTCTTTCTGTTAGGTTGACTTGTATGAAGAAGATTTTTTTTGTGGTCTTTGTGCATTGGATAAAGAGATGATGGGAGTTCATATTATGGTAGATTGATTGAAAATTGAAAATTGAAATTTGTCTAATATTATGTCCTACATACATTAACAATTTTGCCAGGAAACACTAGAGCTTTCCAACGCTCGAGATTCGTTGTTTTTTCTTTAGTTAGATTCATTGGTTTAACTAATTTGATTTTATATATGATGGGTAAAGACAAAAGTAAAAAAAATAAAAATAAATTTGTTTGATGTCTAAAATATATTTTGTAACTTACACATCATTATTTTTCATTAAATGAATAGAACATTAATATAAAATCTCAATGTTAAACAATTGTTGACTTATTTCACATTAAAAAATAGTGTTGTGCCATTTTTATTTTTATTTTTGTAAAATAATTTCTTCCTAGGAAGGTAGAGAAGAGTTTCATGTGGACATAGTTTATCCGGTGCATATTATGTCAGGCTCGGCAATTAACCACCTGATCCATAAATGGGTTTAAGTTTTCTTATGTTGTAGGATTGTAAGAGAGAAAAAAAAGTAGAGAGAAGTTAAAAGTGAGTCCCATATTATATATTTAAAAAGAAAAGAAAAATTAATTGTCACGGAAAATGAATTTGTGTAGGAAAATGATGTACTCTCATATAGCATGAGAGTATTATTTCCCTCTATATATATATATAGTTTATTAAAATTTAATAATAAAATTGACCGGAGTTGCGTCGTTTCTACCTTCCACTTGTCCAATGAATGTAGGTCGGTGAATTTTAGATGTTGAATTGACATAATGGGAAAAATTTAAAATGCTCCAGGACCATGATGGTCCTTCCATTCACTAAGTGACACATGTAAATTTTTTTTCTCTTTTTTCTCCTCAATTTCTCTTTCATTCTCTCTCCTCTACCCCACCCAATTCTTCATGCACCGGGTGCGCCAAATTTCCTCTCGGCATAATGATGATGATGAACTGATAGATCATGTTGCCACCTATACTATTTGTTCGTAGCATGATCACTTTGTTGTCACTTGAATCCATTTATGCATGAAATATTGATACAAAACATTGATCCAACAGTCCACCTACAATTTAAAAATATCGTGACTTTTATGGATTTCCCTTAGTCTAATCTTAAATGAATTTAAATTTGATTCAACGTAAATATAATTTTTTTGGGCCAAATTAATCTTATATTACATGAGAGAATATCTCTCATGTTGTGACATAAACTTGATGTGGATCGCTTTAAAAAATAAAAAATAAAATGGAACCCATCTTAATTTTTTATCACCCAAATAAAATAAGCTATTCCCTTTAACATAAAATTAGTTTAGCCCAATTTTTTTATACAAAAACAGTCAAATAATGTGTTGATATATTGTTAAAGAGCTTTTTGAAAAAGAATTGTAAAGAACATGGACTAGGCCCGAAGGGGATGATGGCAAATAGTGATGCCCAGACTGATATAAGTTGCAACTCATGTTGAGGCAACGGAACTAAAGGTTGAGCCCACAAATTAATAACGTTCGTTGCTGACAAAGCCTAGTAGCGGTTGCAATGAAAAATACTTATATACACCATTTAGAAACCATTCAGTCCTGAAATATTAATATTTAATATTCAATCTTATAACATGCATGAATATGTAATATCACGTATTATATATTTATTAGAGTGATATAAAATTCTTAAAATATATAAGTGAGTTTGTTGAGGGGTAGGAAGAGCGATGTATCTTAATGTAATAGTGACTAGAGGAAGTAATAGTATGAACAAAAACTCAAGGGAGGTTACCCTGAAGCAAACTAAGAATTAATGGGGTAGTAAATATAACTCAGTTATGGTTAGAGAGGGGTGATTTATCTTGAGTAACAATAATGTGAGTAATAGTGAAGAAGACAAAAATATGGACAAACTTCAACTTTGTAGTCTGCAATTTTTTTCTTTTTTTAGCATTTACAAAAATCATTACATGATACCAAAAATCTAATAGATAACTACTAGAACTAGAAAACATCTTTCAAAAATGTATGGGAAAAAGTTTTGTAAATAAATTTTTTTTTTTTGGTAAAGAAAGTTTTGTAATTTTAATGGATAGAAAGATATGTCCTTTTAGCAATTATAACTATGTATTATAGTAATACATAGTTATTATATTAAAGTTATACTTTTTTCTCTCTTCAGAAGTTTTCTGCTAACGTAAAAAGTGGAAAAAATATAACTTTAATATTATAACTATGTACTATCTATAGTATATAGTTATAATCGTTAAAAGGACACACAAAACCCAAAATATATTTTATATTTGCACAATCTGCCCACTGGTTAATTACCCTCCAAATACCAGTACACTTTAATTTCTTCAACAATCTTTCCAATATATTTTGCCAATTGCAACTCAATATATTGACATTTATATTTTAAATAAAAACAAAAACAAAACATAGCACAGAGCCAGATACTATCCATCAACATAAATCTAAAGCTATAACTAAAAACACAAGGCATCACAAAATGCTCCAAATTAATTTAAAAATTACCACTTTTCTCGTTCCAAAATTTTACATCATCTTTGATTGGACAAAGTAATCGATCACATTATCCATCTAATTGATTAGACCACAAGATATTAAGATAATTGATTACAACAGTTATGTAATCAGTTACACTGCACCATGTTTAACCGTTGACTCTTAAATTAATCGATTACAACAATTATGTTACTTATGTAATCGATTAACTTTCGTAAACCCCCATTTTGGTCAAAGAGGGGGTTATAACTAGGTGTGATTGACTACCCAAAATCCGAACACCCAAATTTGTGATTTTTGCCCAAAATCTTTGTAAAATTATCGAGTATGGTTTGCCAAGTGTTATGTTGCTTGAGGCCACCAAAATTACTGCCACTTACAGTGAGTTTCATGAACAAACTAGTCACACTACTATCAGGCAGTCTAAAACTCGATGGGAGTAGCAACGAGTTTAATGTGGTACAAAACTTGAGATATTTTATCATAAAATTTCGGAATGCTATAACTATTGACTCAGTTTTTGGAATCAATTTTTTTTATTTGACGTAACTTTTCAAGAGCTACGCGTGGAAAATTCTTATTGGTCAAACAAATTTCCAAAAAAAATCTTCTTTGTGCCCCGTTTCGCATATTTTATTGTTATGAATGATGTTATTTGAATTTGTACTTTCTAACACTAATAAATAGCTCTCTAGGAAATTTTCATGCATATATATTAAAAGGGATAAATAAGAATTATGTTACATGAGAAGAATTGACATCATGCAACACTACCGACAACACAATTTCTTTGAATTCAATGCATTTTTCTTTTTCTTTATTATCATCTAGTTTGTCGTTTTCTTTGTAGGATTTTTTTTTTTATTTCTGTAACAGGACCAAAGCAAAGCCCATATTAAAAAGTTCAAATCTTCGAATAAAAAATTATGATCTTTTGAAGTTTTAGAATAAATTTTGGATCATGTAATTGATTATGTTATTTATCTAATCAATTACATCCTCCGGTCAACGGTCAAATAGGAACAAATTGATGTTAAATTTTAGTAAAATGGAATCAAAACAGGGGCATATGGGTAGTTTTCATTTTAAACAGGGACAAAAAGGTAAAAAAAAAAAAAAAAAAAAAACTACATTTTTAACGAAGAGTAGAGCAAGGAGGATATTCTATATGATGATCACCACCTGCCTAACTCAAAATTTTCTCTTTATTAGTGTTGAACATATATATTATGTTTTCTAGTAGTGTATGCAAAACTTAGAATTAAGCATCCGTACTTGATAGTTTACATTATTGATATGGGCAAAAGTTTAGTCCAACCCATCTCTTCTGTCTCTGATTAAAGCCTATTTGGGTAGAAATTACAATAATTTTCCTTTTAGTCCATAGCTTTTTTTGTTATTCAGTGACGTGATAAATTTGTCATTATTGTGACGCATTTTATACTCAATTACAATTCCTATATTAAACATAAAACAATTTATCCTTTCCCTTAGGATATAAGCACGTCACGTTAGTCAAATGCAGCAAATCTCGTTCATTTTGCCACGTACCATCCTTTAGTTGTTTAACGTAAAATGAAATGCCAACTATTTGTGGCCCTTTTTTCTAACATTCATTTGACTAAAATCTAAGGGACACTTCAAGTGGAACAAATGTGTGTAACATATCAATTGGCAGGGAGTTGTTTATTCCAATTTAAGCAGCGATTTCAAACTTAAGTTTAGGTATACATCTGTATTTAAACTTAATTGGGAGAATTTTATCATTCTTGTGGTCTGTGTGGCTTGAATCTCAAACAACTAAATCCAAATAATTTATTTAAAAAAAAGTGTATATAACAGGTCGGTTTGATTCGAATCTATAAATTTATTTTCCAAAAAAAAATTATTTCAGATTAATTTAATTTAGGTTTTTAAATTCATTAAATTAGTCCAACTCATAAATAACTGTAAATTACTCCTACCCCTAGGAAATTGCAATATGTGAAGATATAAACTTTTTTTTGAAGTAAAATTTTGAAAACTATGAGTATGGATTCTTACTTTCTATGGAAACTTTTTCACAAGTCATATTGATTAGGAAAACCAAAAAGGGTCAGAAAACGGTAAAGTTCAGTGGCATTCCATGAAAAGAGGTCTACCGTTGTCCCTTGAGCTTACGAAGTGAGACACCGCCAACCTCACATGACTTGTTAGCATTACGTTAATCCAGCCAACAGATCCGGAATATATATATATATATATATATATATATATATATATATATATATATATATATATATATATATACACAGTGGCGTAGCCACGTTACCCACAGATGGGGCCTAGGCCCCTACTGAACTTTGCAAAAAAAATATTATATATATAATTTTATAATTAATTATTATTTAATCAATTCTAAAATTAAAATTTGGCCCCCTCTATATTCTCTCTTCGCTAATAGCCTAATACTTTCTGAGTGAAGTTGGAAACCCTAAGAGTATCTTTGTATTTGCTTGCTGTTCTCTCAAAATTAGAGACCCCAATGATATTTGCTCTTAAATTGGTGCTTTTTTATTCTGAAATTTTTCTAATTTTTCCTGTGATTGATTTTATTTTGTGAATATATGCTTGTTAGAGTGGAATGCTTTTGAGTGTTTTGGTCTTTCATGTTTCCTTAAATATTTGAATCGTCTTTGTGACTTTATACATTCTCTCTTGATAAATTATTAAATTATGCAACATCTCGATGGCTTTTTTTATAGCGACAAAGTCTATTGCATTTTATGTCGTTGCTCTTTAAAATAAAATGTTATTTTCCTTTTTTTTTTCTCACAATAACTATTTGGGAAAAAATGTTTATGTTTTTAAATGACATAATTTATATCCTTTCACTCTCACAAAGAGGTGAGACTCACACCTTTATTTTTTTTGTCAACTCTCTCTCTCTCCTCCTTTATCTATCTCTTAAAATGACACAATTTTATATCCTTTAAAATGACACATACTTTACCCTAACTATTTTATAACTAATTAGGAAATTGCAAGCAATTACTCAATACATTACGATACAGCTTGCGGTTGTTTAAATTAATTCATGATAGCTATTGGTTTACAATACAACACCTTTATTTTAATATCAAGCAAAAGTAAAAAATGTGAATTCTAAAGATATATGCAACTTGATATTGGTTTATGATTCTCAAAGACCAGTGTAGGGATCCATCGTATATGAAATAAATAAATAATAACTTTCATCTCAAAGACTATTACTTATTATGTTGTGGGAAAAATGTGATTCTTTTATTTGGAATGCTTGCCGGAAAGGTTAGTGTTTTTTATATGTTTACTTTGATATACAATAGTTGGCTATTATTTATTTGAATTTTCAATTTTATGTGACATTATTTAGTAAATAATTTAGATAAATATGCTAGAATTCATAGTAAATTTTTTTTCCTAATAGATTTGTGTAATTACGATAAATAAATATTTTAATAATTTAATGTGTCAAATTTTTTGGCCCCAGCTAAAATGGCATCTTGGCTCCGCCACTGTATATATATATATATATATATATATATATATATATATATATATATATAGGGGGTCAGGATCATTTTACATCAGTATAAGTTACACTCTTAATCTTGTCCGTTGACCTATTTATATCTAAGGGCTGCAATTTTTTAGTAATGTGAGCCATTGGATACAAGTGGATCAATGGTCAAGATTAAGTGTAAGACTTCTAACTCTTACACCGATGTAAGAATATCTTGCCCTATATATATATATATATATGTATATATATATATATATATATATGTATATATATATATATAGGCCAAGATATTCTTACACCGGTGTAAGAGTTAGAAGTCTTACACTCAATCTTGACCATTGATCCACTTGTATCCAATGGCTCACATTACTAAAACATTTGAGCCATTAGATATAAATGGAATCAACGGACGAGTATATATATATATATATGTATATATATATATATAGGTAGGATCCTTTGACACCGGTGTCAAATTTTAAATTTGACACCTCATATGAGAGCCGTTAGATCAAAAAATATCAACGGTTATGATTTGTAAGCATGTGACACCATTGATATATGAGATAGGATCTTTGACACTGGTGTCAAACTTTGAAATTTGACATCAAATCACAACCGTTGATTTCCGCCAAGCAATGATTATCATTTATTGGGAATTACCCTTATTAATTCCAATAAATGATAATCGTTGATTGGCGAAAATTAATTGTTGGGATTTGGTGTCAAAAGATCTTGTCATATATATATATATATATATATATATATATATATATATATATATACTTCAAATAAATTGTTTTTTCTTTTATTCACACATTGATACCTATTTTATTTTTTCATTAAACATATGTTATTAATCAAATAGTTTTTTATTTTTTATTTTTTTTTTGGAAATTAAATAGTTATTTAACTCAGTCAGCTTGCCGCTGCGCTTATTGCGACTTGATTTTAATTTTGTCGGCGCAGTCTCTTCTCAGACCTAACTATGCATGCAACTCTCCAATACATACACAAGGTCAAGTCGGTCGTTACTCGTTAGGCAATACTGCATTAAACATCCACATATTCGGACCATCCTAAAACCATATTATTCGTTTAAAGAAGAAGAAGTAGAAACTGTGCATATATATGATCATATTTTGCTTATGATATCTTACTAGACAAATTATACATACTCAGAAAATTAATCAGAAACTCCTCAAAGACTAATAGATTATTAGCTGAGAAAATAATCACTCATTCATTGCTTTACAAAGCTAAAATTTCTCAGCTACTAATTTTTTGCTTTATAAGGAGTTTAATTTGTGATAATTCTGTCACTGTGCGTATAATTTCTCTAAATTAATTTTCTTATTATATCAAGCAGAATTTATTAGAAATATAAACTCATTTGTAAATATCCACCTACTATTTACCAAAAAAAAAATCCACCTACTAACTTAAGTTATTAAGATAGTTATTCCTTGGTGGTTTCAATTTTTTATGCCAAGCACTTATGAGTTCAATAAACAAAGTTAAATATCAGTTATGGTAATAAAGACTTGCACTACTAGAAAAGTCATTATTTTCGACGGAATTTTTCGACGGAAAAAAATTCTGTAGCAATTATTGACGGAATTTTCGACAGAATTCGTTTATTGTTGAATTTTTTGACGGAAAAGGAAATTCCATCGAAAAATTGAAATAATAAAAGAAAAAGAAATTATATTTTGTAAACTTTTCGACGGAATTCCTTTTCCGTCGAAGACCTTCGACGGAAAACGAATTCCGTCGAAAACTTTTGAAAAAAATAAAAGAAAAATCAATTGTATTTTGTGGACTTTTCGACGAAATTTCTTTTCCGTGGAAGATCTTCGACGGAAAAGGAATTCCGTCGAAAACTTTTGAAAAAAAGAAAAGAAAAATCAATTATATTTTGTGGACTTTTCGACGGAATTCCTTTTCCGTCGAAGATCTTCGACGGAAAAGGAATTCCGTCGAAAACTTTTGAAAAAAATAAAAGAAAAATAAATTACATTTTGTGGACTTTTCGACGGAATTCCTTTTCCGTCGAAGATCTTCGACGGAAAATGAATTCCGTCGAAAACTTTTGAAAAAAATAAAAGAAAAATCAATTATATTTTGTGGACTTTTCGACGGAATTCCTTTTCCGTGGAAGATCTTCGACGGAAAATGATTCCGTCGAAAACTTTTGAACAAATAAAAGAAAAATAAATTACATTTTGTGGACTTTTCGACGGAAAATGAATTCCGTCGAAAACTTTTGAAAAAAATAAAAGAAAAATCAATTATATATTTTGTGGGCTTTTCGACGGAATTCCTTTTCCGTGGAAGATCTTCGACGGAAAAGGAATTCCGTCGAAAACTTTTGAAAAAAATAAAAGAAAATAAATTATAATTTGTGGGCTTTTCGACGGAATTCCTTTTCCGTGGAAGATCTTCGACGGAAAAGGAATTCAGTCGAAAACTTTTGAAAAAATAAAAGAAAAATCAATTATATTTTGTGTGCTTTTCGACGGAATTCCTTTTGCGGCGAAGATCTTCGGCGGAAAAGGAATTCCGTCGCAAACTTTTGAAAAAAATAAAAGAAAAATCAATTACATTTTGTGGACTTTTCGACGGAATTCCTTTTCCGTCGATGATCTTCGACGGAAAAGGAATTCCGTCGAAAACTTTTGAAAAAAATAAAAGAAAAATCAATTATATTTTGTGGGATTTTCGACGGAATTTCTTTTCCGTGGAAGATCTTCGACGGAAAAGGAATTCCGTCGAAAACTTTTGAAAAAAATAAAAGAAAAATCAATTATATTTTGTGGACTTTTCGACGGAATTCCTTTTTCGTCGAAGATCTTCCACGGAAAAGGAATATCCGTCGAAAACTTTTGAAAAAAATAAAAGAAAAATAAATTACATTTTGTGGACTTTTCGACGGAATTTTTATCATTTTCGACGGAATTTTTCTGTCGAAAAAAAAGCATTTTCTAGTAGTGTTGTGCGTTATCTACACCACTTAGAGAGAGAGAGACTTTTGTGTAAAGTAATGTATTAGATACATAAAGTCACTAATTCATACGAGCTAATCCTAAACAACTTAATTACACTATTATATAGATAACACTCGACAAAATTATTCCTATATGTGAATCTATACAATTGTCATTAATTACTAAAACCATCAACTAGTCACCTTACATATATATATATATATATATAGGGTTCGAATTTTTTTACGGCCGCTTTACGTAGATTGAAGCATTAAATATGGGAAATTATAATAATACATCTATCATTACTGCACGTACAATAACTTTAGATATGATTTTATCATATATATATATATATATATATATATATATATATATATATGGGTTTTATAAGAGTTATTGTAAGAACTCGCACCGCTAATTAAGGTAATCAGTAAATTATTATGATAATTAGGAAATAATTCCATAATTTACCCTAATAATTATTATGATGCTTTAATAATTATAATGAATGAATAAAAATGCTGAAAGTCGCTTTTCGGAAGAAAAGCGCAGATACCGGTTCTGCTACTCGGTATAAATGCGTACCGGAAAAGTATCCTGGAAAATTATAAAGAATGCATGATAATTACTAGAATATTATGTAGGACTTGTAAAACAAGTTTCAAGTCAAAATAACGTAATCTGATGCCAGAACTGATACTGGCTATGGAAAAGCGCGTACCGGAAAGGTGCTCCGAAAAATAAAATAAAAATATGACAAATCTTATAAAAATGTCTAGGTCTAGATTCCGAAGTTTGGGATCAAGATCTTTTACTTTGCTATTAAGGCTAATACTGCGCGATTTGGCTTAAGTGGCTATATATACTTAATGGCACAAGTTTCTAGGTCAAATTGTGCAGCCTCCTACGTGAGTTTGTGCTGGTGTTGAGCTCTCTTTGCTGCACCTCCACCCTTTGTGCTTCCTTTGCTCTTCTTCTTCTTCTTCTTTTGGCCTAGATTATCACCTTTCATGCTTGTTCCATCACTTTAAACACTTCTGAGGGTGAGAGTGAGCCTTGAGATTACATTGTTGGTCTCATTCTGAGTTGAGAAGGCTGTTTTGGTTGAGGTGTGAGGCTGAGTTGGTGTTGTGTGGGTGTTGAAGCTTCAAGTAGCTTCCTTGGTGAAGAAAGAACTCACCTTGTTGCTCCATTTTCGTCCTCCCTAAAGTCTATACCTTGGAGCTGACTTGTGAGCTCCAAGAGCACCATTGTTGGCTGCTTAAAGCTTGGGGTAAGTTTCCTCACCGTTGATCTTAAGTTTTAATGCTTAAAGTTGATGTCTTGGCCTTGTTTAATGAGTAAACAAGAGGGTATAATGAGTATGAACCTAAAACAGATTAAAGATGCATGCTTTAACGTGTACATGTGTTAAAAGTTGAATCTTTGGGTTGGATATTCACGAAATGCAGAAACTGCATTCTGTCGTGAGATATCCGGATATTTGTCGAACAGATATCCGGATATGGTATCCGGATATGCATATCCGGATATGGTATCCGGATATCCATATTCGGATGTGGGATCTGGGTATCCAGATATGGTATATCTGGATATGGCCAGTGTGATATCCGGATATGGCATATCCGGATATGTCCCTTGGGATATCCGGATATCCTGGGTTTTCGCAGAACAGAAGTTGTGCTGTATCAACAGTAAACTATTGGGGGTTTGTGGACCCTAGATTAAGGAAGTTGAACTTCTGTAATTAATGTACTAAGTCAGAATCACATGATTGAGGGCTTATGGCTTTGTTGGAAGCCTTAAGACGTAAAACGTAAAGGAAAGGCGTAGTCTTTAAGTTGTATGCTTGTGATGCATAAATATTGATGTATTATTGGTCCATATCAGATTGTGATACTGCTGTTTTTGGACTTGAGAGTGGTTGGACTCTTGGCTTGGATAGCTAGCTTGCAAGGTAAGCTTTCGTGTCCTCGGTTTAGCCATTTTGTGGTTCCACCATGTCCCATGGGGATGTGGTTTATGCATGTTGTGTTACATGCTTTGATGTTTTGGAAATGTTGTTGAACTATTATATGCAATGTGCTTTTATGATATGCATGTAGTGTCCACCTATACGGTAAGCCTAAGTATGTAGTACATACAAGATGGTGAGGCTGTGGGTAGGGGTGGCAATTTAAGACACGACCCGCCAACCCAACCCGGACCCGACACGAAATTTTCGTGTTCGGGTCAACCCGTTTAATAAATGGGTCGTGTTCGGGTTGGAAAAATATAACACGAAAATATTCGTGTCGGGTCACGGGTCAACCCGTGAACCCGCTCTGACCCGCAAATATAATTTTTTTTAATTTTTTCAAGGTTATTATGGTAATTTTATTGAATGATATTAAAAAAAATATATACACCTTAGGTTTCAAACTACCCTTTCAGATTTTATTGAATGAAGATTTTTTTTTTGTTATATTGCAATCAGATTTGGTGCTTTTTTGGGGCGAGTCGTGTAATAAACGAATCACACTTATATTATAAGATTTTTCGGGTCGTGTCGTGTCAACCCGCAGAAAAAGTGGGTCGTGTTCGGGTTGAGAATTTTGAAACTAATAATTAATCGGGTCGTGTTCGGGTTGAGTCTATTCGTGTTCGTGTCAGACACAGGTCGACCCGAACCCGACCCACGAACACGATTTGCCACCCCTAGCTGTGGGTGAGGTGCAAGCGGTGTTCCTTGTACTCATGTGGGTTTAGACGTATTCCTGCATTTCTCTGGCCAGTAGATTTGATAAACACACATGGCATGATTATCTGCTGCATCGCATAGTTTTGGAACTTATATTGTAAATACTGTTTTTGAACTTATATTACACATGTAAGTGAGCTTGGGGTGGAAGATCCTTGAGGACCCCTTGTCTTACTGAGATTTCTTGTTTAGAGATCTCACCCCACGTTTGGGGACGCTTATTTCAGGCTCAGGTAATGTTGAGGGCTCAGGTGGCAGGAGGCCAGAGCTGAGTTGATATTATGATATGCTGTCATGCTGGATGTTGACTGCTGTTATGTTTTCCGCTTTGTTTGAGTTATTATGTTGAGACTGTTAATGGGCATTGTTGCCTTATTTGGTGAGCATGTGGTTTGTCCATGTCACATGGATTGTTATTGTCTTTTTAGCTAAAGTTGTACTAAAGTATCAGGATTTTGGTCCAGGCTTCGTGTTGTAGTCCTGCGACTTAGATACTCACTTTATATTTATTCATGAGGTATTTCAGTTAGTTGTCTTGCAATTTACATACAGGCAGTATTTTATGAAATTAATTAAGTAATCAAGTTGGCTAAGGTTAATGACGTCATAATTGAATTAAAGAAAAAGTTATTCCGCATTTTTATTAAGCGTGGCTTAATACGATAGTATTTTAACAATCCGGGTTAACACGGGCTGTTACATTTTATGGTATCAAAGCACTTTCTAGGGAAAAGCCTGTATGTATTGCAATAACTTAGGATGTTTCGTTGCGTGTCTACTTTGCGTTCTCTCTGGTTGGTGTGTATTATGATAATGCATATGTGACCACATAGCGTGGCCCTGATCAACTCATTCTTTGTGTAACTTGTGCAGAGTCATGGTGCCACCAAGGAGGAACCCTAGTACGAGCGAGGATCAATCGGATCCTATCCTGGCTGCATTAGCTGAGATGCAGGCGGCCCGACTAGCCGACCAGGAAGCCACGAGGTTGGCAAACCAGGCGATGCTGGACGCTATTCGAGATGCGAACAGACGAGCCACGGCAAAGGTTCTGGAGGAGAACCGGATGGCCAACATGACTATGATGAGGTTCATGTTGGAGGAGTTGAGGGCTGGTCCTGCTGCTGGCCAGTGTCCTCCACCACCTCCACCGCCGCCGCCACCGCCTCCACCTCCGCCTAGTCAACAGGAGGACACCCAGAGTCAGATGGGTGAGGGCAGTCACTTGACGGGGGCTATGCAGACCATCCCCGTATTTGCTGAGGATCGTGACGAAATCGATCGCCGGCTGAATGCTTTCCGCAAGCATAAGCCACCTTCTTTCGACGGATCATATGATCCCATTGCTGCTGCCAGATGGCTACAGGCGCTGGACAAGATCTTCCGGATCATGCAGTGTACCGATCTGCATAAGCTGTTGTTCGCCACTTACATGCTGGAGGGCGAGGCCCATGAGTGGTGGACCAACCTTTCTCACATCTACGAGATGCAGGGCCGTGTGATGACGTGGCCATTCTTCGAGGAGAGCTTTCTGGGTCAGTACTTTTCTTATGACTCACAGGAGAGGAAGCAGGGAGAGTTTGACCGGTTGGTACAGGGCTCGCTGTCTGTCGACGAGTACCTGGCCAAGTTTAATGAGCTGGTCAAGTTCGCTCATTTCCGCATGGCGAGACCGACTCTTGTTTTTCTTGCGGCTAAGTTCCGGAAGGGACTTAATGAGGACATTGCTGGACATCTTGCTGGTTCTGCTTCGAGAGACTTCGGAGCTTTAGTACAGCAGTGCCGCGACATTGAGGACTATTGTCGTGCGAGTCAGGCCAAGAAGGCCAAGATTGAGGTGCCACAGGGTACCGGCGGTTCCACTCCCTGGAGGAACAAAAATTTTGCAAACAAGGGCAAGGGCAAACAGTTGGCGGCTAAGCAAGCGCCAAACCAGTTTAAAAAGACTGCTACTCAGGGGAACGCAGCTAGACCTCCTGCTCCCAGATGCTCGGGATGCGGGAAGTCACATTTTGGGCCGTGTTCTACCGGACAGCTGATATGCTTCCAGTGTGGCAAGGAGGGCCACTATTCCAGAGATTGCCCGACGGCGAGAGTTGCTGCAGTGCAGGCTGTGCCATTGCAGATGGTTCCTACTGGGGCATCAGCAGTGCCACCTACTACGGGGCGAGTATACACACTTGATCGTCAGCAGTCGGACAGAGCTCCGAACCTGGTCAGAGGTACTGTTACCATTGGAGGTTCAGCTGTTGATGTGCTTTTTGATTCCGGGGCAACGCATTCTTTTGTTGCTACCCCTATTGCTGTGGGGCTTGAGTTGCCCAGTGATGTGCTTTCTCCACCGATGCGGGTGACCACCGCCACCGGAGAAAAATGTTTGACCTCCACTGTTCATCGCGATGTAGCGTTTCAGTGGGATGGCCGTGACTTCTCGGTAGATCTGATAGGATTGCCGATGGCCAACCTGGAGATTATTCTGGGCATGGATTGGTTGTCCAGAAACTGTGCATTGATTGACTGTTGTGCCAAGAGAGTGGTGATGTCTCCGGGTGGGTCCACAGCCAGTTCCTCACCGTTCATTTCAGTCCTGCAGGCGAGGAGGGCCTTGAGAGCAGGGGCATTTGGCTATGTCATGTTGGGAGGTTTGGTGAGTGGGACACAGGAGGATCTCACTGGCATTCCTGTGGTGAGGGAATTCCTCGAGGTGTTTCCCGAGGAGATTCCTGAGTTTCCACCGCAGAGGGAGATAGAGTTCTCCATTGATTTATTGCCTGGTGTGGGGCCTATCTCATTGGCTCCATACCGGATGTAACAACCCGTGTTAACCCGGATTGTTAACATACTATCGTATTAAGCCACGCTTAATTAAAATGCGGAATAACTTTTTCTTTAATTCAATTATGACGTCATTAACCTTAGCCAACTTGATTACTTAATCAATTTCATAAAATACTGCCTGTATGTAAATTGCAAGACAACTAACTGAATACCTCATATATAAATAATAAGTGAGTATCTAAAAGCCACAGGACTACAACACATAGCCTGGGTCAAAATCCTGATACTTTAATTACAACTTAAATTAAAAGACAATAGTCAAACCATGTGGCATGGACAAACCCCATGCTCACCAAATAAGGCAACAATGCCCACAAACAGTCTCAACATGATAACATAAATAAAGCGGAAAACATAACAGCAGTCAGCATATCATCATATCAACTCAGCTCGGGCCTCCTGCCGCCTGAGCCCTCAACATTACCTGATCCTGAAATAAGCGTCCCCAAACGTGGGGTGAGATCTCTAACAAGAAATCTCAGTAAGACAAGGGGTCCTCAAGGAGTTTCCACCCCAAGCTCACTTACATGTGTCATATAAATTCAAAAAAAGTATTTACAATATAAGTTCCAAAATCATGCGATGCAGCAATTAATCATGCCATGTGTGTTTATCAAATCTACTGACCAGAGAAATGTAGGAATACGTCTATACCTACATGAGTACATGGACGCTACCTGCACCTCACCCACAGCCTCACCATCTTGTATGTACTACATACTCAGGCTTACTGTATAAGTGGACACCACATGCATCTCATAAAAGCACATTGCATATAAATAGCTCAACAGTATTTCCAAAATATTAAAGCATGTAACACAGCATGCATAAACCCATCCCCATGGGACAAGGTGGAACAACTAAATGGCTAAACCGAGGACACGAAAGCTTACCTTGCAAGCTAGCTATCCAAGCCAAGAGTCCAACCACTCACAAGTCCAAAAATAGCAGTATCACAATCTGATATGGACCAATATTACATCAATATTTATGCATCACAAGCATACAACTTAAAGACTACGCCTTTCTTTTACGTTTTACGTCTTAAGGCTTCCAACAAAGCCATAAGCCCTTAATCATATGATTCAGACTTAGTCCATTTATTACAGAAGTTAAACTTCCTTAATCTTGGGTCCACATACACCCAATAGCTTACTGTTCACACAGCACGGCTACTGTTCTGTGAAAACCCAGGATATCCGGATATCAGAAGGGACATATCCGGATATGCCATATCCGGATATCACACTGGACATATCCGGATACCCAGGTCCCATATCCGGATATCAATATCCGGATACCATATCCGGATATCGATATCCGGATATCTGTTCGACAAATATCCGGATATCTCACGACAGAATGCAGTTTCTGCATTTCGTGGATATCCAGTCCAAAGATCCCACTTTTAACACATGTACACGTTAAAGGATCCATCTTTAAGCATATATAGGTTTACTTATGTGTTGGTTACATGTTAAACCCATTAACATACCAAGATACCACCTTTATGCCATAAAAACACATGATCAAGTTAAGGTGACTTACCCCAAAGCTTAGTCAGTAGTTCAAGGTGTCTTTGGAGCTCCCAATATTGCACACAAGTCCAGCACACCCAAGGACACGAAAATACCACACCAAAGGTTGGTTCTTGGCACCAAAGGAGGCTTCTTGAAACCTCTAATGGTATGAACAATGGCTCACAACCATGGAGACAACACCACAACCCTCAAACACTCCCTCAACAGCAACACCCTCAGAACACAAGACCACAACCTCCTTACAATGCACTCACTCAAGTGTTTTCATGGTAAAAGAGGAAGGATTAAGGCTAAAGGTGACAACTTGGTGGTTTCTCCCAAGCAAAATGGCCAAGGAGGAGGGAAAACAAAGCTGCAGCCTCTCAACTCACGTTCAATATGGCATGCCTAGGGTTTTGTGCCCTAAGTGTGTCTATTTATAGGCACATGGCCACTAATCGCGCAGTATTAGCCTTAATAGCAAAGTAAAAGATCTTGATCTCAAACTTTGGAATCTAGACCTACACATTTTTCTAAGATTTGTCATATTTTTATTTTATTTTTCGGAGCACCTTTCCGGTACGCGCTTTTCCATAGCCAGTATCAGTTCTGGCATCAGATTACGTTATTTTGACTTGAAACTTGTTTTACAAGTCCTACATAATATTCTAGTAATTATCATGCATTCGTTATAATTTTACGGGATACTTTTCCGGTACGCATTTATACCGAGTAGCAGAACCGGTATCTGCGCTTTTCTTCCGAAAAGCGACTTTCAGCATTTTTACTCATTCAGTATAATTATCTAAGCCCAATATTAATTATTTAGGTCAATTATGGAATCATTTCCTAATTATCATAATTAATTCACTAATTACCTTAATTAGCGGTGCGGGTTCTTACACCGGATGTCGCCACCAGAGTTGGCGGAGCTGAAGAAGCATATTGAGGAGCTTTCAGCAAAAGATTTCATTCGGCCGGGTGTGTCTCCCTGGGGAACACCGGTCATTTTTGTGAAAAAGAAAGATGGGACCATGCGGTTGTGCACCGACTACAGACAGTTGAACAAGGTGACAATCAAGAACAAGTATCCTCTTCCACGCATTGATGATTTGCTGGATCAGCTCAGGGGTGCTTGCGTGTATTCCAAGATTGACCTCCAGTCCGGTTACCATCAGATACGGGTAAAGCCGGAGGATGTCCCAAAGATAGCGTTTCGCTCGAGGTACGGGCATTATGAGTACTTGGTGATTCCGTTTGGACTCACAAATGCACCCGCAGTGTTCATGGACTACATGAACAGGATTTTCCAGCCGTACCTGGATCAGTTTGTGATCGTCTTCATTGACGACATCTTGATTTACTCCAAGACGAAGGAGGAGCATGCTGAGCACTTGAAGATTGTTTTGCAAGTGTTGAAAGAGAAAAAGCTATATGCTAAGCCGTCAAAATGTGAGTTTTGGCTCAAGGCGGTGAAATTTCTGGGTCATGTGATTTCTGCTAATGGAGTTGCAGTTGATCCTAACAAGATTGAGGCCGTGATGGATTGGGAGAGGCCTAAGACGGTTACAGAAGTGAGAAGCTTCTTGGGTTTGGCCGGGTACTATAGGAGGTTCATAGAGGGATTCTCCAAGATGGTGCTACCGATGACTCGCCTTACCCGAAAGGAGACTCCATTCGTGTGGACATATGAGTGTGAGGAGTGTTTCCAGGAGTTGAAGGAGAGACTGACTACTGCTCCTGTGTTAGTCCTTCCTGATCCTGCGGAACAGTTTGAGTTATACTGCGATGCCTCTGGTAAAGGACTAGGCTGTGTGCTGATGCAGAAAGGTAAAGCGGTTGCTTACGCTTCAAGACAGTTGAAACCTCATGAGGAGAATTACCCGACTCACGACTTGGAGTTGGCAGCCATTGTTTTTGCTTTCAAGATTTGGAGGCATTACCTGTTTGGCATGAAGTTTGCGGTATTCAGTGATCACAAGAGCCTGAAGTATCTGTTTGACCAGAAGGAGTTGAACATGAGACAGCGAAGATGGATGGAGTTCTTGAAGGACAACGACTTTGAGTTGAGGTACCATCCTGGCAAGGCCAATGTGGTAGCCGATGCTTTGAGTCGGAAATCCGTGAGCTTATCCAGCTTGATGATGAGCGACTACGAGGTAATTGCAAAGTTCAGGGACTTGAGAGTGAAATCCTTGTTTGGGGGTGCACTGCTTGAGATGGAAACAGCAGAGGTGATTAATGAGCTGATGGAGAAGATTAAATAGGCGCAAGTGCAGAGAGAGTGCCTTGATTATGTGAAAAACCAGGACGGTGTGTCTTGGAACGATGATGATTTATTGCTGTTTCAGAAGAGGATTGTTATTCCTCGAGGGCCATTGACAGAAGAGGTTATGGCAGAGGCTCATAAGGGCCGGTTTACTATCCACCCTGGTGCCACGAAAATGTACCAGGACTTAAAGAGAAATTTTTGGTGGCCGGGCATGAAGAAGGACATAGCGGTCTACGTGTCCAAATGCCTTATATGTCAGAAAGTAAAGATTGAGCACCAGAAACCGTCTGGTAAACTTCAACCTCTTGAAATTCCACAGTGGAAGTGGGAGAGTATTTCCATGGACTTCGTGGTGGGATTGCTTAAAACTCAGGCTGGTTGTGACTCTATTTGTCTCATAGTGGACAGATTGACCAAGTCTGCCCATTTTCTTACAGTGAAGGTGAGCTTCACTACAGAGCAGTTGGCCAAACTATATGTCCGTGAGATTGTGAGGGTTCACGGGGTGCCTGAGAGTATCATCAGTGATAGGGACCCGAAGTTCACATCTCGGTTCTGGGAGGCGCTGCAGGAGGCTTTTGGTACGCAGTTGAGATTGAGTACCGCCTATCACCCTCAGACTGACGGACAGACTGAGCGGACCATCCAGACATTGGAGGACATGTTGAGAGCTTGCACATTGGAGCAGGGTTCTGCATGGGATAGGTACCTTCCGTTGGTAGAATTCTCTTACAACAACAGTTTTCATGCTAGTCTGGGCATAGCACCCTACGAGGCGCTATATGGTAGGAGGTGTCGAACTCCTACCTGCTGGTCTGAGGTTGGAGATAAAGAGCTTTTTGGCTTGGACTTTGTCCAAGATACTACCCAGCATATCCAGATGATCAGGGAAAAGTTGAAGCAGGCGCAGAATCGCCAGAAAAGCTACTATGATGTCAAGCATCGACCACTGGAGTTCAGTGAGGGTGAGCACGTGTTTGTGAAACTTTCACCTGTCACCGGTGTTGGACGGGCACTCGGAGTGAGGAAGTTGAGCCCGCGATTCATTGGGCCCTACCAGATCCTTGGTAGAGTAGGACCTGTTGCCTATCGACTCGCCTTGCCTCCGAACCTAGCCAATATCCACGACGTGTTTCACGTGTCTCAGCTTCGGAGGTACATAGCAGATCCTTCGCACGTGGTGCAATCGAATGATGTGGAGGTTCGGGAGAACCTAAGGACTCCCGTCGGACCACTCAAGATTCTCGATCGAGGCGAGAAGCAGCTTAGAAGCAAGATCATTCCGATGGTCAAGGTACATTGGACTGGGCGTA
This sequence comes from Gastrolobium villosum, assembly GCA_032173675.1. Taxonomy (NCBI): domain Eukaryota; kingdom Viridiplantae; phylum Streptophyta; class Magnoliopsida; order Fabales; family Fabaceae; genus Gastrolobium; species Gastrolobium villosum. The sequence continues at coordinate 194,437 of JAVKPL010013638.1, read as the reverse complement.
GTCCCGAGGAGTGCACGTGGGAGCGGGAGGATGAGCTTCTCCGTCAGTATCCCGACTTTCGAGACAGGTATGTTTCTGATTTTGATGACAAAATCCTTAAAAAGGTGGGGTGAATGTAAGAACCCGCACCGCTAATTAAGGTAATCAGTAAATTAATTATGATAATTAGGAAATAATTCCATAATTTACCCTAATAATTATTATGAGGCTTTAATAATTATAATGAATGAATAAAAATGTTGAAAGTCGCTTTTCGGAAGAAAAGCGCAGATACCGGTTATGCTACTCGGTATAAATGCGTACCGGAAAAGTATCCCGGAAAATTATAACGAATGCATGATAATTACTAGAATATTATGTAGGACTTGTAAAACAAGTTTCAAGTCAAAATAACGTAATCTGATGCCAGAACTGATACTGGATATGGAAAAGCGCGTACCAGAAAGGTTCTCCGAAAAATAAAATAAAAATATGAAAAGTCTTAGAAAAATGTCTAGGTCTAGATTCCGAAGTTTGGGATCAAGATCTTTTACTTTGCTATTAAGGCTAATACTGCGCGATTTGGCTTAAGTGGCTATATATACTTAATGGCACAAGTTTCTAGGTCAAATTGTGCAGCCTCCTACGTGAGTTTGTGCTGGTGTTGAGCTCTCTTTGCTGCACCTCCACCCTTTGTGCTTCCTTTGCTCTTCTTCTTCTTCTTTTGGCCTAGATTATCACCTTTCATGCTTGTTCCATCACTTTAAACACTTCTGAGGGTGAGAGTGAGCCTTGAGATTACATTGTTGGTCTCATTCTGAGTTGAGAAGGCTGTTTTGGTTGAGGTGTGAGGCTGAGTTGGTGTTGTGTGGGTGTTGAAGCTTCAAGTAGCTTCCTTGGTGAAGAAAGAACTCACCTTGTTGCTCCATTTTCGCCCTCCCTAAAGTCTGTACCTTGGAGCTGACTTGTGAGCTCCAAGAGCACCATTGTTGGCTGCTTAAAGCTTGGGGTAAGTTTCCTCACCGTTGATCTTAAGTTTTAATGCTTAAAGTTGATGTCTTGACCTTGTTTAATGAGTAAACAAGAGGGTATAATGAGTATGAACCTAAAACAGATTAAAGATGCATGCTTTAACGTGTAATGTGTTAAAAGTTGAATCTTTGGGTTGGATATTCACGAAATGCAGAAACTGCATTCTGTCGTGAGATATCCGGATATTTGTCGAACAGATATCCGGATATCAGTATCCGGATATGGTATCCGGATATGCATATCCGGATATGCATATCCGGATATCCATATTCGGATGTGGGATCTGGGTATCCGGATATGGTATATCTGGATATGGCCAGCGTGATATCCGGATATGGCATATCCGGATATGTCCCTTGGGATATCCGGATATCCTGGGTTTTCGCAGAACAGTAGTTGTGATGTATGAACAGTAAACTATTGGGGGTTTGTGGACCCTAGATTAAGGAAGTTGAACTTCTGTAATTAATGTACTAAGTCAGAATCACATGATTGAGGGCTTATGGCTTTGTTGGAAGCCTTAAGACGTAAAACGTAAAGGAAAGACGTAGTCTTTAAGTTGTATGCTTGTGATGCATAAATATTGATGTATTATTGGTCCATATCAGATTGTGATACTGCTGTTTTTGGACTTGAGAGTGGTTGGACTCTTGGCTTGGATAGCTAGCTTGCAAGGTAAGCTTTCGTGTCCTCGGTTTAGCCATTTTGTGGTTCCACCATGTCCCATGGGGATGTGGTTTATGCATGCTGTGTTACATGCTTTGATGTTTTGGAAATGTTGTTGAGCTATTATATGCAATGTGCTTTTATGATATGCATGTAGTGTCCACCTATACGGTAAGCCTGAGTATGTAGTACATACAAGATGGTGAGGCTGTGGGTGAGGTGCAAGCGGTGTTCCTTGTACTCATGTGGGTTTAGACGTATTCCTGCATTTCTCTGGCCAGTAGATTTGATAAACACACATGACATGATTATCTGCTGCATCGCATAGTTTTGGAACTTATATTGTAAATACTGTTTTTGAACTTATATTACACATGTAAGTGAGCTTGGGGTGGAAGATCCTTGAGGACCCCTTGTCTTACTGAGATTTCTTGTTTAGAGATCTCACCCCACGTTTGGGGACGCTTATTTCAGGATCAGGTAATGTTGAGGGCTCAGGTGGCAGGAGGCCAGAGCTGAGTTGATATTATGATATGCTGTCATGCTGGATGTTGACTGCTGTTATGTTTTCCGCTTTGTTTGAGTTATTATGTTGAGACTATTAATGGGCATTGTTGCCTTATTTGGTGAGCATGGGGTTTGTCCATGTCACATGGATTGTTATTGTCTTTTTAGCTAAAGTTGTACTAAAGTATCAGGATTTTGGTCCAGGCTTCGTGTTGTAGTCCTGCGACTTAGATACTCACTTTATATTTATTCATGAGGTATTTCAGTTAGTTGTCTTGCAATTTACATACAGGCTGTATTTTATGAAATTAATTAAGTAATCAAGTTGGCTAAGGTTAATGACGTCATAATTGAATTAAAGAAAAAGTTATTCAGCATTTTTATTAAGCGTGGCTTAATACGATAGTATGTTAACAATCCGGGTTAACACGGGCTGTTACAGTTATGTTGTAGAAAAGTTATTGTGTTATGTTATAGAGATCTAAGAAGCACCGACGCTTCAAAAATTCTGACGTGTCGTGTCCGACACTTCCCGACACTCTCGGAAACTCCGACACTCCCCGACACTCCCACACGTTATAGAAATTCAAAAGAAGGTTTAAATGTTACATTATGTTGAGTTTTTAGTTCCAACTATTAGATTCGTTGTATTACGATTACTATTTTATTGAGTTTAATATAAATATTTGGGATATCTTGTGTTTTTTGCAAAATTTATGAATATTATAAGTTTATATTCATTTTTTTATTAAATTATTGAATATTAAATATAATATACACCAAATAAATTAAAAAAATTATTTAATATCAAAACGTGTCCTAACCTGTCGAAATCTAACATTTTTTAGAATTAACGTGTCGGAGTGTCGTGTCGTATTGTGTCACGTGTCCCGTGTCAGTATCGGTGCTACATAGATAGAGATTCGTTTTGCGTGTCGGAGTTTTTTTTGCCGCGGGTCCCACAAAATGTTGCGTGTGTAGGAAATTTTTTGTGGTCATGTTAAATGATAGATGATAAACCCTATATATACACACACACACACACACACATATAGGGTTCGATTTTTTTTACGGCCGCTTTACGTAGATTGAAGCATTAAATATGAGAAATTATAATAATACATCTATCATTACTGCACGTACAATAACTTTAGATATGATTTTATCATCTATATATATATATATATATATATATATATATATAGGATCCTTTGACACCAGTGTCAAATTTAAAACTTGACACCTCATCTGAGAGCCGTTAGATCAAAAAAGATCAACTACTCTGACTTGTAAGCATGTGACGCCATTGATCTTTTTTTATTTAACGGCTATCAGATGAGGTGTAAAGGATCCTACCTGTTCATATATATATATATATATATATATATATATATATATATATATATATATATATATATGAAGGCGGGTTCTTTTTATACCAGTGCGAGACTAACAAGTCTTACACCACATCTCATCCGTTGATGGACGAAAATCAGGTTGGTATTTATAGTGTAATTAATGATTAATTAATTCGTATGACTTCCTAAATTAAAACTGTTGGAAGCACGGAAATCAACGGTTGAGATGTGGTGTAAGACATATTAGTTTTACACTGGTGTAAATGATCCTGATCTATATATATATATATATATATATATATATATATATATATTATATATATATATATATATATGGCTCACCATTTCTCACGTTGCTTGAGATAACTTTAACTCCAGCTACTAAATCATAATTGTACAAAGATGAATCAATAATGATAAAGGAAGAGAGAGAAAACATGAATCATAATTATTCAAAAATGAATCAATTAATATAAGAAAATAAATAAATAAGACGACGTAGTTTTGAGCTGACTGGAGATAAATATATATGTCTTTAATATTTCTACAGTGATTGTAGATAAGTTATCTGCATTCTCTCCCAAAATGACGTGGTTTTGGGCTGAAAAATTAAAAAATTATAATGATAAAGACTATTACAACCCTGAAATTATAGCTGGCAATACGGGTCCGCCCCGCCCCGTCATTGGCCCCCCTAAAATGGGCTGGCCCGCCCCGGCCCGTTTTGACAAAATGGGTTGAATTGAGCAACCCCGCCCGTTTTTGATTGGGTTGGCGGGCTACGGGCCAGCCCGCCTAAAATAAAAAAAAAAATATATAAAACAAAAAACAAAAAATTAAATTCTTCATAAAAACACAAAAAAATCTGCATAAAAAAATCTGCATAAAATCCTAATGTGCTTATGAAACCAAGAAGATCAGAGTTTAATAATCTACATATAAATATGCATCTTTCAATACAAAAATAAAACCATATCAAGGTAAAATAGAGTAACAAAACAAGTAACAAAGTGTTGTATGAGCAATTCACAACAATCCGAAAAAGCCACTTGCGTGCAGAGAATTATAAGACACGAAGCTACATAATAATTGGGTAACCTAAAAAAAAGGGGCTTGGCGGGCTAGCGGGTTTGGCGGGGCGGGCTGGTGACCCGCCCTATTTGGCGGGCGGGGCGGGCCAGCCCGGCGGGCTCAGCCCATTTTGTCAGCCCTACCTGAAATACATTATGATTACAAAAATAACGTGATTTTCCCTTAAAACAACGTCGTTTTGATCTCAATGTAGATAAGTTATCTTCATTGACGGTAGAAAAAGCGAACCATATATATATATGAGGTTTACGTTTATCCAGCCGCTTGACGTCCAATAGTTAATTATTTACCATATATATAGACGACAATATTAAATGTAAGGAATCATACCCATATATCTGTAATAGCTAGACGTCAAGAGTCTGGAGAAATGATTTTACCTCTCTCTATATATAAAGTATTTCTTACATCATGATAAAATTATTTTTTGCAATTTCAAAATAAAGTCATTTATTTTTTTAAAAAAATTCACTGTATTTTTAAAATTTTATTTATATCGTAAAATTACTTTTTCAAACATTCCTGCATTTTCATTTTTTTTCAAAACCGCTAAACAATATTATTACATTTGTTGTGAAAATTACCTTCCACGTTACTCATTTTCTCTGTCCATGTGATATACCGACTTTCCTGAAGTTCAAAGCTTCCCAACAGTTGGAGAAAAAGAAACAAATAAAAGCTCCCTCAACTTCGTTTTGAATATTTTTATACATTCTTTTTTGTTAGATTTGAGAGCTACGGATATTTCTTTTTTGACATAAAGGGTCCAGATACATGCTAATATCCATGCACTAGATTCCAACCAATGATCATTATACGTATACCTATGAAATTACGTAAAGTGGAAAATATAATGCAAATTTTGTTTAGAAAAGAATTCATATATATATATATATATATATATATATATATATATATATATATATATATATATTATGATGAGTACGAAAAAGGTAATTAGATTAAACGGACAACTAATTTGATAAGAGGTGTGATACATATTATCAAGAAAAAAAAAAAAGAGGTGTGATACAAATTATACAATATACTTCATCAAAATTTTCACTTTTTTCTCCTTTAATTTTTTATAATTGAATTTTCTGTAAATTTCTTGAAAGACTCACTTCAGTATTGGATTATTCTTTTTATAAAACGTAATAAATAGTTAAGTTTTATAATAAAATAATGTGGACTAATATAATATATTAATATGTTTGATTTTACTAATAGGTACTTTTTTTAAAAAACACTAATAGGTAACTTACTATACTTTATAAGGAATTAAAATATTAAATAAAATCTCTCACGAAAAAAATAAATAAAATGTAACTTTTTTAAAAATATAATATATTAAACATTCATTAAATATGATTTAGTTTTTGATTCAACCAACTGTATATATCCTTAGACAAATCCTTTATATCTAGTTGTCGCATAAATTTAGCTTTTTACCCTATATGAGTCGAATTGTGTATTTATTTATTAGTTTATTTTTTTTTTGTCATTAATTTACCAATCCAATACAAAAAGACACACTCTCGATACATTCAAGTCGTGCATTGTCTAAATCATTTTCATAAGCAACTTATGTAAAAGTTAAAGCGTTTAATGCCATGCCATCACATGTTGTGTATGCAAAATGCCTATAAGGAAATGCATGACTTAAATATACATGAGAATGAAACACATTTTGCTGAGCCCAACAAGACATGTATTGGATCCAAGTCATGCATGAGAGTAATGCGCGACTTTAACATTTTCTGTTAGAATGTGTATCTTTTCACAATTTCCAAATAAATTAAACTGACGAATATAAGCTAATTTTGCTTTACTTGGGTGAAAAAGCCACGAAAAAATATGGATAAAGTTTCAATCCCAATTCCCATTTCGATAGTAATTAAATAAAGAGTTTTATAATTCTCATTTTACATGAGAATTGAAATCTCATTTCATAGAGATAAAAAACACGTGAGATCCATGTATTAGAAAAAATCATACGTGAGACCCATATCAATACGAAAATCGAAGGGTGTATAAAAAAGTTCCAACTCTCATGTTACATGAGAATTATAAAACCCTTAAATAAATTATTCTATTAATTGATTCTATTTTTTTAATCTTGCCCGAGCAAGGTGGAAAGCCGCACGATACACTATAATTCCATATTGTGCAGTTTTTGTCGGCGAGCCAAAATTCTCTGTTTTCCCGAGATTTGAAAGAAAGAATAATAAAAAAGTAAAAAAAATCATATTTATTTCACCATAGTTAACAAATTAATAAACGGAATTTGTATAACCCAAAAAATTAATGGGATTTGTTAATAGTGGAAGAACTCACGAAGAATAAAAAAAAAAAAATACTAAACTCATAGAAAGAGAGAATTGATAGGAAAATAATTGATGTAATTGACATTGCTTTTAGTGGATCAATATCATTTATAGCCGTTAATTACAGGGTAAATGGTTTTGATTTTGATCATATACGACAAGGATTTGCTAAAACTCATTTTTAGATTTCCTGGAAGATTTGGTTACTCGTGTATGCTTTTATTTTCTATAATGTACTGTACTTTCCATGATCCAAATATACTTTTTTAAAATTTACAAAATTTACAAAATTAAATGTTATAAGTTTGGCACTAAATATCAAGGTTCGCTTTTTCTACAGTTAATATAGATAACTTATTCACATTGAGCTAAAAACAACGTTGTTTTGAGACCGAAATCAAGTTTTTTTTTTTTTATAATTATAAATTATTTCAGGATTATAATAGTCGTTTTTATTATAATTTCTTAATTTAAAATGACATCATTTTGGAAGAAAATGTAAATAACTTATCTATGTTCAGTGAAGAATTAAAGCCAAAATGTCTCAGAAATTATGGTGTGTTTATAAATTTATTTTATTTTAGATTATAATAGTTTTTATCATTCTAATTATTTAATTTTTTAATCTCAAAGCAACGTTATTTTTGTGAACATTAGACAAAGTTACCTAAAATAACATTAAATACTTTTTCCCCATTTTTTTAATAACATGAAGGTATTCTCATACAATATTCTCCAATTACCTTGTTTTCGAAATACAATAATAATTGAAATTGCTATTAATTACTAAAAACAATAAAGGTAACAAAGTAATTTATATAATAATAATAAACATAAAGTCCTGTAGAAAAAATCACTAGAATGTGAAGACCTTATACTAATTATTGATACTCTAAGTTCCTACTAGAAAACAAAAACAAAAAAATTGACTTAGGAAATGGTAAGGAATCGATGCACAAATCTACTTACCGGAATAAATTTCACTTGAAAAAAAGTGGGAGGCGAGGATCGAATCCGGGATATGAGGCTCTGATACCATGTAAAGAACCAATTCAACCCAGAAGCTTAAGCCGGTGGGTGGGTGATGACTTTTTAATGGTTTTATATAGAATGTTTAATTCTATTATGTTTTTTTTTAAACTATTTGACTTAGGGAATGTTTAATTCTATTCTGTTTTTTTCTTAAAATCATTTTGTAGAATAGTTAATAAAATAAGTGATTTTTATGATTTTTTTTTACTTAAAAATCACAACACAAAACAAAAATAAGAAATATGATATTATGGACCTATTTAATTGCATTCTTCTTTTTTTGTTCAAACTATTTCGTAGAGTAGTAAATGAAATTGATTCTTTTATTTTGTTTAGAAAGTTAAAAACCAAAACATAATCAACTAGAATGTTTTTTAAATTTGATTCTAAAACTAAAAAACAATTACAATTTTTAGGATTATTTTTACAAAACATGCATCATCAAACATTTGTTTTTTTATTCTGCAAATTAAAAAACTGTTTTTAAAAACATGATTCAAAATGTCCTATGTTTATCTTTTTTCATACCTACTATAATATTATTCAATCAGAATCTCAACTAACATTCATCATTTTTATCTTCGGTTTAGATTCTGATATAACATTGTTGATAAAAAATAGGTAAAATGAGCGTAAAAAAGATAGACACAATATCCTATCATATTCCTTAAAACCATAGCAAATACAAAAATATTCAATTCAAATTACTTATAGATTATATGGACTTTCAATTTTTGTTGTTGGTAAATATGGGGACTTTCAATTTAAAATCAAACTAAATCAATAAAATTATATGAAATGACTTTTCTCCCAAACCAATCGAATTCAATTAAGTTGTCAACATATACAATTGTACATTGACAGGTCCGACCTGCCACAATACGCATAGAAAATTCAAATGACTTGCCTAAAAAAAAAAAGGAGATTCAACATACAATCAAGCCCATCCCTTTTGTCATATTTAATTAGATGGACAAAATAAATTGATCAGTTAAATAAGCCGAAAATGAATTATGGTTTATGAATGAATTAATTATACTTATAAGATAAGATATACTTTTCACATACCAATAGTTAATATTTAATAATATATGGGTTAAAGTTACAGAAGAATTTAAGCTGAAGATATGTGTTAATGACATAATTAGCAGGTGAGGGTTAGCGTAAGATGAAGAAAATGAGAAAAGGAAAAAACGTGTTGGGCAAAAAACTAGTAGTGTTGCTTTTCTCACGGAAACTATGGTCTATGAGTGGTGACTAACTGGGTTTCTAAATGCTTTTGCTACGTCGTGACTCTCTATTTCTCTCTCTTACTCTTACTCTTTCTATATAAATTGTGACGCCTCTTCGTTCCTTCCCATTCCGTTTTCTCCTCTGAATTCTTCTCGCCTCTCAGATCTCTCTTCCTTCTTTCCATCTCAACCTCTACCAATAAGGTAATTTCTATCTATTTGAACAATCTGCTTCATTTTATTCTCTTGCTCTCTCCTCTCTGATTTGCTTCTCTGGAAGACAAGTGAGTCTTTTTCTTCCTACCCATTTTGCGTTTCGTCGTTGCCTTTCGATTTTGCCTTCTGGGTATTCTTGATTCGGTCTCAAATGCAATCTTTTTTAATTTTTTATAATTTGGGTATGATTGTGTGGATTTGTTTGTTTGTGAATTATGCATGGATCTCTTGTGTTGGCTGTTTTTGTGTTTAATTGTTGTTAGATCTGGTGAGTGAATATATATTATTTGGAGATTCGGATTCCACAATTTGTCTCTTGTTTCGTGTGTGCGTGTGCGTGTGTAGAAACCAGGGACGATGATTGAACTGAATATTTCAATAATTTTTATTTGACCATTTACATTTTCTTTGCCAATATCCTCTGGATCTGGAATTCCTTTTGTGATTGATTCACTTAAAAATTATAGATCTCGTTCTTTCCTGTAATTGTTATGCTCATGATTTAGTCAAAATTTTCGTCTTCTGCAATGTTATGTTATATCGTGGATATTATTGGATTAATTTTGTTGTTTACTCTTTAAATTATTTAACTTTGGATCTTAATATATGGTAACTGGAGATGAACAATTTGAGAGTGAATTTGCAATTCTTCTGTGTTGTTGTTGTTTTGAGTTTGGGCATTTGATGTCATACAGGCTGCTGAGAACAAATAAACAATGGTGAAGATTTGCTGCATTGGAGCTGGCTACGTTGGTGGCCCAACCATGGCTGTGATTGCATTGAAATGTCCTGAGATCGAGGTAGCTGTGGTGGATATTGCTTCGCCGCGAATCAATGCCTGGAACAGTGATCACCTCCCGATCTATGAGCCTGGCCTTGATGATGTGGTGAAGGAGTGCAGGGGAAGGAACCTTTTCTTCAGCACTGATGTGGAGAAACATGTTGCTGAGGCTGATATAGTTTTTGTCTCAGTGAACACCCCTACAAAAACTCAGGGGCTTGGAGCTGGCAAAGCAGCTGATCTGACTTATTGGGAGAGTGCTGCTAGGATGATTGCTGATGTATCGAAATCGGACAAAATCGTGGTAGAGAAATCAACTGTGCCTGTTAAAACAGCTGAGGCAATTGAGAGGATTCTGACTCACAATAGGAAAGGGATCAATTTCACAATTCTGTCTAACCCAGAATTTCTTGCTGAGGGAACAGCTATTGCAGACCTGTTTGATCCTGATCGAGTCCTTATTGGAGGCAGGGAGACCCCAGAAGGTCAAAAGGCTATTCATACTCTCAGAGATGTTTATGCCCATTGGGTCCCTATAGACAGAATCCTTTGCACCAATTTATGGTCTGCTGAACTCTCAAAGCTTGCTGCCAATGCTTTTCTGGCTCAGAGGATCTCCTCTGTGAATGCCATGTCGGCACTCTGTGAGGCAACTGGTGCTGATGTCTCCCAGGTATCCCACTCAATTGGCACTGACTCAAGAATTGGACCCAAGTTCTTGAATGCCAGTGTTGGTTTTGGTGGCTCTTGCTTTCAGAAGGACATACTGAACTTGGTCTATATCTGTGAGTGCAATGGCCTTCCAGAGGTAGCTAATTACTGGAAACAGGTCATTAAGGTGAATGACTACCAGAAAAATCGGTTTGTGAACCGAGTGGTTTCTTCAATGTTCAACACAGTCTCGGGGAAGAAAATCGCTGTTTTGGGTTTTGCTTTCAAGAAGGACACTGGTGACACTAGGGAGACACCGGCCATTGATGTGTGCAAGGGGCTGGTGGGAGACAAGGCTAGGTTGAGCATATATGATCCTCAGGTTTCTGAAGATCAAATCTTAAGGGATCTATCAATGAAGAAGTTTGATTGGGATCATCCTGCTCATCTTCAACCATCAAGCCCTACTTCCAACAAGCAAGTATCTGTGGTTTGGGATGCCTATGAGGCAATAAAGGATGCACATGGTATTTGTATTCTGACTGAATGGGACGAGTTCAAGAAGCTTGATTACCAAAAAGTTTATGAAAGCATGCAGAAGCCTGCATTTGTATTTGATGGCCGAAATGTTGTGGATGTTAACAAGCTGAGGGAAATTGGTTTTATAGTTTATTCCATTGGCAAACCACTAGATTCATGGCTCAAGGACATGCCCGCAGTGGCTTAAAGGTAAAAGCACAATCTGTAGCTGCTGCCTAAGGATGAATTTGTTGGTCTTTCAGAGAGAATTCCCTATCCTCATATATTATCATGCTCTATTCTTAATAGTTTAGATTTCTGTTGCTGTTGTTTCTTTTATGTTACTTTTATTTGATCAGGTTTTATGGCAAGTTAGAGCCTAATGCCTCGATATTGTCTTTAGCTAGCTAAAAATCCTTATTTGTTGACCTGTTTTAATGTAATAAATGAGTACTACCGAAGGAAATTTTATACAATAGATATCATTTCTTTTATTATTTTGTATGAGATGCAATATTTGTTTAATTCTCCCTTACCACCTCCATCCCTTTCCTCTCAATTAAATAATAGCACTAAACTATTCCAGAGTGCTTTGAAGAACGTAGTAGTACATAAATAAATCATAAATACGAGGCAGCAAGCAAATTTTTTAACAACATTCAACTTGTTGCATATCCAATTGTTTCTAGTAATCCGTGTACCGTTGATTGAGAAAGTCGATATATAACAGGCTTTTACATTCCATTGTCTTTGAATCATCTAATATGATTGAGAAAATAATATTTTAGTGCCACGTTGCCATTTTCTGCATCTGAGTCTCCTCATCTTGGATTGTAGAGCTTGGTTTGTTCATATAAAAGGAGAAATGTTGTCAAGGTCTGGCATAGTTATTATTGGCAGGTACGACATAATATGTTCTTTTGATATTTTTTAAAATATTTTTTTATTGTTGTATAAAATTTCATATAGATCACAATAGATAATTTAATTTCACAATCTTTTAATAAAATCAACATTTAATTTTACCAATAGTATCACTTATCGGGTATGCAGAGAGAAGTCAATGTCTATAATGTGAATTATTTTAATATACCACGTGTGGCGTATGGGTTTTCTAAATTCTTTTTTGCGGTGATTGAGGACAGCATGTCATATTGTCATTGTACCATCGTTTTTTTCCATTTATTTTCTTTCTTTTAAGAGACTTGGCATCATGTGATTGCTCTTGGCCATTCTTCAAATTCGTTTTCAATTTTTATTACTCGGTAGATGCCGGAAAGATCATATTGTTATATTGTATGGTATGAGTTTAGAGATATCTATAATCAGGTATATACTTGGCTTATAGTCGATGCTTCCAATCACTGCACACAAATAATAGGCTTATAACCAAGACGTGGGTGCGTGCACAGTGTTGATAGTAATAGTAGATAGGTTAGAAGTGTGTGTATTTGGAATCTTTAACCTCTTATTTATAAGGATTACCTCTTGAGTTTGTGTAAATCTCCTAATTATAGTAGGATTCAGTTTCCTTTCTGATGGGATGAGATCCTTATCTTGAGTACTTACTGCTTAATATTGTTGAAATAATTATATATTTATCTCTTAACAGATTCTTAGATGAATAGTTGGGATATGATATACATATCCATAACAATTACCGACATAAGTTGGTGAGGCACTGATATATTAAAGATATTTTAGTTGTTGTCAAGTGATAAGAGACTTTTTGTTGTTATTGAAAAAAAAAAAAATCCGTATTCGCTTATTTACTAATCTCACATCATGATTCCAAACTTAGTCCTATAGGCATAAGGAGTTGAATCCGTGATAATATCGGGATTTGATTCGTACCAGAGAGATCATTAAGATCAGTTATCCAAAAAATAAATAAAATACTATCTCCTTTGACCCTTTCCACATCAAAAATAAAAATAATATGAGCACTTACTTGTAAAAAAAATATTTTCTCAAATTACATAAAATAAACCTCTCTTCTATATTAACAAAATGGTGGGCCCTTTAAATTTTTTTATTTTCTTCTTTTTTTATAAAAAAGGGATCCCATATCATTTGTCTCACCAACCTAAGATAAGTTATCTTCTATTGCATAAGAATAATAAATCCCTTCTTATAATTATCATTTAGTTTTTTTTATCTGTCTCTTATTTTTATTCATTACCATTACCGGTCAATAATATCTATATGACTAACGTTAATAGAAAAAAACAAGGTGTTATTTGAACTTCAGTTATTTTTAGTGATCATACTTAAGGATGTTCAAAACAAATATCAATTTGATCAAAACCATTAAAAGTTCGAATGAAATAAAAAATAAAAAATAATCAGATTGAATTGATTTTAGATTCTAATTTTGAAAATCAATAAAATCCATTCAATTGAGTCTAAATAAAAAAGCTACCTAAAAAATTATTATATTACTCATATTTAATGGAAAGGGTTATATTTATAATTTTTTTTTACAAATTCTTATAAACTACACTATACATTAGGGGTAGTACACTATGTGCTAGAATGTACTACCCCTAATACATAGTGTAGTTTGTTAACAAAAAATTTATAAATATAATTTTTACCCTTATTGAAGAATCTAACTTTTATATTCTAAGTTAAATTTAATTTTCTTTTATATTTCATAATTTAGTATTGTAAGATCGAAAGTTAGTTTGATGAATTTTAATGAATTAGTTTAAAATTATATTTGTTGCATTTTGATAAATTTATTATTGTACAAACGTTGATATGTTTTATATTTTAAACAAAATCAATGAGAAGATAATATAAAAAATAATTAAATTCGATCGATTTTTTTTAATTCAAAAGGCTGTTTTTGTAGCACTTACTTCACATTCAGTTTTATAACCATCAACCACGTAAATTAATTTATTCAAATTTATTTTAATTTAATTAATAACTTCAAGCTATGTTGCATTGACATGGACACGAATCACGATACGCTGACATGTTAATTCTAAAAAGTATTAAATTCTAAGATATTAGGATATGTTTTGATAGTAAATAATATTTTTAATATATATAATATAGTTTATATTTAATACATATAGCTCATAAGTCATGTAATCAATCAAATATTCAAATTTTATAACATAAATAAAAGAAAATAATTTTTTATGCTTTGTTAATTTTTGAAGTCAAATTTAATAATAGAAAATACTTAATTTATAAATTAATTTTTTATGTTTAGTTAAAAAATAAAAATAAATTAAAATTTGAATATAAAATAAAAACGTGTGGAAAAACATTAATTGCGTGTTGAAAGCAACTCAATTTTTTTTTTCAAACAACATGTCCATGTGTCCGATCAACTGAGGAGAAGAATTTTAGTGGTTTCGAGACCACATTTTATTTAGTGGTCCCAACTAATCAAAATCATACAATTAATGAGAAGCGAGAAAAGAGAAGAAATAAAAAATAATTTTTTGTCTAAATATCATCTCTTACATAAAAGGATCACATGTGAGACCTCAAGTTTGAGCCGTTATATTAAAAACTTAAGAAAAACTTTATTGTATCCTACCGTCTGCTACCGATTCAAACCAAATTAAATGATTAATTAATGAATCGAGAGAAATTAAAAAAAATAAATTGTAAGTTAAATCAGGAACAGTGTTTCATGGAAGAAAAAAAATGGTGGGTTCATATAGCAGTTTTTTTTTTAAAAAGGAGAGGTGCTTAATGGGGGTGGAGGTTTTGCGTTGAACACAGTTGAGGCATGCGGCGGGAATTGAAAGCCTTCTATTCTTTCTCATTTATTATTTTCTTATACACCAATTACCACTCCCACAAATCTTGGGACCCATCTTTTACTTATTTTTACCACCCCCAATTTCTTTGACGACGTGAAAAACGTGCTTGAGTTTTGGCAACGACTTACTCCCATACATTTCAATTTTTATCTTATGGAAAACAACTTATTTGAGTTTCAAAAATATTTTGTTAAGCTCGTCAAAATAATTCAAAAGCATTGATCATTACAATAAATAAGTCCAAATATGCTAAAAATAAATTCATTTTAAGAGGGATTTTTACGGGAGTAAATCTTTTTCTTTAGGAGAATCATAATTATATAAAGGTGAATCAATAATATTAAGAGAGGAGAAAAAAAATATTAGAATAGATAATTACAAAATCATCACTAATTCATTTTTTTTATGATTAAGATTCTCCCGATAAAATATGAGATGATCCATTTTGGACTTTTACAATTGTGTACATGATGGGAGTCTCTAAGCAAGAGGCCAAACCAATCTATACACCAATTTCACTGTCATGGTCAAAATTGGTAAAATTGTCAAAATCTACATCAATAACATGATAACAAAGACCTCTAATTGTAGAGACAATGTGGAGGACCTCTCCTAAGTCTTTGCACATATCTAAGTGATGACATGTGCTTCAATCCACTTAAGTGCGCCTTTAGAGTTCTAGTGGGAAAATTCATGGCATCCACTTGAAATGCAACCCGAACTTGACACTCAGAGGACGTTTGATAAATGAGAAAAAAAAATTATCCGGAAATTACGAGATGGAAACATTCAGTTTACGATAATATCCGAAAATAAAAAATTTAGAAATATTTAATTTCTCGGGAATCCTACAAAATACCTTGAACCAAACATCCCCTTTAGTGCTTTTTGCGAAGCCAACTAAGCAAGGGACACCTATAACCGCAAATTCACTTTACCTTACACTGTTTATCTCCATCTCTTAGGCTTCAAGGAAGCAAAAATCTATTCCACGATTGTCAACAGAAGCTAAGTACATGACTATGGCCTTCCCCACATTTGAACTCTTTCGGCTAAATCACTTAATTCAGTACTTGTGCTTCACCCTGAACCTCTTCACATGTACATATATTCAGTCAGCATTGGTGTAATTTATTTGTGTGCTAATTGTTAGCGATATAATATATAAAATTATTAATATGATATTTGTAATATCCCGAGCGCTGACGAGGGCGGGGAGTGATCGCCGGTGCGAAAGAGCATGGACAAGGAGCGGCTCCTGACAGGCTTCCAGAGTGGGGGTTACATGTATGAATGGATCGAATCGACACCCGAAAGAGAGGGATTCCAAAGAATGTACAAATGTGAGATTGTACATTTTGGAATAGCTTATAAGAATTAATTGATACTACATATACTAACAAGAAGCATCTTCTTTTCGGTAACCCGGAACGGAAGAACTCCATAATTAAGCGTGCTTGACTTGGAGCAATTCTGGGATGGGTGACCTCCTCGGAAGTTTTCCCAAGAAGTGTGCGAGTGAGGAAAAAGCACACTGAAAAGTCTCGTGTTAATATGTGGGGATAGTCGTTGATTCTTGAGGCGGCCGGGCGTTACAAGTGGTATCAGAGCAGGCCTCTCTTCCAGTACGGTGTGGTTCGAGGACGAACCAGGTGGAAGCTGGTGGGCATGTAACTTCCCGAGCGCTGACCAGGGCGGGGAGTGATCGCCGGTGCTAAAGGACATGGACAAGGAGCGGCTCCTGACAGGCTTCCAGTGTGGGGGTTACATGCATGGATGAATCGAATCGACACCCGAAAGAGAGGGATTCCAAAAACTGTACAGATGTGAGATTGCACAGTTTGAAATAGCTTATAAGAATTAATTGGTACTACCTATACTAACAAGATGCATCTTTTTTTTCGGTATCCCGGAACGGAAGAACTCCATAGTTAAGTGTGCTTGATTTGGAGCAATTCTGGGATGAGTGACCTCCTGGGAAGTTTTTCCAGGAAGTGTGCGAGTGAGGAAAATGTACACTGAAAAATCTCGTGTTAGCATGTAAGGATAGTCGTTGATTCTTGAGGCAGCCGGGCGTTACAATATTCATTTCACAACTTAGGTTTTTAGATTGCATTCGTTATTTACGTTATTTATATGGTATCAGAATAATGATTTTATACATTATATCTGTAATTAACACTAATGTTATCTTCCACAAGGAAATGAAACAAACAAATTTTCTTCCCTGGTCGGTAACCATCTTGCAAGGGTGTAGTAGGGAAAAATACTAGGGATTTTTTTTTGGTAAACACACTAGGGATTTTTTTAATATATTCAAATCTTACATTAATTGTAATTATATATATTTCCTTATTCCATTGATTATTGAACGTGTAAAAACAAGTCAAGAATCGAGATCCTTTCCATTGTCTTTTTTGATCTTACAAAATCATCCAATGATTTATTATGTTGAGTTGATCGTGTAGAATATTTGGATTTAAGGATCGAAATCCAATTTATAGTTATCCTTTGTCCTTTTTCTTTGTATTTACTCGTAAATATATATTTGTTCCTCGATTATTTGGGTGTCTTGAATCACATATAACTAATCAAAAGTGGAAAGAAGAAAGGCATCTTCCCTGCTTTATATGTGACAGATCTTAAAGAAGAAAATGAAGCATGACCCTTGTTTTTCATGTAAATATCTTTATGCGGCATACTTTGATAATGATGCTATATCACATGTTATGTTACTGTTAGCCAATTAGTACTTCACACGCTCGAAGTACTAATTACACAATATTTTTTCCACAAGCTTTGGAGATATAGTTGTATTGGAGTTTAATGTAAGGAATATTAATGGGACTAATAGAACATAAAAAGTGATGATATGGTTACTTAATTTGTGTTTTAGAAGAAAAATTTTCAACCAGACTATTTGAAGTGAGATGCAGTTTCATCATTAACAGCTTATGCACAAGTTGTGTAATATTGTATTGCTCTTATTGAGTGATTTGCTTACCTCTTTCCTCTCCTTTTGGCATATCTATGCATCATTGTGTTTTTAGGGGAGAGAGAGAGAGAGAAACAGGCACCAGACATTCTTATAAAATTGAGTGAAATTAGTCAATGCTTTTAAAATGATGGAAATATTTTTATTGGGTATAATATGTAACATACATTAGTGTAGTTGGCAAGACAACACTTTCTATAATAGTGAATGAAAGATGATAAAGTGGATTAATTTATTAAGTTAGAATCTGAACAATAATACAGGATGAAGTCTCCAAACTTTCTACAACTTTCTTTTCATGTTCAAATGAGTTCGTAGGATTTTCTCTTGTCCACAATCTTTTCTTTTATTGAATTTTATTTCCATATGGTCAAGAAAATTGTTGATAATGGGTGGACAAATGGAGGAGATGATAATCCAGAAAGAGAAAAAGATAAAGTGATAAAGAATTTGTACACGAGTAATTCTTAGTTAGGCAGCGGTTACTATGTGCACTTTATTTAACATTGAACAAATGCTAAGTTATGGGGTCCGTTCCATAGATGTTCCGATGAATAATATAGATTGGTTTCAATATGGGATTCTTTTGTTAGTAGATAACATATACTCACATTGGTAAATTCTTGTTATAGGTTAGTGATTTGTTCTAATCATAGATTAAGGCGTGTTTTTCCTCACTCTAAATTTTGGTTTTAAAAAAGGAATGAGCAATCATTTTTAAAAAAATTATTATGTTAAAATGTTATTGGATAAAATGATTTATATTGGGATCTAATAAGAGTGGCAATTCAACCATGACTCTAAATGAATTTATATATAATAAAAAGTTTGGCATAAGTCGGTTCAAGTTGAAAAAATATCAACCCGCCAGACATGATTGGGTTGAAGTTGAAGGTGAACCTTACAATCCATAACCAACTCCTTTTTTTTTTAAATGAAAATAAACAGGTCAACCCATATATATTAACCTTTTTTTATCCGTCTTATGTTTACATTTGAAAAGATATTTTGCTACAGAAATTTGAAAAATTAAAGAACAAAAATACCAAATGAATAATTTTTTTGGTTGAAAAGAAAAATTAAACGAGGAGTTGTGTACATGGCCTACTAATAGAAGATTTGTAGCAAAAAACAAGCCCATAGCTTTTTGTTGATGCACCATTATATATTATATATTAGAGGAAGAATCCGTTTACAAACTTTTTTCACAAATTACACAAAATATGACCGGTCATACACTCTTGATTGAAATATGACCAATCATAATTAGTGTAG
This sequence comes from Gastrolobium villosum, assembly GCA_032173675.1. Classification (NCBI taxonomy): domain Eukaryota; kingdom Viridiplantae; phylum Streptophyta; class Magnoliopsida; order Fabales; family Fabaceae; genus Gastrolobium; species Gastrolobium villosum. Next base: position 174,987 of record JAVKPL010013638.1, on the reverse strand, counting down.
TTTGTAAATAAAAAATTTGTAAATATAACCTTCCCCTATATATCACCTTCATCTACTATTATTGTCACCACCTTGAGTTTCATCTAAAATAAGAAGGGTGTATATTTTAATTTAGTAAATATCTAAGATCGTTCATACAGTTGTGCTGCAAATAATGAAATAAAAATTTATAACTTTTTGTTTTATTAAACTTTACATTATCCTATTATTTAATCTGGTAATGATATTTGAACAAACCACCACAAATTGGACCTAATTACTTTGAAATATTATAATGTCAAGGTTAATGTTTTATGGGATTGTAGGCACTCAAGCGGAATTGTATCTTGGGGTGATTTTTGAATGTCATAAGTTGTTGAATTGACTGGGTTGATACATGTAAGACGCTCTGATGTTCAAGTTCGTATTTGAATAAATGAGCTTAAATAATAAGAAAAGATTATCTTATTCAGGTCTTTTGTCTCTCTATTTATAATTTGCCACATAATCTGCTTGTGGGCTTAGCTTGACTGTCTTTGTGTGAGAGACAGTTTAATTAATATATCTTCTGATTGGTTCATTTGAATGGTCTTCATAGTTCATAATCTACTTCCCTACCCACCATGTCTTTTGGTGAGTTATATTGCTGAGGTTTAGTTGAAAGCTTGTTTATGTCATTCAGTCGTTGGAGCGCATCCTGGGTACTATGGTAGCACCAAAATCTGGGTGCGACATCGACTTTACATTATGTATTATCCGTAATACATAGTGTAAAGTATAAAAGTTATTTTTTTCTCTCCAGGATAATTGCAGCTGAAGTGGTGCACATCTATTCAACGAATGTACTTACTGTCGTAGTATATTAGATTTTTCGCAGTCATTTGGCTATGTGAGGTGGTGATTAGCTCCAAGCTGTTGTGTAATCTGCAAGATAGCATGTACACGCACCCTACGCATTTCTTCCTAATTAAGAATTATTTTGGGTTTGATTAATGATGGGCTTTTACCTTACTTCAATGGGCTTCTATTGTACTTTGTGGTCCATATTCTTGGCCCAAATCAATATTTTTTTTTTTAATGAAATTATAATTAAAGTTGTAAGAAAAAAATAATGCTATTTTTTTTTTTCATTTGCTTGGGAACTTCATAATTAACATATAGAATCCTATATAAATGTGGCTAAATTTTAATGCATTAATGAGATTCACTGACCAATGCAACCTACTTAGACTATGTCGGTTCAGCTGTTCAGAAAATGAAGCCCAATTAGTGGTGCTAGATGCGAAAATAGATATTCGATGAGAGGAAGAATCAGAGTTGCACATTGTGACAAGCAAAGAACATCTCTACAATAGTGGGTTGACTAAATCTAAGGGAAGTTGTACACATTCGGGGTACCAAGCGTCCATCAAACATTTGGCATTTTCTGAACCAACATTGTTCAATAAGCTCCTAACGGTGCTGAATGAAGCAACCCAACACTCTCTTGCCTTCATAGCACATGCTGTCATGTAAATTTTAGGTGACGTGTGCTATAAGATTGTTTCTTCTCTTTGCTCTATAAGAACAATGTCTTGACCTCATATATTGGCAATGGTTGTGTTAATTAGTAATTCAAATACCATGGGCGAAAAACAAGGAGATATTTTCAAGATCTGGACTCCATTATTTTCTACTCTTTTTTACATTTTGCATTTAGATAAAGACCAGCCCACAAGTTAACATTTTCAAAATTTCATCTCTATTCCATATATAGAAATCTTGGATGGGTTATAAATTAATTTGGTAGGAACACATTCCAGGAATATGATTCTTATTAAAATGAATATATTCTCAATAGAGTAAAGTCATCAAATAGACCTCACGACAATAGGCAAAATCAATACATTAAAAAATGATATGCACAATATATAAATATTTAGCACTTAATACCCATGTCTCTTCCAAATATTTTATTAGGAACCAAAATATGGGATATAAATCTCAACTTCAACCCACCCCTCCCCTCCAAAACACAGAGAAAGAAACATCATCAAGATATTGGCCATAAGGAATATGGAGAAGATAAGGGAAAATCAGGGTATTAAAAACACAAGGTTACGAAAAATTAAAAACAATAAATGCAATTAAATATTCGTTTTGAATAGTGGGGAGGTGCAAGTGATGGAGATGAGCTCAAAAACAATAACGGTTGGAGATTCTGACCTTTGATTTGTGTGAGCTTAGAATCATGACAATTTAAAGCATTGTTTGGATGTTTCAGTTTTTGGTTTGCCATATCTGGTACAGTGGAACTCCCCGCAGGACTAGAGATCCTCAAAACAACCTTAAATCTTAGCCGTCCAAATGAACACCGAATTGTTCTCACCCTAGTACACGTGCTTCCTATAATTCCTTGCCCCCTTTTCGTTTTTGTTTTTTTTATTTTTTATATATTTTTTTCACAACCTTTTAATCTATTTTGATCCATGCATGGAATTCCCCTCCAACTATAACACCACCAAGAAGAGAGAACCAAAGAGATAGAGAGAGAGAAAGAGAAAAGTCATGGTTAGTTCTGGTTGTTCTTCAGGGCCTGTTCAACGCCACCATTCGTAGCAACCCATCTCTTCAAAATTTGATTTTTCCATTGCACACACCATTAAATTTGTTTGCTTGGGGAAACGGAAATTAAGGGGGTCTCTGATCTTTGTACTTAATAGAACTGTCACATCTGAACGCTTTGATTCTTTTCTGATCATCATCACCTGGTTAAAAAGCAAGAAGCTTCGTGATCTGTTTTCTGAACTTGATCCGAATTTGTCCCTTAGTTCTCTCTTTTTTTCTTGTCTCTTTCTACCCTTACGCTGTGCCTTCACCGTTTTGGTTTCACACTGGTACATGATCATGGAATGTGTATAGTCCTTGTAAATTTTGAGGTAAGTGTTATTAGTTTGCTGATCTTGTTTTTGTTTTGGTGGGTATATTTGGATCAGATTTCATATCAATCAATGGAGGAGAGGAAGTACGTGTGCAAGTATTGCAGCAAGAGGTTCCCTTGTGGGAAGTCTCTAGGTGGCCACATCAGAACTCATATGAGTGAACATTCAACTCAAGCCAATGATCAGAGAAGTAATGCTGCTATGCTCAAGTTTGATGCTGGGAGAAAGAGGAAGAGAGATTTAGGGTCTGGAGCTGGTGCTGGTGCTGGTGGTGGTGATGATGGTGATGGTGGTGATGGTGATGGTGATGGTGGGAACCTCATTTATGGCCTCAGAGAGAACCCCAAGAAAACCACAAGGTTTGTGCACTCCAATGCCACTTTGCAACAGGAGAAGTTTTGCAAAGAATGTGGGAAAGGTTTTCCATCATTGAAAGCTCTCTGTGGTCACATGGCTTGTCACTCAGAAAGGGACAAGGGAATCAATAGGTTTGAGAACAATTCTGGTTTCAGTGAGAAGCAGAAATTAGTTATGGATAGTCAATCTGATACTGAGACTTCTGCTCCAACTCATCCAAGGAGATCCAAGAGAATGAGGTTCAAGACCATTGGTAACCATCATCCCCATTCTTCTGTTCCATTGACAAATAATGGTTCTTCTTCTGTGTCTGAGGTTGAGCAGGAACAAGAAGAGGTGGCTAGGTGCTTGATGTTGTTGTCTAAAGATTCTAGCCACAAGGGTCGTTTTGCTTTGGTTACAGAGTCTTCTGATAACAACTCTGTTGTTCTAGAGGCAAAATCACCTTCTGTTGATACGAGGGTTACTATCAAGATTGGTAAGAACTCTGTGTCCAAAGCTTATGAGCTTGTGGAGAAGAAGTTGCATAATAAGGATATGAAGTTAAAGTCTGCTGAGATTGATTATGCTTCTGATAATTCAGATTCTGGGTATTTCAGATATGGTCCCAAAAAAGAAGACTCGGATGATTCAAATGATGGGTTTTTCATGAATGAAGCTAAGTCTTCAAAAGTTGGAGACTTGTCTGGGTTTGAGGATTATGATGTTGAATCGAGGAAGATGCTGAGCAGAGGAAGAAACAGAAAGAATGAATTTAAGAAATTGGTTTTGAAGGATTTGGACTATGATAGAGAAGATGGAGCTACAAGGAAGAGATCCAACTATGATTCTCTTGGTCAAAATTTAGTTGGGGTTTCAAATTCAAGCAGGAAGACAGCAAATGGTTTTACCAATGGTGAAATCTATGAGCATAGAGGAAAAGGGTGGAAGTATGAGTGCTTGACCAGTGAAAGGGACAATATTAATGAATCTGATGATTCAGCATATGAGAGTGATGGAAACAGCACAGATACTGATTCTTATCCTGCTCCAAAGCCTCACAACAGCAAGAATCTCAATGGAAAGAAATCTAGCAAGGGAAAGAAGAAATTGAAGTCAAAGAATAGCAAGGATCATGAGTGCCCAATCTGCAACAAAATCTTCAGGTCAGGCCAAGCCTTGGGTGGTCACAAAAGATCCCATTTTATTGGAGGTTCTGAAGAAAACACTCTGGTGATTAGACCAGGTGCTCCTGCTGTTCCTTGCCTAATTGATCTCAATCTACCTGCTCCTGTTGATGAATAGGAAAATGTTCATCCTGGGTTTTACATTTACTTCATTTTGATTTTGAAGCATATGCTGTTGAGGTAGCTGAATATCTGGAACTCTGAAAACTTTTTTGTTTTTTTTTTATTTTATCTTTATCCCATATGATGAAAGCAATGGCATGTACAGACAAAGTGGGTAATTGATTTTTGTTCCTAAGGCTTTAGATCCATTATTTGCTAGGAGGTAGTAGTTTCCTTTCATGGTTATGGAGCATGACAAGTTACTAGTCTCTCAATTGAAAATTTCACTTCTTCATATATCCAAGTACAACTATACTTCAAGAATTATATTCCTTGGTTGCAAATGTTAGATCACCCTGCTCTGGTTCAATTAATTTTCATTTTTATTTTATGTCTTCTACCAATTCTTCATCCTCCTATGAAAATGTAGAAAACATGGCTTTACTAATTGTTGGTCAATATACCTATTGATAACCATTTACTTCAATAATAGTATTTCATATTGAAGGGTCATGTTCTCAGTTCCTATTGCAATATGTGACCAAAACTTGCTTTTTTTTAGTTACGTACTGTTCTTTAAAAAGATCAGGAACCACCATCTTTAAAGGGTACTGTGAAAATGGTTAAAAAAAAGTCCTTGGAGGTGGGAGTAAGGTAATGGTTTTCTTAAAAGTGAAATAAACAATTTTTTTATTTTAAACATATAACTGAGCACTTGGTCAAACCCAATATGCCCGTGATATGTGCGGCGTCTAGGAACGTGAAGTTTCAGAGGCTGCTTAGTTACCTCACCATTTTTTAATTTTTAATTTTTGTTTTAAGTAGCCCTATTCCTATGCCATTGTAAAAGAGCAAGTGGTTGTTGAATTATTCTTTATGTTGAAGATTTGACGAGGGATAATTAGTGTGTAGAACTATGAGGAAACAAACTTCTTTATTATTCTAAGATAACATTTGTGGGTTGAGGTGGTTGGTTGTAAGGTCGCCTACCAGTTAAGGTAGCAAAGCTTATAATTGCTCCTTATGTACCTTTCTAACACATAGTTCTTAATAGCATGAGAATTTGTATGCCTTTTTCTTCTTCATGCCACTTCCTTTATATTTTGTTGCCTATATGTTCAATTTTTTCACTCCATGGGGCGTATGAGAGGACCACTTGTATTTTATTATCTCTTGGTCGCATGTGGGCTCAATCAGGTAGAATCCAGAGGCACCAGAGAACAATCAAATCCGTATATGAACTGATTTATATGCTCATATGGGATGTTGAATCATTGCAAGTGAAATAACAACATAAGGAGTGCCTTAATTTGTGCAAATAGATTGATGAGTAATTAAGAGACGGCTAGAATTTTTTTATTTTTTTTGGTATGCTCTTACTCCTTAACTGAGATATTCAATTAAATGATGAGAAAAAGGGAATAAATTTGAAAGAAATTTCATCTGGGTCTTTCATTTTTATTTTTATTTTGTCATATACACATTTCCCTTATTTTAAAGTATAGTTTGAAATGAAAAAAAAATGGAAGAAGAAAAAAGTAGTCCCGGACTTATGATATATTTCAATAAGTTGGTCATAAGTGGTTCAGAATCATTATGCTTAGTGAATAAGGACAGGTGTTGTATCTATTACTCAAATAAGTAAATGCTAAACAGGGAACTTTTCTGTCTTTTTTGCTAAAACAAAAATGTGAACGGTGATATTTACAAAAGAATAAATAAAATTGTGAATGGTGATTGTTGAGATTGTTCTAGCCAGCCCTTTCTAGAGGGAAATGACAAATCACAGAGCCATTTTGCGTTGTCAATTAATTGGCTCAAGTTATCGACAATGCAGTTTGGATTTGGGATAATGAGAAACTGATTATACCTCTTATTGGAACATTTTTGGGTGCTGATATAAGGTGAGTGGAGCATGTGTGAGTACCCCATTTGTAGAAAAAAGCATTACCTCAGTGTTATTGTCTCATTGAAGAAAAAGTCAGGGGGATATTCTTGCTTTTCAGGATGCAGATAAGGTAGTAGTTTACAAGGAATGCGTTGTTTTTTTCCAATTTTTTTTTTATTTCTCTTTCATCTGCAGTGTCAACTTTTCCAACAATTCGCGGTCTCTATGGTAATTGTGGAAAGAGGACAATATTGTCCTTCTCTTATGAAACTGCCTGGAACCGGATTTGCGTAAAATGCGATTATGGCTCTGTTTCTTTAAAAACTGTTTTTTAGTTTGATAAGATCTGTTTTGTAAAAAATGTTTAAGAATATGTCTGAGTTGTTTTTATTTTTCTGTTTTGATTTTTAACTTTTTAAAAGAAAAAATATAGAAAACAACCGTTTTCATAATTATTCTATAAAAACAGTTTTAAGAATAAAAAAAACAAAACACAATCAAACAGACCCTATATTTTTCTATTTCCACTGCTGTGTAATAAGGGGCTATGATGCACCAACACACGATAGGTCAACGCATTAATTCTAAAAAATGTCATATTTTGACAGGACACGTTTTGATATTAAATAATATTTTTAATATATAATACATATAATAACATATAATAAGTTATATAAATAATCAAATATTCAAATTTCATAATATAAATATAAATATAAATATAAATAATTTTTCGTACCTTTTTAATTTTTCATGTCAAATTTCATAATAGAAAATATTGATTTATAAATTATTTTTTTATATTTATATAATAAAATAAAATTTAGATATAAAAAAACGTGTCGGAACGTTGACCGCGTGTCAGAAAAAGATGACTGCGTGTCGGAACTCGGAACGTGTCGAAACGTTGACAGCGTGTCCCAAAATGTTGACAGGGTGTCAGACCCCTATCGGACCTGTCGGTGTTCGACACATGTCCGATATGCATTTTTTTTTTTTTTTTGAAATTTATGTGTCTGTGCTTCATTGCTTAGGGGTGCAGAGGATGTAAATGAGACAAGGGCTTATAGTTTGGTTGTCTTTGGCTTGGTTTGCTTTGACCCGTTTTAAAATGTAATACAGATTTGAGCTTATTAAAATGCTTGTTTAGAAATTAGGCCATAAGCCAATTTTAGCAAACTTGATCTCCAAGTTCGATTTGTATTTTATAATAAATGATATTTTTTAATAAATTATTATATTTTTCAATAAAATAATATCTAGTTATTTTTTAATAAAATTATATCTTATGATCTTTTAATTTTTCGCAATTTTCTCTCTTCTTAACCTTAAATTCTTTTGTCGTCACCATACTTTACCCTTCCCTCATTCGCTAAATTTTGATACTCTTCTATCATTTTCTTAACATCTCATCCCTTCCAAATCATCTATCAGTCATCATCAACTCTCAAGACTTTCGCAACTCATAATAAGTTATTATTCTTTGTACGTTTAGCTCTTTTTTATCTCATTGACAAAATTGGCTTTTTTCCAAATTTTCTATTAAACGAAAATAAGGTATTATTTTACTTACAATTGTTGTATATTTTACATAGTGAAATATGTCATTTTTGAAGGCTTCACAAGTCATACCAAGCCTTGTATTTTTAAAAAGCAAGCCAAGTCAAACTTAAAATAATTTATACTGTTTAAAAAAAAATTATACAAGCCTAATTCATTTAGGCTAAAGCCTGGCTTGGTCTGACTTATTTACATCCTTAGTTATAATAGATAGTTTTTTATCTATACTTAAAAAAAAATAAGACCTACATGACATTAACTATAACACAGAAGTAGCATAAGTAGTGTGTTAAGGAAATTTTTTTTTTTTTTTCATTAATATCATGTGATCACTGAAAATATTTTTGTAAAATGCACCTTTGATAATGTGATAACATCATGGAGATAGCAGGGAAAGAAAATATTAGGGAAGTTTAACTAATAAAGGAGCAATTATCACTTATTTTTAAAGTAAATATTATTAATCTTTATTCTTATTCCATGCAAACAATTCTTGTGAGCCACATGATGAACTTTATCTGTTAACCAAAAACTTGTGCATGTGGGCCTTAAGATATCCATTGAAAAGTGGGCTCAAAATATGGATATGCGGATGGTCAAGTTTTGGAGTTTAATGTGTTTTTCATGCAAACACGAGTTTTTGCTTCTTAAGTATACAAACATTATTTACAGGTCGCCTGGCCATTCAACATCACAAATAAGAACTTGATGAAAGTATAAGCAAATATTTACAAATAAATAACTACCTTTATATCCCTCAAACTTGGTGGTTTATGGCGGTGCTAGTGGTCAGGGGATATTGACCTTTTTGTCACTGTTTTGAATAATATTTATTAGTATGTCACGATCTAACGAAATTTTTCCAAAATATCACATCATATTCTCGCTGCGTCACCTAACGAGACAGGATTGGACATGTGGCAGTGTTTTGCAGGCCACAAATCTTGCCCAGCAGTGTGGAGAGATTCATGGTCAATGTGGTATACTGTCACATCTGCAAAAAGCTATCTACGTGGCTAATCTCGTTGGGTTACCAAACGAGAACAAGTGTACATTTTTCACATGTCAGCACCTTAACCTATCTCATTGGGCTGCCCAACAAAAATAAGTGTACCTTTTCCACTAGGATTTTTTGTATTAATACATGCTAATTAACAATAATAAAAAATATTCTAACCTAATTACTAATTAAAATAATTAACTATCCATAGTGTTACCAACTCCAATAAATTGGCATGCATCTTTGATAAATTTTAGGGTAGTTAATTATTTTAATTAGTAATTAGGTTAGTATTTATTTTTTTATTATTGTTGTTATTAGTATTTATTAATATAAAAATATAGGATAGATGATATGTTTAATATTTATTACATGAATTATTATAAGTAAAATTTAGGGTTGTTAATTATTTTAATTAGTAATTAGGTTAGTAATTATTTTTTACTATAGTTATTATTAGCATGTATTAATAAAAAAAATCGTATGTTAATATTTATTACATGAATTAGTATAAATATATTTTAGGATAGTTAATTATTTTAATTAATAATTAGGTTAGTATTTGTTTTTTATTATTGTAATTATTAGCATGTATTAATACAAAAAATCCTAGGATAGATGATTGTTACGATTATGGCAAGTATACCGATTATTTCAAGTAATAAGAGTGGAAGTAAAGTATCGTCCCACGAGGATTAATACACCAAGTGTTATTATAACTAGTCCCCTTAATTTGGAAGACTCGATTTGGTTTGGAGAATAGAATTTAAATTAAAATAAAAATAATTAAATTTAAATGCAGTAAATATCAAGCACATTCAAGAATAATCAAGAACGCAAGAAAAGACATAAGTAATTAATGTAAAGGAGCTGTAGCCAGGATGTACTTCACCTTTGATCCTCCTCTATAATTCTTAATTAATTCTTATAATTAATTAACTCAACAGTTCAAACAATTCATCTTTCTAGTGTGTTTAACCCTTTAACTCAATTAGAACCAAATGTCCTAGTAATCCTTCTTGAATCAAGCATTAAGTGGATGAATTAAAAAGTCTACAATTCATACAAGCTTATGTCTAGATCATGCATAAATTATTATTTTACCTCTGTCAGAATTAAAACTCCAATATGGCTATTGTGAGTTCTAACCCTCAAAGCCTTATAAAATTGATCAGATTCTAATAAGAATATGGAAAAATTCATTCAAGGTAAGATAAAACTAACTGAATTAATATAATTATAAAAACAATTTAGAAAGTATAATGGATTCACGTTGGATCTATGATCCTAATTACAAAAGAAAATCAGCCAGACATAGCTGACTTAAACAAAATAAAGAAATAAAAAGTATTCATCAAGAAGAAGAAAAGAAGAAGAATCAGAAGTCTTCAATCTTCAAATTCTTTGAAATCCTAATCTCCATCTTCAAATTCTTTGAAATCCTGATCTCCAGCGTAATCCTCCAAGAATTCTCTCAATTTCTTGATCTCCCCAAAAGTCTCCAGCCAAAGATGATCAATCAGAATTTACATCCCCTTTTTATAGCTTAATGGAAAATCTATCCAAATCTTTGAGGTAGAATCCTCCTTAAACTATAATTGGGTCTATTTAAAAACTTGGCAAAGAATGCTTCCCGCGCTACTAGCGAGACACAATTAACAAAGGTATATGCATCCCGCATTACTAGCGCGGAAAATTTGAGAGCGTCAGATTTCCTACGCACTACTAACACGTAGTGTGAATCTTTTTTCGCGCTACTAGCGTGGATCTCACGCTTGTAGAATGACAGCTCTGTCTTCAAATGAATTTCACGCGCTTGTAGCACGACAGCTCTGCCTTTTGCTTTCTCTAGTGCTTAAAACACGTTCTTTTCTAGTACTTTTCCTACAACAATAATAGAAATTCAGTGAGAGAAGAATTGAGCATGGTTTATCAACTTTATAACAAATTTAAGCATTTTTCTTTCAAAGTGGATTACATCCTTGCTCTTTTTAACTTAGAAAACTATATATGCTGGAAGCATATGAATGACAAGTGAAAAAGGTCCACCTATTCTTGTTGGACAGCCCAGCGAGATAAGCCAAGATGTTGACACATGGAAGAAATACACCTATTCTTGCTGGGTAGCCCAGCGAGATTAGCCATGTGGACAACTTTATGCAGATGTAGCAGTCTACTACATTGATCATGAATCTCGCTACACTGCTGGGCGAGATTTGTGGCCTGCAAGATACCGCCACATGTCCAATCCAGTCTCGCTTGGTGGTGTAACGAAAGGAGCATTTTGTTGGATCATGGCATACTGTTAAATGCTATTCAAAACAGTGGCAAAAAGGTCAATGTCCACTAGGTCAGAGGTCGCTACAGTGGGCGGTGGTGGCATTCAATGGTGGCTGGTTGAAACAAAGGTCAGTAGTGATGAATTGAATATAGGAGATTTTTATCCTAAAAATACCAAGTATGTTGAATTGGTGAAATATTAAACGATAAAGGGTAAATTATATTAATTGATAGCATACAATGATTTTTCGATACAAAATTAAGTAAAAGGTAGTTTTATTTAATTTTAAATAAAGTAGGATCTGAAAAAAAAAATTGATGAGACTAACTACATTTGGATGGTAAAAATTATAAAATTTGAGTGATATATGTGATAGTATGTATAAGTGGTATTACTGTAATTTATATAATACATTAAATATAAAAAGTTTAATTAAACCCTCTTGTGCAATTTCAAAAAATTTAATTAAGTATTTCTATTTGAAAAGTTTATAATAATGTTTTTCTAATATAACAAAAAAAAATTGATCGAGCTTTTACTTTTATAGCACTGCTAAAAAAAATTAATAAATGGCCGGCTAGATTCAAGAACTCTTACACAACAGGAATACTAAACGAGTATGGATATCATGTCAAAAATATCATTTGGTGGGACATACTACTTTGTTACTTTTACCAATGACCACTCTAAACGAGTATGGATAATTCTACTAAATATCAAAGACCAGGTTCGATTCTTTAAGCATTCAAGAAGTTTCATGCTCTTGTGGAATTAGAGACTGAGAAGAATCTGAAGACTGACTGAGCAGACAGCGAAGGCAAGTAATGAGGTTCTTTCGAGTCCTATTGTATATCAGGAAACATCAAACTAGAGAAGACTTCTCCTAAGATACCTTAGTTATCAACGTCGCGGAGAAAATTAATCGAACCATCGAGGAGAGGATTCAAAGCATGTTGTCACATGCCACGAAGCCCAATATATTTTTGGGTGAAGCCATAAAGATTGTTGTAGACCTAATCAATGTATCACGCTTAAGACCTTTCTAGGAGGAAAGATTCCGAAAAAAGTATGGAAAAGCAAGAAAGCCTTGTATGAGCACTTGGAAGTGTTTGGATGTCGTGTTCATATCCCCAAAGATAAACGAGTTAAGTTGGATGCAAAGTCCAAAGAGTACATATACCTTGGATCCCTGCTGAATCAACTTTCGACTTGGGGATCCCGTTAACAAAAAAATTACGGGAAACTGAGATGTGGTCTTCTTTGAACACCAAGCAATTGAAGACATCAAAAAGCCTAAGAATTATGCTACTTCTCACATTAATCACGTATCTACCTCAAACGTCCAAGTTAACATAGGGGGAACCAACATAAGAAAACAATGAACATTTATGAGATGGAAACAATGAACAGATAGCAAATGACAAATCACCCGAGATAAAATCAGTCTAATTAGATACCAAAGAAATCTGGGTAGAACCTGACATTCTCAACTCTAAACCTTGGTCTCAAAGTCAGAAATTAACCTGAGTAAGGCATCCCTCCAACAGATTCTCTGCTAATGAGTATACAATAATTGCATAAGATAGGGAGCCTCAGAGCTATGAAGAAGCCGTAACAAGTTTCGAGAACAAGAAATGGGAAAAGGCCATGCAAGAAAAGATGCAATCATTATTAGAATCACCCTTGTGACTTGGTCGAGTTACTGAAGGATAGACGTGCTCTAAGAAACAAATGGGTATACAAACTTAAAATTGATAAAAGCAATCCACCGGTGGTGAAGATGATCTCAATCTGAGTTATACTCGGCATGATGGCCTCAATGAATCTGGAAATTAAGCAGCTAGACATGAAGACAACTTTCCTTCATGGAGACCTAGAGGAAGAAATAAACATGCAACCCGAAGGCTTTAAGTTCCGGGTAAAGAATATTTAGCATGTTGACTAAGAAAAAATATCTATGATTTAAAGCAAGCACCAAGACATTAGTACAAGAATTTGACTCCTTCAAGTTGAAACATGATTTTAAGAAGACTCAAGCTACACCATCGTGTGTTCATTAAAAGATATGACAATAGTGACTTCATTATACTTCTACTTTATGTAGACGATATGTTGATAGTCCAGCAAGACATGAAGAATATTTTCACCCTCAAGAAAGCCTTGAGCACATCCTTTTCCATAAAAGACCTCATACTAGCAAAACAAATCCTTGAAATAAGAATAATGTGAGATCATCTTGCAATTGGCTTATTCTTTCCATCTCAAAACTGGCTTTGCATTACTCCGACTATGTTTTATGCCAAAATACTTGTCTCTTTGGGATAGGTTATTGTGTCTTCATTGGCTCGTCCTTGGTTACATGGAAATCAAAGAAGCAAGCACAATTCTAATGTCTTCATCAGAAATTGAATGTCTAACCCTAGCTAATCTCACTTGTGAATTGCAATGGCTCCGTTATCTTACCTTGGTATTTCAACCACTAAACCAGCTTCTATATATTCCAATAATCTATTTGCAATTCACGTGATTCACAATCCATTCTTTGATGAGCGAACAAAACATATTAAAATTGATTGTCATGTCATTGAATAAAAAAAATTGTATGGCCTCATTCATATGCTCTGAGTCTCTTCGCATCATCTTCACAAAACCTCTTCATCCAGCACCCATTTCCTCACCAAGCTAGTACTCCTTGATATCCATTGTCCAGCTTACAGGGTCATACAATATACACAGGCTGATAACAAACCAGAAGTTGAAGCTCTAACAGATGCAAATCACCACCATGCAGTGCAATAAGCTACGTGGAATTTTACTTATTACCACTTATAGTTCAGTCAATTATCCGATGGTTATTTTGTTATTGAGTTAGATTGTGTGACTGAGTTCACGTGATGTATAGTCTCTTCTCTTTTCCCTGTATAGCAACTGAAATATATCAGTTGGCATTCTTTTACAACACAAGTAAGAATATGTCTCAAATTCCTACTAAATGAAGTGATAACACTTCAGATTTAATAATATGATTAGATTATGGGAAAAGTGTATATCATAAAGGATATAAAATTGTGTCATTTTAAGTGAGAGAAAGAGATAAATAAAGGAGGAGAGAGAGTAAACAAAAAAATATAAAGGTGTGGGTCCCACCTCTTTGTGAGAGTAAAATGACATAAGTTGTGTCATTTTAAAGGACACACATTTTTCCCATAGATTATATATAGTTTGCAAATATCAAGTTTCACTCTTGGATATGTAAACTGAGTTTTATATGCAAATAACATTTTTGAAAAAACTATTATTGAATTATATTAAAGCATAATTCTAAGTCTCAAAATCATGATTCAAATAGTAAAAACAAAATACTTTTAGGTTGAAGTATATAATGAATTACGAACTAACTATAATTCAAATATAATATCATGGTGAGGGACACAGAGACGGTAAAAGGTAATGAAGAAGAAGAAAGAAAAGCAGCAGATGAGAATAATTAAAAAGAAGGGTAATATCTGAAAAGGATAGGAGTGGAAAGTTGAAAGTGAAAAGTGGAGTGAGCGGCATAAAGCAACGTGGGCTGCCGACTCCCAAAGCAATATCGAATTCCACGCAACTGATTCCGCACCTACATTGCCCATTCTTTTTCAAGGCCACGTAAAATATGAACCGCGAAGATGTAAGCATACGCATCACGAATTTATAATAGTAAAATTTAACAAGAGAAAACCATAGACATTATGAAAAAAAAAAAGTATTTTTTTTTGTGATATATATATATATATATATATATATATATATATATATATATATATATATATATATATATATATATATATATATATAGAGGATAGGTTATTCTACTTACTCCCTTCTCACCTACCTTTTGACACCTTACATTACCGTTGGATTACAATCTAATCCAACGGTCCATAATTGCAAAATAAAATAACATTTTTTCCCCTTTCTCTCTCCTCCCTTTTCTCTCTTCCTCTACCTTATATCTATTCTTTTTTTTCCTTCATCTCTGATCTCTGCGCGGAAGCATTATGCGATTCATCGACTAAACACCATTTGAAATTATTGTATTCGATTCCATCCAATCGAACAATCAACAAAGTTTTTTTTTTGTTCGATTAACTTTGTTGATTGTTCGATTGGATGGAATCGAATACAATAATTTCAACTGGTGATTAGTCGATGAATCGCATAATGCTTCTGCGCAGAGATCAGAGATAAAGGAAAAAAAAAATAGGTATAGGGTAGGGGAAGAGAGAAGGGGTGTGGGAGGAAGTGAGGAGAGAGAAAGGGGAAAAGGGTTATTTTATTTCGCAATTATGGACCGTTGGATTAGATTGTAATCCAACGGTGATGAAAGGGGTAGGCAAAAGATAGACAAGAAGGGAGTAGGTAGAATAACCTATCTCATATATATATATATATATATATATATATATATATATATATATATATATAAATATATCTAGATAAATATATATATATATATATATATATATATGTAGGATCTTTGACACCTTATCTAACAGCCATTAGATCAAAAAAGATCAATGGTATCACATGCTTGCAAATTAGAGTCGTTGATCTTTTACGATCGAACGATTCTCAGATGAGGTGTCAAACTTCAAATTTGACACCGGTGTCAAAGGATCCAACCTCATATATATATAATTGAAGTGAACAAAACATATATTTCATAGAACAACAATTAATGGACACGAGGATATGGTGGGAATTTAGTTTTCATAACTTCTACCATGAAGGAGAAGTAAAAAGTTCAAATGAAAGAAAAGGGGGTTGGCCTTGAAGATATTGATAAGTACAGATTTGTTGGGGTCCGTGGTCAATGATGGATCGGGTCTAATTAATAGGTGTCATAGTCTCTTGTTTATAAAATATGCTTAGATACTAAGATGTAAAAGCAAAGAGAGGAAAAAAAGAAAAAGAAAACAAGCCAGAAATTCTCTAAGAAAGAAACTCAAGATCATTGCTGAAGAAGAAGAATATCATGTAGAGTAGGATTTATATCCCTTTAGAGAGAAGAATACTTGTACAAGACACTTATGAGTAGATTTATCCTTTAGAGGGTGAATTCCTCTTATAAGTGAGCTAGAGAGAATCTTTTATAATCCCATTATACATTTAGTGAATGTTTTTCTTGACTTTGTCTTGTAGTTTTTACTTTTCACATCGAAAATATTTTCCACGTTAAAATTCTTGGTGTTATCTATTCTTCTATTTTTTGTGTTTGTTTGATTTTCGATTCGCTGTTCACCAACACTTCCGCAAGTCAACATGAAGAAGGCCGGATTCAGAATTGCCGGAATCCGAGACACAACAACATTATATATATATATATATATATATATATATATATATATATATATATATATATATGCGGTTGTTATAACTGATATATGATAAATATATATTGTATACATACATTTTCACTTTCACTAAATGAATAATATATCGGAATCTATATATATATATATAACTTAGCCCAAGGTCAAAAGATGGTTAATTACCTGCTACCATGGTAGATATAGCACCCATGCATGACTACTAGATTCGCTTCTCGAGACAAATTATAAGTAAAAAGGACTTGCTGCTTAAAGAAAGGAAAAATTGCTGCCTCTTATGGCCTACTTGTTCAGAGA
The DNA here is from genome assembly GCA_032173675.1 of Gastrolobium villosum. Lineage (NCBI taxonomy): Eukaryota > Viridiplantae > Streptophyta > Magnoliopsida > Fabales > Fabaceae > Gastrolobium > Gastrolobium villosum. The sequence goes on along the minus strand of JAVKPL010013638.1, from coordinate 158,064 downwards.
ATGTAGATAATAAGAAAGCATGCATGTCCACGCATCTTCTCAACTCCAACTCGATCATCATCTGAATCAAATCATGACAAGGATTATTGACCCATCAAACAAAGTGGTAACAGAAGTACATGGATAACAGGTATAATACAGACATGCGAAATGAACAATATGTCGTCGTGTCCTTTAATCACATATGTACGTACCGCCATACGCAAGGGATTCTTTATGTTAAATTTTCACATGGCTATATTATGTAAAAAATTTGTATATATCTCTATAAATTTTAATTAAATAATATACAAATTTTAACATAAAGAATCCATTCCCACCATCATACTATTTGTTATGTATGGAATCAATCTGTAGAAAGCCAGACAAGGCCAAAGTCATTAATGGATTCGGTTCCCCATCCATACCACGTGCGCATCAAAGACATCATCACTACAAGAGGATAGCAACAATTATATAGAGGAATGTGGCACTAGCCCCTAATCCTTATATACCTTTATATGACTCACATTTAAGTTTAAATCTCATACGAGTCGATAGCGGTTAGATATTATCCATATCGACCTGAACTGATAACACAATCGCGTACCTGTCTACCTGATCTCTATAAGCTGTTTCTTTCCCTTCTCTTTTCTCTTTTCTCTTTCATGCTTGAAGCCACGAGACCCATACTATAAGATTAATCAACAACGGTAGCGGTGTAACTCTATCATGACTAACTTAGCTAAATTAAATAGATTACGGTAATTATGGAGGTGCTAGAATAACGATGGCCTTTTCAACCACATTTTTACTTGCAAGAAACTCCATACATATATGTCAGGTGGATCCATGATTTCAGATTATCTCTTTAACTCAAAACCTTAAAACATTGGATTCATGCCTCCTCTTATTTATATATACTTACTAGAAAAAAACTTGTAGAGTGTCGGAATTATTATGAAAATTTTGTTGCTAATTTCACCCCGCTACTACTTTCGATCACAAATGATTTTGTGAGGGAATTTGCAATGGAAAATAATAGCGAGATGAAATAATCAACGGAATTTTCATAACAATTCCGTCGCTATACACACCGACCAATGTGAAACGTTCATCATATTTGAATATCCCAAGAAATATTACTATATGAGCCTGTTCATCACTTTGAGCGTGAACTTCTATCTATTATTATATCTCATGTTCTTTTTGAAAGTAACAGACAGCGAATCTTTTATTAACTCTCTGTGGATATAATCCAACTGGCTTTTTAAAGACAGCTGAAGACCTACCAAAGTTTCTTGATCTGCCCATAAAAAGACACAGTATGTCATGCGGAGCTGACTTTTCAAGCAAAAAGTCGAAAGTTCAAACCAAAGATTAAACAATTCAAGGTCCATAGAAGGAAAAGAAGATGAACAACAAAATAACTCTCTCTCTCTATATATATATATATACATATGAAGTAGGATCATTTGACACCGATGACAGATTTAAAGTTTGACAACTCATCTAAGAAACATTATATCAAAAAAGATCAACGACTCTGATTTGTAAGCATGTGACACCATTGATTTTTTATTTTATCAAACGGCTCTCAGATGGGATGTCAAACTTCAAATTTGACACCGGTGTCAAAGGATCTTACCTCATATATATATATATATATATATATATATATATATATATATATATATATATATATATATATATATATATATAGAGGATATTCTTACTACCAAAATTTTCTACTACCATCTTACTACCTATCTAATCACCATTGGATCAACCTTTTCACTTTTTTCAAAAACTTTTTAACATTCTCTCTCTTTGATTCAATGGTGATTAGATAAGTAGTAAGTTAGTAATAGAAAATTTTGGTAGTTAGAATATCCTTCCTCTATATATATATATATATATATATATATATTACAACTTTTTTCTACTATCAATCCATTATCACTCTGATCACCGTTTTATCAAGCTTTTCGAGCAACAATTTCTAAAAAGTTTATATAAGATAAGCTTTTAAGATATGTTTGTCGAGGAGACAATAAATAGTTCCATAGCCACTCTACTTTCTTTTCACCTTTTTTTGTTTTCCTGGAGCAAAAAAGGTTCATTAATTGTTCGTAAGGTTCTAAAAGCAGTCATTTGAAGGGCAATTTCTTTGAACTCCTTAAAGTTGTCAACAATCTTCTTACTTTAACAAAGAAAGATGTCTAAGTGCTCGTGAAGACAGCATCATGAAGTGGGTAGCAGTCAAGATAAGGTACTGCCAGAAGATTTTTAGTAACAGTAATGCCAGTGCCAGAGGAGTTCTTAGCCACTGAAAAATGTGCATGATGCTGGTAATGATGCTCGAGTTGCCGACCACTGGCAAGCAGATCTTAAGAAAGAAGGATAGGCCGAACCATATATATCATGCTTTCTTTGGATATAGTACTCTAATGTTTTAACATTCACTAATGGTGGAATATGAGATCATGTAACGTGAGAATATTATGTCCAGCGCCCACATTGTCTTACTAGCTCAAGATATTAAATGAAAACATATGAATAATTTTAGTCTCTAAAAAATAGTAATATCTTTTTTTTTTATAATCAAATAGTAATATTTTTAACTGGTTGTATCCAAACTAAAATGTCATTTTTTTCTCAACCAAACAAAAAAAGTTCAGAACAAAAAAGCCCCACACATACCGAAAATTTTATGTCATAGAAACTAATTGTTTCCAATTTTTACCTATTTTCCAAACTTTTAGCCCTAGTTAAAGCAAAATTTAGTCTCCAATCTCCGAAATCTGCGCTAGAGCTTAAGTAACTAATCAAATTACAAGGTACACACAATCTTATAGTAAACTATTTTGATGCCGAAATTAAGGCTTAATATCCTAAACTTCTTAATAATTTATCACCATAGTTAAACATCGATCTGAGCATAGTTACCTAGGCAGCTAGAGTTCATCAACGCCATATTATTGCCAATACATAATTTCTAACCGTACCAATGCTAGAATGCAAAGTAATGCACAAATCATTAATTGATTCACAAAAGATTATTCTTGTTCTAAAACTAATATATTATATTGTAGTCTAGGCCATTATCATGATCAGCATTCTATTATAATAGAGAGTATATATATCTAAAAGTACTCATTTCCTCTCAGGCTTTATAAGAGACAAAAATTACACGACAGGCCATTGCAACACAGCTATATTTAAAAATAAAAAATAAAATTAATTACTAAATTGTTCAATTTTTTAAGTTGTTAATTATATATGGACTTCGCTAAATTATTTACATTTTAGAAGCAAATTGACGAGCATTTACTTTTATCAATCTCTCGTTAAAACCCATAAAATGCATTTGATTATGTAAAAAAGGATAGATAGATAATGCAAAGTTTGGGTATATACCATCATACATTTCTATCATCATCTGTTGCGCATTCCCGGGGGAACAATATCTCCAAGTAGTCCCTCATCCGTGGGAGGCTGTGCAGATGTATCAGATGGCATCGTTGTTGCGTTGGATCCTCCAGCTTCATCCTGTGCTTGGCAAGGCTGAGAAATACTGGTAAAAGTATTGTCTGATCTGGGTAATTGAATTGGATAATAGAACTGTGACATTGTAGGAGCCAACTGTCCCGCAAAGGCAGCTTCGTGACTGATGATTCCCCCTCGAGGGAATCCAACGGTATGGTGACAGTGTTGGCCTTCATATGTAGTAATCACAATAGTTGGGTCCTCTGATGAGCGTTCAACCCTTTTTTTCACCGTGCATTTGCTGTTTGTGCAGCGATAGTAGCTCCTGTACAAGACATATATAAAGTTTTCTGAAGGTTTGAAGGGGGACAAATTATAATGTGATTTTTTTTTTTTAAGTTATAAATATTTATATGATATTAAAAAAAACTATACTTACAACTAAAGGTTTCTGTAAAGTTTGAAGGGGGACTAACATTAGATAAGCTAAAAAACCAAAAAACTAGCGCTATTTTAACATTAGATACATGACCAAAAAATTAAAATTAATGCTCACTTCTAAAGGTTTATATAAATTTGAAAGGGAATGAATGTCCCTGCTATCCTCTCCCTCACTCAATCACTATACATTAGAATAATTAGCGCAAAGTTGTCAATTAGTTTTTTTTGTACAATTATTAAAATTGTTTAGTACAAGGACTCATATATTGGTAGCTGCCAACAATATCCATCTGACCTTTCCGCAGATAAAATAGACATATGTATCATATCTGGAATCATAATTAATTTGCATTTCTTACATATTAGTTCCTATTTTTTATATGAGATATGTTATTCTACTTGCCTTTTTTTCTGCCTACCTTTGTCTACCATTCTTCAACACCGTTAGATCATAATCTAAAGAGGAGAGAAAAAAAAATGTTAATTAAAATTCTGATCTAATGGTATTTTAGAATGGTAGGCAAAGGTAGGTAGAAAAAAAAAATAGATACAATAATAACCTATCCCTTCTTGTATTCCCAAACAAGTGCCTTGTTCTGGTAAACAAATAAAATGAAAAGGGATTGAAATTTGGTAATGCATGCATCGCAAGCTAGGTTGATTTTCAGATTTCATTTCTCTCATTTCCTTTTTTGCTTATTTTGTTTCCCTAGCATATCCTAAGTGTGAAAATATTTGAGAAAAAAAAAGGGTGCCACAAAGTAATCAATTATATATGATATGTAGTAATTGGGAAGAATTTTGGTAACTTAATTAATTAAAGGTTAATGTGATGAGAAGGTAGCTATAAACCTAGGGAACGGACTATTTTTAACTGCCTTCTGACCATACTTCCGCCATCTGTAGCCATCCTCAAGATGATCAACTTCGCTCTTTGTCATAAATGCAAACCGTGGCTGCCGTATTCGCTTTTGCCCCTTCTTCTTACTTTTACTCCTACAAAATATGTCATCTACAATTTATCAAAATAAAAGTAGCATACTGGAAATCAAAATAACAAGAAAAACTATGTCATAACCGAAACCCGAAACAGATTTGATATTTCTCCACGTTATCAATCATACACAATACTATTGCATTGGGATTATAGCAAAATTAAGTACATATGCACCGTTTCTATGTAAATAAGTGAATTAATGATAAGCATTTATATTCTTTGATCTTTCGTTGGATTTCAAAGATTCCATGCTGAATACATTTTGATCATGAAGTTGGCATTAATTCAAATCTTCAGGAACTAAGCTAAGGCAACTACGATAGTGCACATTAAATTCAAGTTTCAACAGTTAACAATCTCTTAAAAAATTGAAGAAATGTATGGAGTAAAGCATATCAAATATGGGAAATATATGTATCATGTAACATGATTTAAAGTTGTTTTCCTACCCAAACAAAAACTTACGAAGCCCACAATTTTTTCTTTTCTCTTTCTTCCTTTATGTTTGTGCTGGACCAAACATTATTTTTCATGAAACATTATACTAATATAACCCATCAAATATATAGCCGAGTGGGATTAAAAATATATATATATATATATATTCAATTATTATCATTTACAATGTCATGTATGAATGGGCATAACTCTCAAGTACTTAAGTCGGATCGAAATTTAAGCAGCGCACTACTAAAAAAGAAAGAAATTGGAAATGTAGGTTAGCATCGACTACCAATATACCAAAAAAGAAAGAAATTGGAAATGTCCTGGAAATACTAGTTATAATGATCAAATATTTTGATGATAATTTCACTAAAAGCCTCACTTAAGGCCAGTCGAGAATTTTCAAATCATCATTAAATTCAATTTATGTGCAAAGGCTACTACAGGTCAACTAAAAAAATATGATCCACATTGCATTGGGGTCAAAAGACACAAAAGTAGGTCTGCATGATAGCCATCCCGTAACTAAGACGCACGACAACTTCATACAGATAATTAAGTTCTCTCTATATATATATATATATATTGTTAATGAATAAGATAATAATGAACAAAAAATATGGACCACAAAAAAAGGGTGAGAGATCCGCCTTGCAATGAAAACACGCAAGCATTGTTCTATGGGAAGAAGCTTTATCTCATGCAACCTATATTCACAATGTATGGCATAAATGATAGTTGTGAGCACAAAATGCCAACTAATGCCAATGCTATCACATAGCAGTGAAATGAATAAGCATCAAATGACCATATAATATGAACAAAAAGCTGCAAGTGGTTAGAATCTTATTAATGCCTAAAACTCAAAAGCAATCCATGTAAGTATAACTAATTTAGGAAAAAGAAAAAAAGAGAAGAAAAAAAAAATGAAAAAGTGGAGCCCAACTAATATTATTATCATACCCCTTTATTTTGTGGCATTTTTTTCTTCCATTAAATATTCTAACTTTCATAAAAACAATGTGTAATAATGACAACTATAATACGAAAATAATGAAAACCACTAAATTATTATCATTCTGCTTTATATTAGCTTGGATGGCTTGGAGCACGCCATTCCCACCGCAATAACGGCGGTTTTTGTGGGCTGAAACTTTAGATACCCGAAAAGGCAACCCCATTTTATTTTTTCCTTTTTTCAACCCCAATTTTTTGCCTTATTTTATTTTCAACCCATGACTTCTTCAAAATTGCGAAACACGCCCAATAAAAAAACAATCTGTCTGCGAAGAAGATTCCTGATTGTACGGACTGAGAAATGAACTGACACCGAAGAAGTTAAACAAAATAAATAAATAAAAAATACATAGAAAGAAACAAACAAACCACAACTTGATTCGATTATGATTTGGTTGATGTGGATTTCAGTTATTTTTATTCCGTTTTCCCCCCCCCCTCAGAATTTTATGTTAATTACGAATTCACCCATACGGAGAAGCAAGCAAGCAAGCACTCACGCACGAACGAAAGCAAAGTTGAGAAAGCAGTGAAGCAAGTTTTTCGTTTGCACCAACTCACGGAATCTCAGGCGGTTTCTCGTCGGAGACGGTGGGTTTCTCTGGCGGATCCTCGCTGGAGCTGGAAGACACCGATTGGTTATTCGACCTGGACGATGCCGCAGCCGAAGCAATCTCAGCCGGTTCGATCGAACCGGTCAGAGCAGAGTGAGCCGGCAGCCACAATCGGTCGTCGGCGCCGATCCGGTTCGGTTGGTCCGGCTCGATGTTCCAGCCGAAGTCGCTGAGTATGCTTCTCTCCCTGTCGCCGGAGAAGAGATAGGCACCGTCCGAGTCATCGGCGCCGAGTGTCCAGCTCGACTCGCCGGCGAACTCAGCGGCGGTTGCAGGATCGGAAGATGCTGCTCCGTCTTTGTCTTCCATACATGGAGTGCGCGCGCGCGAGTTATATCACAGTACGAAGAGCAGTGCGATCTGCGTTTTACAACGTGATCGAAATCCGAATCGAATTCCCGGAAAGTAATGGATTTTCCAGGAAAACGCGGAGAGAGAGAGAGGAGAGAGAAAGTTAGGGTTTATGTTTGGAGTGTTGGTTGTGCGTAGGAAGGGACGCGTAGTTTTTGAAGTTTATGAAGCGTTTGAAAGCGTTGTCTCGTCAACAAGCAGTGGGAAGAAGAAAAGAGAGAAAGTGAAAGGCTTTCTTTTATTTTATTTTATTATTTAAAGAAAAATATATGAAATTAAAAATAATTAATTAAATAAATAAAAAAAGGGAAAGAAAAGGGATAAGTTATAAAAATCAGCGTCAACTGTAAGAGAAGAGAGTGGTCAGTGGTCACAGGACACAGGACACGCACATGAATGATTGGACCCTCGGTAATACCTTCGTTCCATCAAGTAGGAACACCGTGTTCCTCCACAGAGCATCAAAATTATCACTATTCAAATTAACCACGTGTTAATTGATTATAATTTTATTTTGATTTGTTGTTTAATATTAATTCAGATATTAATTATTGGGTCGGATGAAATCAAATCAAGGGTTTTCATTTGATAAAAAAAATTTCTCTCTCTTCCACCATTTCATCCACACTCTCTTTCAACTTTTTTTTTTTTTTTTATCATGTTTTAGTTATTATTATCGGCTATAAAATTTTTTTGGAAAGAAGGTAAACTTAGTTAGTGATAAATATAACATTTTCTTTTATTATTATATTTATTATTTAAAAATGAAAATTGACTCAACTAAAAAAATCCAATGAGTAAAAATGTTTTTTGGTCCGTAACAATAAAAAATATGGTCCCCACTTTAGTCTCTTACAAAAAAAAATTAATCTCGAGGTCCCTAACAAAATCAAAGTGAACTCATTTAGTTGAAATCGTGGTCCCTCACAAATTCAAAAATGACTCATATTAGTCCCTTAAAAGGACTAAAATGGATTCACTTTGAATTTCACTTGACTAATCGACTAATTTTTTTTGTAAGGGACTAAAGTGAGAATCGAATTTTTTGTTAGGGACAGAAAATAGTATTTACTCGAATCCAATTGCATTATCCATCATTTATTAGTATTTTTTGTAAACTTTTGTTAAATATTGCGCCCTTTATTTTATTTTATTTTATTTAAAATGATCCAATCTCTTTTCGTTTATTTTTATTTATTTAAAAAAATAAACTTTACATATGATAAGAAAAATATGAAAAAAATTAATTTTGCTTCAAAGTTTGAAAATTTTGAAAATAATGGCTTTCTTTTTTCATTTTTCTTACATGTCATTGTGATGATTAAAAAGATAACTTCAAAAAAAAAAAGTGTAACTCCTTAAATAGTCGAGCACATCAATATACTAGTAAGAATTAAACAAACTTTAATTTTATAAGAGAATCAAAGTTTAAATTTTTAAAAAATAATTATTAAAATATATTTTTTTAAATAACAAAAAGGGGCAAAGCCTCATTTTCATTTACATGAAAATGTTTGATCGGAGATAAAACATATATAATAAGGAGCCAAACATTTGTCATTTCAAATGATCTATTTTATGTTATTTTAGATTTTAACCGTTAATTTTCGTCAATCGACGATAAGAATTTATTATATTTTATTATAAATTATTAATTAATTAATTAATTTAATCCAATAAATTCTAACCATGACGGAAATCAATGGTTAGGATGTAAAATAACATAAAGTTATATCCTTTAAAATAACAAATATTTTTCCCTTACTTTTAAACAACTTTTTTTTGTAACTTACTCATGTTTTATATTTGGAAAAAATATTTATCCTTTTAAATAGCACAACTGATGTCATTTCATTCTCACAAAGAGGTGAGACTCACGCCTTTATATTTTTTTGTTAACTCTCTCTACTCCTTTATCTATCTCTTACTCACACTTAAAATGACACAACTTTACATCCTTTAAAATAATACACATTTTTTCCTTTATATTTTGGTATGTTATGGTCATTATTTGTTTTTTGTTTTGTGGTGCTGGCCTTTTTGTTTAACTTTTTTTTTTTTAATTGCAATTGTTTTTGTTTAACTTAGATCCGCAAGCACGAACTTTTGATTTCGGATCAAATATGGACTTTTATTTTGTTTTTAGCTTTTCGTTGGTTTTCTAATTGAGCAGATTCGAATACGTCATACGTAAAATTGTGGACTGTTTCTTTGTCTTGCCAAAGTTGTGGAAGGTTCCTTCCATAAGGCAAATCCTAAGCGACTTCCCACAGTAACTCATCTTACAAGGTAGAAATAAATTAAGCACCCGTTTACTAGATGCTTTAATTAATAAATGGACGTAACGATAAAGTCACTAAGGTATGGCCAAATACATTAATTGTCTTCACGTATCTTCAATTAATTAGGGGAATTTCATCCATTAGAACATCTAAATCAGAACTTTTTACCTCGAGATATTCCCCCATATAATATATTGGATCCGGATCCCCTGATTTAAAAATCACATGACAATAAATTTTTTCATTAAGATATATTTTTATTTTATTCGAGTTTTGTTCTTATCATTAAGATATTATTCTTTATTTTATATTAAAGATCGTTCATATTATATTTATTTATTGAAGTATTGATATCTAAAGAAACAAAATCAAAATGACTGAAAATATAGAGTTTGACAAAAAATAAATCATAAAGACTAAAAATCAAATTAATCGAAATTATAAAGATTAAAAAAAATTATCAGAAGAATGATAAAAATATTATTTAAACTTTTAGTTTGTAGCAATTGCAGTATATCACAAAAAAGAAGAAGAGAAAAGGTTACTAGTTTTTGGGTTATATATTATTTAATTTTTTAAATAATTATTGTGTGTACTTGAAATTAGATAAAATTTCTAATTTTGCTTCTAGTTCTAGTTTATATGAATACTAATTTTTAATTTGAGTTTAACTTTAAAATGTATCAGTATAAAATATATATTTTTTGGTATGCTAGTATAAAATATTTTTTTACTATCATTTGTATTGTAGTAACCAATTATTTAATTAATTTAAATATATTAAATATTGTTTGAGATGTTACACTCATTAAATGGTACTGCAATACATGATCATCATATATAAGTGTAAATGTTTTTAGTAACAATATATTAAAGTTAAATTATTTTGAAGTAGTATATATATATATATATATATATATATATATATATATATATATATATATATATATATATATATATATGGTGTAGGATCATTTGACACCGGTGTCGAATTTGAAATTTGACACCTCATCTAAGAGTCGTTAGATCAGAAAAGTCAATGACTCTGATTTGTAAGCAGGTGACACAATTGATCTTTTTTGATCTAACGGCTCTCAGATGAAGTGTCAAATTTTAAGTTTGACACTGTTGTCAAAGGATTCGGCCTCTATATATATATATATATATATATATATATATATATATATATATATATATATATATATATATATATATATATATATATATATATATATATATGGGTAAAATGGATGTCCTTTAAAAGGATACAAGTTGTGTCCTTTTAGTGACTTACACAAAGTTTGACTGGTAAGATTTGTATAAATCTGAAAAGTTATTTTTTTATTACTTTACACGTCAGCGATGTTATTGGGGAGAGAGAAAAAAGCCCCTTTTCATATTTACACAAAATCTTATCGGTCAGACTTTGTGTAAATCACCGAAAAGGACATAAGCTTGTGTCCTTTTAAAAAGATATTTTTTCCTCCTATATATATATATATATATATATATATATATATTAAGAAAACAATATATTTTGAAATGAATTTGTCTTTCAAATTAATAAATAAAAATATATCAACCCTTATATTTAATAAGTTGTGATCACGATTTATTTCGAATTAAATAAAAAAATATCCTTACTTTCTGATGAGCATTATCTATAAATATAAATATCCAGAAATAAAAAATGCTATTTCTATATATTTAAACTGCTTTGCAACTTTTTTTAAAGCGGTGTTGTTCCCATATGCTTGAACATAATTAAACAGTTTGAATAAAAAAATGACTGTCAAAGACTTTTAGATTTGTTATTTTTTTTTATAGAGCTTTTTTATTTGTTTAACTTGTTATTGTTATGATTTATGAAAATAATATAAGGAAATTCTATTCTCGTATTGCGTTAGATTGATTTCTTATATTGCACTCGTATAAAAAATTGAACCTCTTATTTAAAAAAAAAAAAAATCAATGGGTTTCATTTTATTTGTTTCTTAATATAAAATATATTCTTTTCTACTATGTGAGAAAAATAATGCCCAATAACATATCCCGTTAAGATAGGGATTGCTTATTGTATTTCTCTCCCTTTCTAGTCTTTGTGCGTGGATGGTGGCATGGTGCTAAGCTTTTCCCTCGTCCAGTCCAATTGACATCTAATCTAAGCAGCAATTAGTTAATAGTTAAACCGCTCTCAGTGCGGAAGCATGCTTTATGTGTGATATATATATATATATATATATATATATATATATATATATATATATATATATATAGGCTCCCTCATTTCTTATCCTGTCGACTGATATGGTGGAAAAAAAAATTTATTATTATAAATTTATATTACAATTAGTACATAAATATAATAAATTGTTGCAAAAACTTTTCCGTTGTAGCAACATGGGAAGTGATTTTGTCATATATATATATATATATATATATATATATATATATATATATATATATATATAGGGATAGGATATTGTAACACCCAAGTTATGTTACACCCAGTCAATCTCACCGTTAGATCGCTTATGTTGATCCAACGGTTATATTTATTTCTACCTTTGTATGATCATGATTTCCCAAATTTAAAGTAAAAGCATTAAATATGGGAAATCATAACCATACAAAGGTAGAAATAAATATAAAATATTAAATTTGGAAAATCATGACCATACAAAGATGAAAATAAATATAACCGTTGGATCAACATAAACGATCTAACGGTGAGATTGACTGGGTGTCACATGGGTGTAACATAACTTGGGTGTCACAATATCCTATCTCATATATATATAGGGGTTTATATTTTTGTAGTTGTTGTACGTGCAACAATCAAATACTTGTCATATATATACTTGAAAGCATTAAATACAGGAAATCATAACCATACAAAGGACGAAAGCATTAAATGTGGGGAATCATTCATAAGCATACACCTATCGGCTATTGTTGCTGTACGTAAAGCGGCTATAAAAATGATTTTACCATATAAATATATATATTTGGGATATGATCCTTTGACACCTCATCTGAGAGCCGTTAGATCGAAAAATATCTGTAGTGTCACATGCTTACAAATCAGAGTCGTTGATCTTTTTTGATCTAACAGCTCTCAAATGAGGTGCCAAATTTCAAATTTGACATTGTATCAAAGAATCCTACATATATATATATATATATATATATAAGAAAACAATTTCTCATGCTATATAATTTATCGCGAAAGAATTGTGGGCCCCACTTAATAAGGAAAGAGAAAACAATCCAAACAGGCCCGTATCTTTTTTTAGTTAGCAGAAAAAACATTTTGGAAATGTTTGATTGTGTTTTTTTTTTTTTTTAAAATTATTTTGTAGAATTGTTATGGAAATAATTATTTTCTATGTTTTTTTTATTTTAAAAATTGAAAAACAAAACAAAAAATAAAAACAAGTTCTCTAAATTTTATTCTAAAAATAAAAAGAGTTATAGTTTTAAATTTTCTTTCTTCCAAAAAATAGACCTGACCCGAACGTTTTTTTCTATTTTGAAAATTAAAAAATTATTTTTGAAAACTGATTTCAAACAAGCCCTTTGTCTCCAAAAGGAGGAGAAATCAATTGCGCTCTCTCTCTCTATCTGTATATATATGTATATTATATGAGGTTTACTTTTGTCATTTAATATGACACAATAAACTTTTCTACACACACAACATTTTGTGGGGTCCACATTTTTTAAAGAAAAAAGAAATAAAAGAAAATCACGGCACGCAAAACGAATCTCTATAACATTACACAATCACTTTTCCTACAACATAACTCTTATAAAAACCATATTATATTTACGGTCTTTTTCTTTTTCTTACAATCATTTTTACAATAGTTGGATCAAAATCAATTTGACGGTTGTAAAATGACATTAAATAAGTGCCCTTGATTTGATTTTAATCCGAAAACCATAAAAGTGGTTGTAAGAAGGTTGTGAATATAATCTCATATATATATATATATATATATATAGGGCTTATCATTTCTCACGCTGCCGTAGATAACTTTATCTCCGGCTACTAAATCATAACATACAAAAATGGATTAATAGTGATAAAGAAAGAGAGAAAAAAAAGGAATCATAATCATTCAAAGGTGAATCAATAAATATAAAGAAATAAATAATTAAAATGACGGAGTTTTAAGGTGGCCGAAAATAAGCTTATCTCAATTAGCTTGAGAAATATTTTTCCCATATATATATATATATATATATATATATTAAGTAAAGTTAGCATGATAAATCTTTCCTACAAACTAAACTTGTATACATATAAAAGTGTATGTGTGTGGGTTCATATATTTTTCTTTTCACATGAGCCTCCATAACATGAGAAATATATATATTTTTTTTTTGGTAAATAACATGAGAAATATTAATCCCCAAGTAAAATGAAAATAATATAGATATTATTAAAGAAAAAAAGGAGTGTAAATATCATGATTTCTTATTAGTGAAATCTTTTGGCTTTTGTAGAGATCTGGCTTTTTTTTTTTTTGGAGATACTGTAGAGAGGCTTTGATTATAAACAAAAAGTGAAAGGAATAATATAACCCTTTACGGCATCTACTTAAACGGAAAATAAGTGGTTGGAATAATCCAAGCTTTGTTTGAGTTAATACTAATAACATCATTAGATGAATGGAACTTTTCAACAACGAAATTGATTTTCAGCGTTTGGCCCACCATTACCGCAACCAATTTTGATAACACAAACAGTGTTTTAGATTTGGCTATTTGAACTCCCAAAAATTCACAATGCTACACAAAAATACGCCTCCGATTCAATGAACCAATATAATTGCTTTAATGCAATGTCGTTAGGTGCATAGACAGCGGTTTAATACTAAATATAAGGCTACTTAAATAATTACTAATTTATCAGCTATGGCACTACTGTATCTGCTAATTATTTTCTTAAGATAATCAATAATTAATTAACTTTAATTCTCAGTTATTTTTAAGGTACGTAATTCGTTAACCTCTTTTTTTTATATGATAACAAAACGGTTAGATATTATATTGATTGAATAAATAATAATATTTATTATATTTATAACGACTATTAAATATGTTAACATATAATTTTTTTTTACAAATTATAATAAGTATGACCGGTCATACATTCTTAATTGAAGTATGACCGGTCAGATATAGCGTAGTTAGTAAAAGTTTGTAAATATAATATTTCACATAAAATATTAATATATTTCTTTTAATATTATATTAATTTTATATATTATATATTAACCGTATCATATGATGTGTGTATGTGTATATTGTATTTGTTCGTACTCGCTGGCCACACCCATTAAATGCAGGATGTAGGATTCTCTTTCCACACGAAGGGTTTTACCAAGATTGTGTCAAAACATAATTGTTTCGTGGTACTGGTTGGACTGTGGGTTCGTCCATCCTTTTATAGTTTTATGTGAAAGTTTCCGTAGATACAGTCATTCAGGAACTATAAAGACTCGTTATGAATTTGGTCTAAACATGTTACGTTTCTCTATGAACAAGCTTTCTAGTGTGGCAGTATTTGGTCCTCTCGTCTCAATTGAACTATATCAAGTTTATGTCCTTGAATCGGTGGGTGGGGGAAGCCCTGTACCCCTAACTAAGGAAATGTCTATTTCTCTAGAAAGCAACTATTTTCCTCTATATTTTTAGCTTACTTTTTGGGGTAGTTGAAAAAAAAAATGCTGTGACTATAATTAATATACAGGTTGCTTAAATATGTTATAGCAAGGTAGGACCTGCTCTTTAGAATATTTCATTGACGGCGTTGAAGAATAGCACCGGTACAAAGTTGTAAAATTAAACTCAAATCAGTTCAAGTAAATTTTTTTATTAACTAAAATTCAAAATAATAGGTAGCTAATTAAATCCTTCAGATTAAGGTAAATCTTGCCCTTTAGAATATTTCTTTGGTTACGTTGAAAAATAAACAATGATGAAAGTTGTAAGATTTGAACTCCAACTTTTTTGTGTACAACACTCACATATGGATTGGGGCATTGTCCCAACTTCCAAGTTCTAGACATTATCACGTACGTTAAAACTTAAGAGATGACAATTTTCCTTTGCAGCCACATCAATCATTTCTCATCTTAATTGCTGGAGAATAAGAATTCAATCAGTGATAAATGAATTATTAGCTCGTAACAAACCTATTCTTATATATAAAATTAACTTTTTTTTAGAGTGATTAAATTTGTTTTGTTCTATTTATTAATATTTATTTTTTTTAAAAAAAGTATTTACATTTTTTTAAATTAACTTATGATTTTCTTATAATTTTTAAATTTTTTCACTTTAATCTATAATTTTTAAATTTCTCTTGAATTATATCTCTCTTATAATTTTTAAAATATTTTTGTTTTAATTCATATTTTACCTGAATTTGAAAATAGCTATTAAATGCACGGAATGTTTGCTAGTAAATTTTTTTTTTGCAGTATATGATGATATATGGCTTACGTCGAATGAAAAAAAAATCATTTATATAATTAATGACAAAAAGTTTGGTTATATATAATTCTTGGAATCTTTTTTTCCGATCAAATAAACTAAAAACATAAAAGTATTAGTCTTTATTTCTTATTAAAGTCTATATCTCTATGTTTACCCCCCCCAAAAAAAAAGTCTATATCTCTATGCTTAGTTGCTTACATGCCGCGCTTTTAATTCAGTTCTTTCGGCCACTAAGAAATAATACCTTTACTTGCAAATCTCACCAAGTTTCACGCATGTAATAGGGAAAACATTTTTGCACGAGATTTCAATTATCATGTTGTGACCCTTTGATTTGTGTGTAAAATTTTTCTTTTCTTTTTAATAAATATGGGGTCTACCACTAGTTGAGTTACATAATGAGAATTCAATTCTCATGTAAGATGAGAAAATCAAAACCCTATAATTAAACATGGGTTTCAATTTTTTTATGCAATAGAATATTTTTTTATCTTACAGACACATTTTGTGTGAGGTCTATATCTACTAAAAAAAATATTGCACAAAAATCAAAGGATAACTGATAGCATAAAATAATTTTTGAAAAAATATTTTCCCTATAAATGTATCACTATATTAGTAAAAGGCTTAAAACTTTTTGGTATTTTTATTATCATCTTCTTAAGAGTTAATTGGTATACACCGATAGTGTAAACCAGTTTTATATTGATATTTATTAATATTATAACACATCATTAATATGTATTATCTTTATATTAATTATTAAGAAAATGAAATAATAATAAATAATGTATGCCAAATAAATTCCCTTTATAATTCATTCTTGTACATAATATTTTCGATAGTTTCTGCTTAAGCTTTTTCAAATAAAAAGGGAAATTTTTATGCCAAGGAAAATTGAAGTAAACCACATTGTGATTTTCTTGGAATATAATTCTATAAAATAAAAGGAAGTGAAGGCTGAAAGGGGGATATTGAATCTGATTCTCATCTTTGAGGAGATATATAAAGGGTCGGTTATATGTTTATCAAAAAAAAAATGGGTTGGTTATATTTAAAGGAATAATAAGAAAATTATACACGCACATATAGCTAGCCAACAAGCTATTTTGGGAAAATTTAATTTTCTTCAGTTTTATATAAGTCGATGTTTTTAGGTTTGCTTTTCAGACCTTAAATGCCATGCATTAATCCTAATGAACTGCCCTACATTTGAACCTATATTTCGTTTGATTTATACTATTTCCACGCCACTTTCTGGATACTCCTTTTATAATATGTATACACATAAATATAGAATTTGATTTTAATAATATTCATACTTTTTTTAGCTCATTAATCTTGGTAGTTGATAATTTAGTGCTTCAATTGAATGCTACAAGTTGTAAAAGTAACGGGCCGTCTAGTTTGGGCACCACCTTGCATGCTCCCTCCTGTGGTCCAATCCTTCCTCGGCACGACCAACATATGTGTGATGGGTGATGCACATATAGGACGCGACAGGCTTGAATGTGGGTCAATGCGAATATTTTATATATAGGGCTGGGATTTTTTTACACCTCCTCCCGTTTAAAATATGCTACATGTTTTCAAAATAAAGTCGTTAGATCAAGATAATATCAATGATTCTTAGATAAAGTATCAAATTTTTCATTTGACATCAGTGTTAAAAGACTTATCCTATATATATATATATATGAGTTATGATCATTTTGCACCAGTGTAAGTTACACTCTCAATCTTATCCATTAATGCCATTTATATCTAAGGGCTCGAATTTTTTAGTAATGTGAGCCATTGGATATAAGTATATATATATATATACGAGGTATGATTCTTCGACATCGGTGTCAAATTTGAAATTTGACACCTCATATGAGAGTCATTAGATCAAAAAAGATCAATGACTCTGATTTATAAATATGTTATACCATTGATCTTTTTTGATCTAACTGCTCTCAGATGAAGTGTCAAATTTTAAATTTGACACCGGTGTAAAATGATCCCACATATATATATATATATATATATATATATATATATATATATATATATATATATATATATATAGGGTTAGGATCATTTTACACCAGTGTAAGTCACACTCTCAATCTTATTCGTTGATTTCATTTATATCTAAGGGCTCGATTTTTTTAGTAATGTGAGTCATTGAATACAAGTAGATCAATGGTCAAAATTGAGGGTAAGACTTCCAACACTTACTCCGGTGTAAGAATATCTTGTCCCATATATATATATATATATATATATATATATATATATATATATATATATATATATATATATATATATATATAGGGAAAAATATTTCTCAAGCTGCTTGAGATAAGTTTATTTCCGACCACCCCAAAACTACGTCGTTTTGATTATTTATTTTCTTATATTTATTGATTCACCTTTGAATAGTTATGATTTCCCTTTTCTCTCTCTTCCTTTATCACAATTGATCCATCTTTATACGGTTATGATTTAGTAGCCGGAGATAAAATTATCTCCGACAGCTTGAGAAATGAGACATTATCAACTCATACTAGTGTGAGAATAATAAATCTTATACCTTTAGATATACGGAAATCAATAGTTAAGATATGACGTAAGACTTGTTATTTTTACACCGGTATCAAATTTTGAAATTTGACACCAAATCCTATTTGTTGATTTCAGTCGATCAACGATTATCATTTACTGGGAATTAAAAGTAATTAATAAGTTTGATTCATAATAAATGATAATTATCATATTGTATTTTTTTTAAAATTAATATATACTGCTTATTTTATATATATTTTTTGGATATGCAAGTTTGTTTTTATTACATAAAAAAAGAAAGAAAGTTTGTTTTATTATTAATGCGCGTTAGATACCCGGCATTATTAATTAGTGGGTCACAGAAACCACTGGAAAATTGGTTCCCTATAATTTAAAGGAGGTTTTTATGCTATAGTATAAATGTATGATTATATATTCTTTGAAAATGACAAGTTGTTGGAGAATATTTATCATTCACTCTATAAAGAATTACGATAATTTCTCATATTATTTTTAATAGATACATGCAACTTAATTAATAACGAAAAATGAGAAGAAATTATAAAAAGCATAAATTTAACCCCATAAAAATCATAAAACTTTAATATTTCTTTTGTTGCTCAACACTTATTTATACTAGGATCGGTCGGGGAATCTTGATTTTTTTTTTAAATGTCAAGACCCGCTAAATTTCTAATTTGTAACGAAGTGACAAACCCAAATTATAATTATAAATGATCTTTCTTCCATAAAATAATAAGGATAGGAGAATGTTGTGGGCTAGTCGGCAACAATAAAAAAAGGAAAGTAAAAAGGAATAGTGATGTGCGCGTGGTGTGATTCGAATCTCTATTTTGAATAAGCTAACTTGATCCTTAAGCAACCACGTCATTTTCAACTTACGAAAAGATGACAACATAGTTATATATTAATCCACGTCGTTTTCAATCGGTAATACGCATTATTATTTTTAAATCTTTAAATAATAGAGGAACGCAATCTCCTACGTCCCGGTGCACACAAACAAACTATCAAGATTTAAACGCACGTGTCTCGTTGGAGTAGGGCCATCTATGTCTGTCACGAGATCTATCCGCTTTTAACAAACAAATTAGGTGGGATTTTCATATCAGATTAAAATTGTTGCGTTTTTGCGTAAACATGTGGATCTTGAATGAATATATGTTAAAAATGTTACATACAAAAATTGTAATATGTTATGATATCATATTTTATCTGTAAAGAATCATAATTAATTTTTGACATATTTGTATAAAATTTAGTACTGCGCTGTTGGGAAAAATATTTCTGCAGTTAATGCAGATAAGTTATCTGCAGTTATTCCCAAAACGACGTCGTTTTGTTATAAATATAAAGATTATTATAACTCTAAAATAAATTAAAATTACAAAAACACCATAATTTCCGCCTCAAAATGACGTAGTATTGGGCTTACTGCAGATACCTTATCTGCAATAATTGTAGAAAAAGCGAACCTAAAACTATTTTGTACTTACCATTATCCCTCTTTAAATATGCATTTGTAAAATGTGTTTGAGGCATAATTTTTGCCGACTAAGGACAAGGGAAATTATACTCTTATATTGCATAAGATTTATCTCTCATGTTACACTCACATAAAAAAATGTGTCTATCTTTCTTTTCTTTTCTTTTTTAACAAAATTGGTGCACCCCACTTAACTTGTCTCACAACATAAGATAACTTCTCTATTACTACATGAAAGAAGTAAAGCCTTATTTTTAATGATTCGTATTTGGATGTCACCCTCACTATTTTGTCAAATGTTAGAGTCTAATTGTAACACCTCGTATGCACCTAGTGCATTGTTTATCATAATACTAAAGTCGTCAAGCACGACGTCAACATAAACTAATAAATTTGACACCAAGGCCTCTCCATCAACTATCAAACATGTTAAACTAAATAAAAACACCAAAAGGTACTAATCTATCAGGACTAAATATTATATCATGTTTAATAACAAAACTAGAAATAATAAATGCCATTCTTTGAGTAACTCTTAATATCCATGAAGCTAAGTCCCTTGGGTATTGGTAGCTCCTTCATCATGCGAACCTACTATATGTATGATCTTAATAATTCCAAGGATCTTTGAAGACCTATCCTCATGCACCTTGGTTGACTTTCTTATCCAAAAAGTTAGGTGCTCTATGAAATAACAATCATGATGCATATATATATACATAATTAAACATCATCATCCTATAATGGTAACAATAATATCATAACAACCACCACTGCTCAAGTATGTATCAAACCTCTCAAATTACTCCTTGAGCTTAAACCTTTAAGAGAATTCATAACTGATCTCAAGAAATCCAAAAACTGTCGGTCTTAGGCTTAATTTCCCAAGGGAAGCCTTATTTTTGGCCAAATATTTTAGCAATCACAAACAATTCAAAATACATAGCAATTGCTCATAAAACTCGTAGCATGAATTGTCATATTTTTCTTTTATTGCTTATCACATCTCTATCTCGTAGTATAAGACATTACTCATTATTATACTTGTTACTCATCATGCATGCATACATAATGACTTTATCTCATAAATGCCACAATCACTTTAAATACAAGAATAAACCACGTGTTACAATACGAAAGTAGCAAAGAGAGAAGAGAAATTCAATTCTCTTGGAGGACTTTGTAGCTTATAAACATGTGATGTAATTATAATAGTGTGTTAGTCAGTTTTGTGAATAGTGGTAACAATTAGTAGACTCAGTTAGGTGGTTATTCATTGTATGTGATATAAATAAGCATGTAAGAGCTTAGAGAGGCATCGAATAAAGATTTCAGAAGTTTCCTTCCATTTTCTTCTTATTCTTTCTTTCTCTTTTCTGCCAATTGGTGTTAACACCCTAATATGGGTGCTTTCATTCCATTGAGCTCAGTGGAGTGTTGATGAATGCAATGCGAGTTCAGGAATTGTTAGAAGAGCTTAACTCGTTTTAGCAATGAGTAGACACCAACATGGAGGCAGATGCAAGAGGCGTTTCTGTCACGTCCAACACATGGCAAGGAATCTCCAAGAGTTCAACTGCAAATTCACATTGAAACCACTTCTTCTCATCATAATCCGAAGCACAACGATGGAATGGATCAATGTGCATTGCTCAAAGGAGTGCGTATGGAAATTCCTATTTTCAATGGTACAAATCCAAATAATTGGATTTTAAAAGTTGAACTCTTCTTCCACCTTTAGAATACTCCAGAAGCGTCGAAAGTGCCACTAGTAGGAAATATGGGGAAGACATGGCAGCGGCATAGTTCCAATTGATGTTTAACAACGAAACTATAAACACGTGGAGTTTATTCACGATGGCCTTGCGTCAACATTTTGGTGTTTCAGCGTTTGTCAATCTAAAAGGTGCATTATTCAAATTGACAAAGACATCAATTCTTCATGATTATGTGCAGCGTTTTGAGTCCGTGGTCAATCTAGTTCCTGATCATGATGACTATCCGCTGATGAATTTTTTATTTATGGACTTCAGGCCGAGTTACGTAGTGCTGTCAAATCGACGACACCAATCACTCTTCAATCTTCACTGGGCGATGCAATTGGCTATGTCTTATGATGATCACTATGAAGAAATTAAAGCTTCCTTTTCTAGTTATTTAAAGAAGTTTAATTCGAAATTTTCTTCTCAAACTACTGTTGCGCTCACCCCGGTCCCTACATTAATTGACTCAAAACCAACCTTTAGCCTTACCATCATCATCGAACATTAAATGTTTCTCACATGCTAAATTACATAAGAAGCGTGAAATTGAGCTATGCTACAACTGTGATGAAAAATAATTGAGTAAGCACAAGTGCAAAAATAAGCTCATGATGTTGATAGGTGATGAAATGGACCAAGATTTTTATCCTGATGGTGAACATATAATTTGGCAAACCAAGTTTTTGTTAAACCAGAGGATGTGTCACTCTATGCTTTGTGTGTTAATGAAAACCAAAAATCTTTTACCTTTTTCACTTCTTTGAAAGGTAATGTCATTTTAGTTCTAGTGGATTCAGGAAGCACCCACAACTTCATGCAGAAATAGTTGCCAATGCAACTTAACCTATTAATGGTACGCACACACAAATTATGTGTGTTTCTTTGCAACGGTGAGTTCCTTCTTGCTGATTGTAAATGTTTGCAAGTTCTAATTCGATCCCAAAATTTTCTATTTCATGTTGATTTCTGAATAATTGAACTATCTGATTTGCATGTTGTCTTAGGGATGCCATGGATGGAGTTGTTGGGTAGAGTTACCCACAATTACAATAAGCTGACAATGGAGTTTTCTTGGGAAGGACGTGATGTAGTGCTGCAAGGTTTTCGTGCTTCATCAGTGGGGAATGCAATATCATATGAGGGTTGCGCAACATGTTGTTCTATGCAGCTGTTGAGTGAGAATCCAACCACAATTAAAGTGAACTCAAAGGTAGCAGTACTTGAGTCAAGTTTGCACCCGAAGCTATGGCAAGTGATTCTTGATTATCAAGGGGTGTTTGTTGTTCCATTAGAACTCCCTCATTTTCGTGAAATGGACCACTATATCCATTTATTATAGGGATCCAAACCAATAAACGTTAGGCCGTAGTGTTATGCATATTTCTAGAAAACTGAAATCGAAAGACAAGTTGCTGATTTGCTTATATCGGGCTTCATCTAGCATTCTCAAAGTCCTCCAAGAGAGTTGAACATCTCTTTTTTCTTTGTGACTTCCGTATTATAACACCATCATTCCTTTTAACCATGGTGGAATGCAATTACGACAAAGCCATCAAAAGTCCTAAATTACCTTGTATGTGATTTCTCCAAACTCAAGACTCCAAACAAAAATCTTCACCTCCAATCAATCTTCTTTATGGAAAATAAATAAAGGAGTGCTAATAACAATATGGATGATCTATTATTTGATCTCAAATACTAGCCCCCTATGTTTTTATCATAAAAATTTTAGAGTCATTCAATTCTTATCTTGCTTTTCTGATGGAGGAAGTAAAATTATAGGCTTGGCAAAAAGTTAGAGCCATAGGAGAAGAGAAAGAAAAGAGGAAACAATTACGTAGATTGTTATCATGTTTTTTTCCTTTTTTGTATTTTTTTATTATTTTAAAACACTAACCCTGAGAAAGAGAACTTTACCTCTCACCGAGTCACCTCTCTCTTCACCCATTAGTAATCGAAGCCCACATTTGTAATCTTAATAATAATCATGACCAAATTGGATATAATATTTATGCAATTATACCCTATGAAGCACCGACACTTCAAAAACTCTTACGTGTCGTGTCCGACACTTCCCGATATTCTCGGACACTCCGACACTCTCCGACACTTCAACACGTGTTATAAAAATTCAAAAAAAGGTTAAAGGTTGTGTTGCGTTGAGTTTTTAGTTCCAACTATTAGATTCGTTGGATTACGATTGTTATTTTATTGAGTTTAATATAAATATTTGAGATATTTTATGTTTCTTTGAGAAATTTATGAATATTATAAGTTTAGATTCATTTTTTTGTTAAATTATTGAATATTAAATATAATATACACTGCATAAATTAAAAATATTATTTAATATCAAAACGTGTCCTAACGTGTCGAAATCTAACATTTTTAAAATTAACGTGTCGGAGTGTCGTGTCGTATCGTGTCCCGTGTCGGTATCGGTGCTACATAGATTATACCTTAGGGCTTTATCTTAACAAAATTTTAGTACTTATTAAAACTTTAAATTTTCACCAAACTAGCCTTAGCTGATTATATTAAACTAGCATGGGTTATTGTATTAGTTGGCTAAATATAATAAAAACCCATTACAAATTTGCTTTTCTATGTTGATTTTTGTTTTATTTTTTTAAAAAGACGCGGTTGCTACAATTCAAGTTTGGAGATATTACAAGAATTTCAGCCTATGATATATTTTATCAATATTATGTTAGATCTTATTAGTTCAATCAACTAGCTAGTGGACAAAAAATTTCTCTGTAAAGTCTAGTTACGCATGTTTCTCTTAATTAAACACTATATAGGACGTGGTAGAATTCTCCCTTTGGAATATAGCTGGGTCTCCATATATATCCGGTTGTCTTCTTCTCTCGCAGTCTAGGGTCATCGTTCCTCCCTCTATCAACCCAAAAAATAAAATAATAAAATAAAAAAGAAATCGTTCGGTTCGTATATTAATGGATATAATCAATTATATACATGTAAATTTATTTTTGGAGGAAGCATTAGTATAACCTTCTTCAAATGAAATGGAGCAATTGTGATGGACCAGTCAAAGGGTTTTTTGCTGATGGTGGTTTCATTCACAGCGTACAGTGTGGACCCCGTATCGCGTCTTCCCTCCTCTATTATTTGTCTTTAATAAGTTAAATCAAATTAAATACTTTTTTTTATAGCGTTTAGATTTATATTTATATTTAATGCATATTTAAACCAAAACCTTGTCGTAATCATGATTATAGTTGATGTAACCATGAAAGGAACATCACGAGCAACCTACAAAAGCCTTAAGGGGTAGACTGGGTCTTGTGTTGTCTATTGGTAATGGTGGGATCCATCTATCACTCATAGCCTTCAACCAAAGCAAAATACTTTTTCTTAATCAAAACTCTTCAGCTTCTATATGTCAAGTATTTTAGTTCAAACTTCAAAGTACTTTTGTTTTTTTTAATAGTAATTTATTATACTCTGTAGAACGTTAATAGTTTTAGTTATAACGTCAATGTAAAATGAGATACAATAAAATGTATGCAACATACTTGGCTATAAATGGAAAACTTCCTGGGAAACTAAATTATTTGCAAATTTTGATTCATGATGATATGATTGCTGCCTCTAAGATATTGTTCAATTGGTTAATGACTGGTTGACCTAGTTCTATTGCATAATTAACCCGAATGATAAGTATTCTTGACTTTCCCTCCTGCACGTGATTTGATATTATAACCTATTAGGGTATTGTGACCTGTATTATTTGTGAAACTAATTACCGTAGTGGCGGAACCATCAAAGTATTTTAATCAGTGCCAAAAAATTCAGTTGGTGTCAAAATAATTACAGTTATATATCTACGTCCAAAACGTGGTTAATTCTCAAAAAATTTGAAACATGATTTATTATATTTAGCTACGCTTGAAACGTGACTGAATTAGCCAATGTCAAGGTATCTGCTAGCACCAACGTGACTCCACCACTGACGGTATGCTATCATGATTAAGAGACTTTTTTTTTGGGTACATTAGGAGGCTCTTTTAACAATTATCTTTTCTAAAGTTTGAATTTTGATTCTCTTCAAGCATTTAATCTCGAGAATTTATGAATGTAAAAAAGTATGTTAGACTTTTTAACGAACTCGTATAGTTATATTTTTTTAAAATTTGAATTGATCAAATATCAAATATATAGCAGAGTATCAATTAATTTAAATTATTTGTGATTGTACTTTCATTATTAAAATGTTGTGAACATTTTCACCAAAAAAATAAAAAATGTTGTGAACATTTAAATCTATGGGCCCGGTATTATGTTGGCGTGTGAGCCTCATTCATATGCTCTTTATTATAGATATAATATTATTATTATAAAAAGAGATTCTTATTATATATATATATATATATATAAGGTAGGATCAGTTGACACCAGTGTCAAATTTTAATTTTGACACCTCATCTGATAGCCATTAGATCAAAAAAGATCAATGACTCTGATTTGCAAGCATGTGACACCATTGATCTTTTTTGATCTAACGACTCTCAGATGAGGTGTCAAGATTGAAATTTGACACCAGTGTCAAAGGATCCTACCTCATATATATATATATATATATATATATATATATATATATACATATATATATATATATATATATATATAAAAAGTGTCAAGATTGAAATTTGACACCAGTGTCAAAGGATCCTATATATATATATATATATATATATATATATATATATGAGCTTATCATTTCTCAAGTTGTTTGAGATAATTTTATCTCCGGCTACTAAATCATAACTGTAAAAGATGGATCAATGGTAATAAAGGAAAAGAGAAAAAAAAAAGAAATCATAACCATTCAAAGATAAATAAATTAATATAAGGAAATAAATAAACAAAATGACGTAGTTTTTGGGTGGACAGAGATAAATATATCTCAAGCTGCTTAAGAAGTATTTCTCTCTCTGTATATTATGGATGTTCCTTCAAAATTATACCAAATCATTTTGCTCTTGTAAGGTTATATATGTATAAGGGTCCTTTTTTATGTTGTCGTAAAAAAAATTTCAGCAACTAATTATAACTATGTATTTATGGTAATGCATAATTACAATATTAAAATTATTTTTTTTCTCTTCAGAAATTATTTGCTGATGTGAAAAGAGAAAAAAAAAAGTTTTTCGATTATAAGTATATATTCCCGGGAATATTATATAGTTATAATCGGTTGCTGCATATATATATATATATATATATATATATATATATATATATATATATATATATATTTATTGCAGCAACATATATAAGAAGTACATTTTCCTATATATAATGCCTAAATTCTCAACAAATTTGACCTAGGTAGTTCACAAAATGAAAGAAGCTTGTTTGTTGTCTACAACTATATTTTCCAGATGGGTATTTTTAGATGTATAAATACTTAGTCTATAATTTTAAAGAAGTAGTTCGGTGTATAAAATAAAGATGAAAGCATTGAGCTTAATAATTTTAGAGTAAATATCAATTCCTAACAAAAAAACATGATCCCTACTTTGGTCCCTTACAAAAAAAAATTAATTGATTGGTCCCTATGAAATTCAAAGTGGACCAATTTTAGTCCTTTTGAAAGACTAAGGTGGGTCTTTTTTGAATTTGTGAGGGACCACGATTTCAACTAAATCTACTTTGAGTTTCTTAGGGACCTCGAGACTAATTCTTTTTTGTAAAAGATTAAAGTGGAATCATATTTTTTTGTTAGAGACCAAAAAAAGGTATTTACTCGTAATTTTATTTGAATAACACTTTACATGCACCACTTTATTATTATTATTATTGGTATATACTTATACACAATAAATAATTGTGACCATTGGTATATTTTACAAAGAACTTATCTTTGCTTTATTTATGTTGCACATATATGATGAATATTCCCTTATTGTGATCTTGGATTTTTATTAGAGTAAAAGGCCAAATTGAGTCTGACTAATCTGAGAAGAGTCCAAAAGGAGAATAAGGTTCTCTTGTCTTCTTTAAAAGCTATGTATAACCTACAAAGCCTCAAAGGATAGGTGTTATCGTTATCAAGACTCAAGAGTGTCCACAAGAAAAAAAAAATGCAAGTGTCCACACACTAGTCGCACTACCTTGAGAAAAGTCTTGAAGACCATATATATCTTGGGAGCGGCTTCCAAAGAGTAGAACCTACAACCAGGAATATCTATTCATTCCTTAATTGCTGCCTCATCTGTGGTTGTTCTCTACATTGAAACAAACCAATACCAAAGGATACCTTGTATGTATGCACACACACACGTAAAGGTTTGTCTAGGAGTGATAATTCGGGTTGACACGTCATGAGATACTTTGACACGAATACAAATACATTCAACACAAATATGATCCGCTTATTTTGCAAGAGACACGACAGGAATAACTCGTCAACTTCAAAGTATGTCACTTATTATGCAAGTTGACACGATATAATACGGCATAAATAACCTATCAATGTCAAAGTGTGACGTTTATTATGCGGGTAAACACAACACGATAATATACGAATAACTTGTATACTGAATATTGCTTTCATCAATGTTATGTTAACACAACACAACAAGACACGAATAACTGTAAGAAGAAGATTAACGTGAGTCAAGTTCATGTTTAAACATAAAAAATTTTGCGGATAATTTTTGCCTATACGAATTTGAAAATGGGTCAATCGGAGCACGAACGTCAGCAGTTCGTGTTGAAAATTGCAACCCATAGATATGTCCTTTGAGTTTCCGAGATGATAATGATTCATCAATTAATAATAATAATAATATTGTTCTCGACCGATATATGCTCCATAGGCCAGCTAGTAAATTTGCCTTTAATTAAGGATTCCTCAAAACCGTGCTTGGCATGTGCTTGTAGCTTCGGATTGCGCCTAACGCCATAACAATTATGATAGCATACTCTATTGCATAAAAATAAATCTTTTCAAACAAATTATCTCGAAAAGTCTAAACCCCTTTATTTACTCACATGTCCACAATAACATCTTTGACTACAATTATAGGGCTCTTGTCCTCATGTATGCACATTCTTCTAATACAAACTTTATCTCATTTGAAAAATGACTTGAGCATTAGAGTTTTTGCAAGTGCATACCCGAGAGCCTTGATAGAGCTTGCCAACGTTATACTTGTGGACAATGGAACAATAAGGGTGTATATGGGCTAGATGACGTATAAGGGGCTTATAGGCCAACATACTTTCAGATTAGACCTAACCTAGACTAAGTGGTAAGTAAAACAGAATAGATTTGAAAAAAAAAAGCCTATTTAACAATTAGATCACAAGCTTATTATAGTAACCCAAACCTTAAAGTCTATAGGTCAGCTTATTTAGTGTCACTTGTAATTATAGGTTATGCTATCACTAGTCTAATATTGGCAAGGAGCTGTGTGTTGATCTATGGTCTAATTTGAATACTCAAATTTGCAGAGATCAATTTATGTTTCCGTAACTTCTCGTTTGAAAAATGTATCGAAGAGATTAATTGGTAGTTATGAGAATTGTTTTTATTTATTCATGTATTCTAATTTCTTAAGTAATTCATATTAATTTGATTTATTAAAAGTGAAATTATAGTAGCCTAATAGATCATGCTAAGTCTTTTATTTCTAAATTATAGGTCATACGTATAATTTAAGAGTTTAATATTTCTCATACTGTAGGAGATAAATTTAACTCCTACATACACATAAAAGTGTGTGTGGCTCACATAAGAAGAGAGGGAAAAAAAAATGAGCTCTACATATTTTTATATATGTGTAGAAAATAATTTCATTTGCTATAATATTAAAAACACTAAACCCATAATTTAAACTTGCGTAAAGGATTTCTCCGGTCAATGGAGATAAGTTATCTTCGGTAAGTTCAAAATGACGTCGTTTTGAGACGGAAATCAAGATATTTTTGTAATTATAATATATTACAGAGTTATATTAATCTTTATAATTATAATTTTTTAATCTTATAACGCGAAACGACGTCGTTTTGAGCTCACTGGAGATAACCTTATCTACAGTGACCGAAGAAATACTCTTCCCTTTAAACTTTATTAAATTAACAAACCAAAATAAAGTTAAAATATTTTATATAGACATTGCTAACGGTAACCCATTTAAAGAGATACCGTGTTCCCCTTGGAGAAGGCCTAAATGGAATAACATTTGCACCGTTTACTAGCGAAAGATATGTTGTGGAAATGGCACCATAGCATATAGATAATATTGTTTAATAAATTTCTTTATTAATATCGACCACACATCTCAAAAGTTGTTAGGCTTTTTGTTGCACAGGAAAAGTTGCCATTGGAGCACTACCAGATTCCACTTGTTTATATTATAACTTTTCTTTCTTTTTTTTCTTTTTTTTTTCTTTTTTTTTTTGGTACATTGCCGGGAGGTATCTCTATTCAACCTTCTCCGGACACCAGGCCCTCGGGATACGGCCCGTTTGGGCTAACCCCAAAGATTTTCTAAGAAACTGCTTGAGGCAGGATTTGATCATGCACCAAACAATCCCTTGAGAGCTCAGCTGCCAATTGAGCCACCTTCGGGTTTTTATATTATAACTTTAACTTTCCCGTAGTAGTCCACTGATTATTAGTCATCTAAATTCTATATCTTTTTTTTTCTAGTTTCAGCTTGCAAAGTTACAATTTTTATTTTTATGAGTGTGGAGATTCACGTACTCTTCATATATGAGCCTGAACACTCTCATTATTGCCTATAGTTGTTGTCATTTCTTTTCAATTTATAACGATGAACTATGAAAACTTAAAAAAAAAAAAAAAAAATCTTAGATGAACCACAGAAGTTCTCTATGGGTGATAATCCTGTTCGGGGCGGATTCAGAATTAAGGCTTTAAATCTCTCCCAAAAACGATAATGGGGAGGATCAAACACATACTCTTATAATCACTCTCTCCTGCTCAGCTCTCATACGCCAACGGAGCTACCATTGTTTGGTAAAACTTAAAAAGTTTAGTCTTTTGAACTCACAATTTATGTGTTATTTACCCCTCTACATGTATAATTTGATAAAAAAAAACATAATTGTTGAAATAGTTAGCCTCATAGGACACATGGTCATTTTATCATTTATGTTAATTTTTATTTGATAGATTGTCATTGTTTTGAAATGAAGATTAAAAATGTCAACTGCAAATGATGGAAGGATATCATATAGCCAATCACTTTAGTGATGAAAAATTTCTTATAACCAATGGTATGTATATGCTACATAGAGTCTCACACTATTGTGTTCGAAATAATGGACTAAAGCAGCATAAACCATATATCCAATCAAAACTGCAACATTAATATAAGATTATCTTTAATGGGGTCTATGCTAGCTTGTTGTGAAACTGATATGTTTCTTTTATAAAAGAAAAAGTTTTGACAGGAACATTGTCTAATATATATTTTGGTCAGGATGGAGGATCATAGACATATATTGCATTAGTTTCTTCAGCATAATACAGCCCACAATCATGACGTAGCTTTATAGGTCTAACATTAGCCTTGGCATCAATTCTTCTTTTCGGTTTCAAGTTCTTAATTTGGATTGATTGGTTGTTGTAGTGTAAATAGACCAAACTCTGGGCCACGCCTATATGCAACAAGCTAGAGAAGCCGCAAAGGTAAAGAAACATAGAAAGGAACGTAATTCGAACATCTCGCAAGCAAATGATCTAGATAGCATTAAAGAAAAGCCCATAATTAAAGTGAACTAAATAAACTCGTCCATGATTATTTTGTTTTAGAGAAATAATAATTGTTGTTTTTGCAATTTCATGATAAAACTTAGGACTTTATATTTCTCATATGATAGGAATTAAATTTTTTCTTATGCACACTCAATCAAAGTGAGACTTATTATGAAAGAGAAAATAAATAAATCAAAAAAAGTAGAAGCACGTGGATCGATAGGTCTGTAGGAGTGGATCGATGAGTCTGTAGGAATGTATCATCTACTTATGCAACATGAGAACTTCATTACCCTAGAACTTAATAAAAAAAACGATTATTTCATGCATTTAATCGTTTCGAAACATGTAGTTAACCTTTTGTTTATTTTTCTCCGCTTGAAAAGTGAGGTGTCTATTGAGTCTGAATAGTAGTCTAGCAAGGCGATAGGTGAGTTGTTCATCTCAGAGTGACAATTTTGATGGATGGATAATAAAGCTTTAGAAAACAACTTTTTGAAAAGAGGAATGGTGTTCCAAAGCATTAATTTTTGTTTTATACCATCCTTTTTGAGGAATGGTAGGCAAAAAGAATATACAACAATTTGTTCTGGGATTCGTGAAGAAGTTCTACCTCGCAGGGTTGTAGCAACAATCAGATCTTCACCCATAAAAACATGCAGGTTACGGAAAAAAAATTTAAGCTCCCGTCCCATTTAAAATTTTTGTGCTCCCTCTCAATCTAATTTTTTATTTTCCCATTTTATCCCTGTTTTGGTTTTGATTTTTCTTTTTTGCCCTCTCATATGTGAGTGGGAGCATTTAAAATTATATGAGCCTGGAGCATATAATTTTCTCTCGCAGGTTACATATATAGGTTAGAGATCCGAGACTCTAATATATATATAGGCTAGAGATGGGAGACTCCAATATATATATATATATATATATATATATATATAGGAAAAAATATTTCTATAGCCACTTTAGATAAGCTTATTTACAGGCTAACCCCAAAATTACATCGTTTTGATTAATGAAGGGTGTTATTGTAATTTTATTTATTTTCTATCATATACATTTTACTAAAATACCCTTCATTAATTCATATAAAATTACATAAACACCCTTAATTAATCAAAACGATGTAGTTTTGGGGCTAGCTGTAGATAAGCTTATCTAAAGTTGTTGTAGAAGTACTTTTGCCTATATATAGGGTAGGTTATATTTACAAACTTTTTGTTTACAAACTACATTAAGTATGACCTGTTATACTTCAATTAAGAATTTATAACCGGTCATACTTAGTGTAATTTGATAAACGAGTCCTTCCCTATATATATATATATATATAAGAATGAAAAAGTAAAGTAAAGTATATATGTTCTAGCCGGCCCACACAAGCTCAGTATGCTAGGGTCATTTAAAGGCTCAATTGTAGCTCAATTAATTAGTATTCCACATGTGAGCATGTGATCCCCATAGCAGGGAATCTCCCTCTTCCCTGTATATCTCATTATCGTACACCACGATAGTGAGACAACAAAGTCTCATAGCAAAGTTGAGGTATTGACTAATGATTTTTGGCTCATCATCTCTCTGTCTCCTCACTAAGGGATATTCTCCCACCTATATAAAACCCTCCTCTCTAACATTGAGGACACACCTATTATCTTACACATTCATGAGTTGTTGCTTTGTCGGATTCTAGAGCCACCGTAACTTTACACACACCTTTTTTTCGTAGCCCTTCCTGCTATTGTAAAATAGTGAAAAGAGTGGGTTGTTGTTCCCATGAGGATTGATTGACCAAGCAGTAACTTACTTATATAACCAAAGTTGGATCGATTTTGGAAGTTTTTGAGAATATGATGTTGATTAAATAAAACAAAATTTAAAAACAATATTTTTGATTTTCAAGATTAATAACTAAGATCAAGGACTCAAATAAAGACGATTTAACTTCAATTAGCGACGAGCGTAGCTAGGGATTCAACTTCCCCAACGGCTTCCTGACAAGTCTAACCTTTCATGCAATCAACATTCAAGATCAATTATCGACAATTTTTTCTAAATTAACTAAGCCTCCAATCCTGCGGTAAATTTAGTTATTTACTTTATTCAAAATCCCTAATTCCTTAGAGGTCTTTCTTAAAGCAAGCATTAAGAGCAAGAATCATATAAGTCGTAGAATTCGTGAACTTATGCCTAGAACATGCAAACTCTAGCAATTAACCAATCGGAATCAAGAACGCAATATTCCTACGACATACAAGATTCTAATGCCCATTCAAGATTGGTTAGATCATAAATGAGACTAGGAATTGAAAATAGATTAATTGCATAATTGAAACATGGATATTGATTATAAGTAAGATTAAAACAGCGTTCGGGAACCCAGTGGTTCCATCTTGCCCTAACTACATAAAAGGTAGGGGTGGCAATTTAAGACACGACCCGCCAACCCAACCCGGACCCGACACGAAATTTTCGTGTTCGGGTCAACCCGTTTAATAAATGGGTCGTGTTCGGGTTGGAAAAATATAACACGAAAATATTCGTGTCGGGTCACGGGTCAACCCGCGAACCCGCTCTGACCCGCAAATATATTTTTTTTTATTTTTTCAAGGTTATTATGGTAATTTTATTGAATGATATAAAAAAAAAATATACACTCTAGGTTTTTTTTTATTGAAGATTTTTTTTTGTTATATTGCAATTAGATTTGGTGTTTTTTTGGGGCGAGTCGTGTTATAAACGGATCACACTTATATTATAAGATTTTTCGGGTCGTGTCGTGTCAACCCGCAGAAAAAGTGGGTCGTGTTCGGGTTGAGAATTTTGACACTAATAATTAATCGGGTCGTGTTCGGGTTGAATCTATTCGTGTTCGTGTCAGACACAGGTCGACCTGAACCCGACCCACGAACACGATTTGCCACCCCTAATAAAAGGAATTAGTTTTGCATATTCATGGAAACAAAAACTATAGATGAAAGAAAACTAAAGAAAAACATGGAAAACGTAGTCGTTGATCTGCACGGTGAAGCTTCAATCTCCTCATCCGCTCCTCAGGTCTGGAATAGAGCTTTTCTTCCTCCTAAGTCATCTATGGCCGCCCAAGAATGAACGGAATAACCCTAGATCGTCCCTTTTTAATGAAAATATCCATGGGCCTTCATTTATGACGCTGCTCGCTCAGTTGCTCGCTCGTTCGAGCAAACTGGAGAGGTAAATGGGATATCGCGCTCAATGGCTTGCTCGTTCGAGAAAATTGGCGAACTAATTTTATGAGCTTGCTTAATTACTCGCTCGTTCGAGAAAACTGACGAGGTAATTTTATCAGCTCGCTCGTTCGAGAAAATGAGCGAGCATACAATAATTCTGGTTTTTCTTTAATTCTTCTTGAATTTCATGTTTTCCAACTTCAATAATTCTTGATCATTATAATTTATCATATTAAACCTCGAAATAACACAAAAAGAAGTTAGAATCATATTCAAATATCAAAACTCTAATTCTTTTGCATTAATTAATTTACACTATGTTCTTGACCATTTTTAACATTATTTAACATATCTTTAATCCTAAAAATATAGTGTCTTTGACACTTATCATGTTTTTTATGTTGTTTGAGATGATTTTATTTCCTGCACACTCATAAAAATGTGTGGGGCTCATATTTTCTTTTTCTTCTTTTCACATGACTCCATACACTTTTATGTGTACGTAAAAGATAAAATTATCTCCTACAATATGATAAACATTAATTCTATAATTAACTAATTCAATGGGAATGATAGAAATAGGATAAGACATAGGTTAGAGATGCGGGAGTACATGATATATTTAAGAATGAAAATGTGAAGTAAAATATATCTATCCAAAAAAAAAAGAGTTAAGAATGAATTTAAAAGCATAGCTGGAGAGCTTCGTTACCACAGAAGTGAACATTCAATAGTATGATTACTGTCTCAAGTGGTCCCGCTATCCAGAAGATCTAGAAGAGAATGACCCACGTAAAGCCAAGAAAAAATTCACAGCTAGAGAATCTTGAACCTCCAAAGGTGCATCCAACGATGGTTATGTTTAGGTATAAAGATTGACTAACTTGGTCAATTATTTTTTTAAAGGTACGTGAATGTTTGAGAGAGAGAGAGGATTCTTTAAGTATGCCATGAGCATACAAGCATTAATGCAACTTACAATAGTATTGGAAAATTATTAGAAAACAGTATAAATGGACTAAAATTTTAAGAATTATGTCAAAATAACTATAACATGCAACTGATCAAACGCCAAAGTGGGAGAACATTTAATCTCAATGCTAATACGTATAAAATAAATATTTAAACCAGCTAGCAGCACCCATAAAACACCCTCCAATTTAAAATGTAATTACATCGATGAGTCATTGGCCGGTAAATTTTTTTTACATAACATTGATGCGTAGCATAGTATTGGAAAATTTCATTATGGTATGAATAATGAATAAATAAGCTAAAATAAATTATACAAATATGAAATAAATAAATAAATAAATAAATAATACTAAATAATAAAATTCACCACAAAGGCGTATTAAGATGTTGTTTGCTTAGTGCATGATAGGATTTAACTGTATTCTCCATGAACATGTATACTCACTATTAGCTAAACCCCAATTATAGCAGCCCACAAAGAAAATAAATGTATATTTTTTTAACAAAGGCCCAAAACTTATTACCAAGAATACAGTTAAATCCTAGTAGAATTAGGAAGTTCTCCCTAATTTCAGAATAGGTTAGTCTTTAATTTTTTTATTACCAACTCTCTGACCTTTGTTAATCTGTCTTATATTGGGAAGTTCTCCCTTTAGAAACTCATGGCAAAAAACTTATTCTGCCAAGTGGGCCTAGCTTTTTGAAATGCAAAAAGCTGAATTTTCTTTTCTTTTAACTTGTTTGATACATCTTTTTTAATTTAAAAGTTATTTTTAAGTTAAAGTTAAAAAAAATATTAAAAATAAAGTTAAAAGTTGTTTGATAATTATATAAAAAAATTATCTTAAAAATTATTTAAAAGATATTCATTTTAAAAAAGCTAATACAAACGGGCACAAATGTACGATACAAACAGGCACAAAAGCTAATAAAAATTTTTCTTTTCTTCTAAATTTTTTTTACTTTTGATTTTTTTTTTTGTTCAATATAAAAAAAGCTCTTTTATTATAAGAGAATTTTTAAAAACATGTTAAGTTAAAAAAATATTAAAAAAGACTTTACAAACAGGCACAAATGTCATACCAAGTGGTCACGTGAAAGGTTTAGGTAATTTGTATATGGTTATATGTTTAAATCTCAGTGTTTTTAATCGTATAAAAAATATATATTTTTCTCACTTTTAACTTCTCATATAACAAGTTAATTAAACAAAAGAATAATGGGTTTATTTTTTCTTCTGATAAAATTATCTCCAACAATTCCAAAATTACATCATTTTTTGGATGGAGAGAATTAGTGAATTGTGTTTTGATAAAATTCATATGAAAAAGGAACAAACAGAATTTCTAAAATATTATTCATTAATTCTCTTAATCCCCGGAGCGACTTAGTTTTAGAGTTGCCGGAGATAATTTTATCCACCGTGGTAAGAGAAATATTTTTTTCAATAATAATTAATATTGTCATTCTTATTTATAAGATGATTTTTTGAAATTCTATAAACTCAAAAATATTAGATTTATTTGTACGAAAAAAATATTAGATTTATTGTCAATAATAATAATATAAATATTGATTTTATTTTTCTTCACATGTTTGCTTAAAAAATTGCTCCCGGGGATTGCATTCTTTAATTGAATAGTTAAAAAAAAAATTATTAAATTATCTTTACTAATAAATAATTTGATCTTTAAAATTAAGTTATTTTGAAGTTAGGTCGAAAGCCCAAACCTTAAGCCCATTGAGATTTAGCCCGAGATAATGCCAAGAATTCAATTTTTCTTATATTCCTGCTCTCGTATTCTCTTTTATGTTATATTATTAGAAAGAAAAAATTAAAAAGATCTCACATAAATAATGATAAGTCTATTATAATTATTTTTTGTATTTTTCCTCTCATATCTTCACCCAACTGCAATGATATTTACATATGTTTTTTCTTTACAAAATATTCAAACATTTTTTTTGATAATTTATTAAATAACACATTGATCTAACTATCTCATGGGTGTATTGGATTAGGATTTAAAAAAAATTTGAGATAAAAAATCTTATAGATTTTAAAAGATTATTCAGAATTGGAGGGACTTTAAAGATTTTTTTAAAAGATTTTTTTTACAATCAAGATTTCATAAGATTGGATTTTAATAGAATTTATAAGATTTGAAAGGACAATATGGATTTATAAGATTTTAAAAAATTATATGAATTTTTAACAAACATTCAAAATTACAAGAGTCAAAAAAGAGTAACAACTAAATGCAATGATATTAATAAAAAAAAAGTAAAAGCTAATGTAATTTTCTAAAAAAATATAATATAATTTTTATCAAAAACTCAAGATTTCTAAGTAACAACTCTCCACATATCTAAAGTTATACTTGTCTCCATACCTTAGCATTTTCTCATTCCTGCTCTTGGGTTTGAACAATGGGTGGAAAATTATCTTCTTCATTTGGTATCAAATATATGATTATAAAATCCAATTTTTTTATTTAATAAAATAATTCTAAATTTGCATATAAAACATAAAGTTCATGGTAAAATTTCGTTTGGAATTTTTTTGAATTGATCTTGGAAATCTCGAGGGTTTTGTTATAGTGATGAGAGTTTTCTAATCATATATCGTATGCATACTTTTGAGTATTCTACGAAATTTCGAATCTGAATTTTTGGATTTATTTCATGAAAGTTCGGAAAATTTCTTATATTATTTTCAATCGATACATTGAAACATTAAATTGCTTTACGGCTTTTGAAAAACAAGTTTTTAATAATCTATTGACACAAAAATCATTTGAAATCATTTTCTATAGCGAAAGAATTTCGTTCATAAATGTATTGTCACGAAATATATGACTCATATTATGAAAGTTTCAATCTTTTTTTTAAATTGATATTGTTTTACTAATGTAAAATGAAAATCAATTTGAGGGTTTTAGTTACCCTGTTTTGTTCCACTGTTTTATGTTGTTTTTAATACAAAAATCACACATTTTTTGTACCAAGAAAAATTGCGACTCATGGCTCGAAAAATCATTTTTAAATCTTTCAAAAGCTTCCAAAAATTGCTAAAAAATCTATTATGTTTTAGATGGATTATATTAGAATCTTGTTGGTTTGTTATTTTTCTATTGTTTTGTGATGAAAGTCGTTAAAAAATCTATTATTTTTTAGCTTTGACGAAGCTCCCGTGGCGGAACTCGGTTTCGAGCGAGTCAACCCGTCAACGGAAAAATAAAACACTGCCATAGAGAAATCTCAAGAAATCCTAACGGTTAGGGTGAGATTGTGAGAGAGCCATCCTATTTATATTTCTCACTAAAAAATATCATGAAATCCACACAAATAGAAAATCCATTAAAATCGTCACATTTTTAAATACCATGGAATTATTTTTCCTTTATTTAAAATCTTGATTGAATACCAATAAATTTGGACGGATTAATATTGGTGACTTTTTTTTCGATCTTTAATATAATCCATTAAAATCCTTTAAAATCTCAATCTAATACATTCTCTAAAATTGTTTCAAAAAAAAAAATATATCAATCCTTTAAAATCTCAATAGAATCCTTTAGCAGATTTATTGTAAAAAATAAAAAGAAGAGACAAGGCAGTAGTTTCCGAGGGCAACGGTCTAAAATTGTCAAAGGGTGTTCGTTTGTATGGTTGGAACATGGCTTGGGTCTCTGTTTTTCCGCAGGGCCGTCCATTATATTCTTATTTTTCAATGAAATAGAGACAATTCTCAGTCTCTTCTATTTCGTTCAACCATTTCCTGTTTCTTTCTTTCTTCCTTGTTGTTTATTTCCCTCCCTCTCGTACGCAAACCCATCATCACGTTTGGGTTTGTGTACAACTTACCATATCCTTGTTGTCCCCAGATTTTTTGGTACCCATCTCGTACTTTTTCAACTTGCACCTCTATGCATTCTTCTTTATGGTTTAGATTGTTGTTGTTGTTGTTGTTGTTTTCTTGATCATGGGTTTCATTGATTGCATTTTCTTACTTCGTCTAATTATTTCATAGATAAATTTGGCTGTTTTTTCTTCTTTTTTTCAGTAGTTGCATTCTGCTTGATGGTTTTTATTTTTGTTGTTATATATCATGATTTTGGATCATGGGTTTCTTCAATTGCATTGTGCTTATTTTGTCTAACTATTTCACAGACAGCGTGAGTATTTTGATTCATAAAAGTATAGAATTTTATCATAGTGTTGTCACAATGATCGTTACCCTTCCCAGCAAGTAAAAGTGTGATTTTAGAGAAAATATGAGACATTCACGTGCAGGAATTTCATTTTTGAACGTTTCCCAAATATGGGGTTCGATTTTATTTTTTCTTTTTTAATTTTATTATGAGGTTGTTATCGTGGGTGAACTTGGTATGCGTCTAAATGTTATGTTGACTCGGTTCATGCTTTGCTGAATTTGAACGTTTTCTTTTCTCACCCGCTAAATTCTAGTTAGCTTCTGTAGCAAAATATTCTATTTTTGGTTCAACTGTTTTCGTTCAATATAAGAAGCATTATTGAAAAATCGACTCATGTATTCAGACTAAGATTGGTTTTATTTATTTTAATCTTCAATGAGTGTCCTTTGTTGTTTAGGAAATCTTAACGATTGAATTTTTTTTTTTTTTTTGAAGAATTTTAGGAAACACAAAATGTTCTTTGTTATGTTTAATACATGCTAAAATAACATGTTCATGCCCACCAGGTTTTGCATAATCTGAAACCAGTTTGGTTGTCCTGAATGTGAAGATGTTTGGGTTCAGAAAAGCACCACCAAAACCTGCTTCTTCCGGTTCAGATACTGAACCGGAAAAGAAGACAACCCTTACTCCTGATAGAAGAACTACCTCAGAACCTATCCCAGTAGTACCAAAATCTAAAGGAAACTATTTTGATGATGATGATGATGATGATGATTGGGGGAGAAAAAAGCCTTCCACCACTTCATCCTCTTACTCTTCAGGGGCTGGAAAAGACAGGTACAAAAATGGTTTCCGTGACTCTGGGGGCCTAGAGAACCAGAGTGTTCAGGAGCTTGAAAGCTATGCAGTGTACAAGGCTGAGGAAACAACAAACACTGTTAACAATTGCTTGAGGATCGCTGATGACATTAAAGAGGATGCTACAAGGACCCTTGACATGTTGCACCAGCAGGGTGAGCAGATAACAAGGACTCACAATATGATTGTTGAAACTGAGAAAGATTTGAGTAGGGTATGTGTTTCTGATTTCTTTTTCTACTGTTGAACTTTTTGTTTCTATCAAAGTTCGCATCTATGAAACACCGACACTTCAAAAATTCTGACATGTCATGTCCGACACTTTATGATACTCTCGAACACTCTCGGATATTTCGACACTCCCCGACACTTCAATACGCATTATAAAAATTAAAAACAAGGTTCAAATGTTGCATTACATTGAGTTTTTAGTTCCAACTATTAGATTTGTTGGATTACGATTACCATTTTATTGAGTTTAATATAAATATTTGGGATATCTTATGTTTCTTTACAAAATTTATGAATATTATAAGTTTAGATTCATTTTTTTGTTAAATTATTAAATATTAAGTATAATATACACTACATAAATTAAAAATGTTATTTAATATCAAAACGTGTCCTAATGTGTCAAAATCTAATATTTTTTAGAATTAACGTGTCAGTGTGTCGTGTCGGACTATATAGATTTGCATGATTTTCAGTGATATCATGATTTTGATGTGGTAAGTAGCATTTTGGTTACTAATGTCATAATGTCCTTTATCATTTTCAACTTACAATATTATTATATACCATGCTTTACGTAATAGATATAATAAAAGTATGCAATGATGTCATTTGTGTTGCTCCTTCTCTTTCTGGTTTTCTTTCACATTGTGTTTATAATTCAAAAAATCTACATGGTGATCATCAGGGTGAAAAGCTCCTAAACAATCTTGGGGGCATGTTCTCTAAACCCTGGAAGCCAAAGAAGACCCGGGAAATTCAAGGCCCAGTAATTACACCAGGTTTTTTTTTTTCTCACCCTTAATCTTATGACTTAACATTTTAGTTATTTATTTTACGTAAGACCAGGTAACATGTAATATTATAATGGAATATGGTGTGTGAACAGATAATCCATCCAAAAAGAATATAAAGAATAAGGAAGACAGGGAAAAGTTGGGCTTAGCTCCTCTGCCTAAGGGTCGCTCTGCTCCTACCACACCTCCTACTGAACAAGCCAATGCCTATCAGAAAATTGACGTATGTGTTTTATG
Organism: Gastrolobium villosum; assembly: GCA_032173675.1. Lineage (NCBI taxonomy): Eukaryota > Viridiplantae > Streptophyta > Magnoliopsida > Fabales > Fabaceae > Gastrolobium > Gastrolobium villosum. The sequence continues at coordinate 115,899 of JAVKPL010013638.1, read as the reverse complement.
TTATGTCTATGAGATATTGGTTACCTAAGCAACATTTTCATTGGATATTATTCTCATGATGTTACCAAAACAGGTTGAGAAAGCCAAACAAGATGATGGACTCTCAGATTTGAGTGATATCTTGGGCGATTTGAAGGGTATGGCTGTTAATATGGGAACTGAACTTGAAAGGTAAAGCCTTTTGTTATACTGTAGTAATATTATTATTCTTGTTGAGATATATAGTCCCACATTAGTTGGATGAACAACTAATGTGGAGTTTATAAGGCCTTGGGCACTCCCACCATTTGAGCTAGCTTTTTGGGTGGTGTATCCCAAGATTCTTTACATGGTATCAGAGCCTCACCGTCCACCACTTCGTGTTGAGATATATAAAATCATCAAAAAAACCCTTATCTACCTGTTTAAGCTTTTGGATGAATTGGTTCTTTATAATTCTTACTCATGTATAATGATGATTGCAGGCAAAATAAAGCTCTTGATCATCTTGGTGACGATGTGGATGAGCTGAATTCTAGAGTCAAAGGTGCCAACCAACGTGCACGCAAATTACTATAGAAGTGAGAGATGATAGGCTCAGAGTGTTGCTCTATTGAATTTATTCAATTTTTTTTTTTTTGTCTGCAGTTATGGTGCTATGAGTTGCCTATGACTAATTGTGATTCGTTTTTTGTTTTTAAAGTTTGCTCTCCACAGCTTAGTGAGAGCATTTGACAATGGTAGAGGATTTGTTCCTGTTTGGAATTGTTCTGAATTTTTTTTAAACTACTTTTTAGAACGAGAGCAACAAAATAAAAAGTTGCCTGTTTAGAATAAATATAGCGAAATCTAGTTTGGGTGAATTGTTACCAATATGTGTAAGGAAAAATTGCAGGTTATAAATAAATTATAATATCATGTTTATATTTGGTATTCAAATGTTATTATTATAAACTATATTTAGTAATAACGTAACACTTGAATATGTGTGTGTAAACAGTCACTTTTTTTTTTTTCTGAGCAGACAGAATCGGATTCTTGTTTAGCGTGCTTGTGGAAAACTAAAATCTGTTTACTTTTTACTCGTAGGGGATGGATATGTTTACAAAAATTTTTTGAAATTTTTTATAAATTACACTATGTTCTCCCTAAAGAACATAGTGTAATTAGTGTTCTTTCGAGAAAACATAATATAGTTTATAAGAATTTGTAAATAAAAAAGTTTATAAATATAACCTTCCTTTCCTCGTAAATCAAACAACTTGAATTAATAGTAAGTCAGAAATTATTTTTTATGTTTACGTCATGAATAACAACTAGTCAAACACAATCATCCATACATAATAATAACAATAGTCATGAAAGGCATTAAACCTAAAATACAATTTCTCCATTTTTTGCCAACTTTCTTTTTGTTTGGCTAACCCGGGAAGTCACAAATCTTTGAATTCCATATTAATGTAGCTAGTAGCATTTCACACATCCACATATGCCCCATCCCAACTTCTCAATGCAAACTCCATGACTAGTTTTGATGATATTTAAGAGATGGTGATTGGTGACTAAATATACCCAAAAATTAATTGAGTGAGGCCCTCACCGTTTTCTCGGTCATTACATACCCTCATCATGTGTCTCTTGCTTTGCATTAATACTCTCTCATATTTTTCCCCCTAAGGTCATCATCATCATCGTCGTCATCCTCTTCATCTTCTTTCCTCCTCTTACCCTTCTTTTTCCCATCACTTTCTAACCCTCTAAATGCACAAGCATCACTTTTCTCTTATCCCTCCTCTGTTTCTCTCTGTTTCAGAAATGAAGAGCTCTCTTTCTTCAACCACTGTTTCTTCTTCTAGTAAGCTTATGATCCTCTTGGTCCTACTTCTCTCTCTCTTTTTCTTCTCTTCAGTCAATTGCAGACTTTCCAGCCATACTCTCCCATCTTCGACTTCCACACAAAACACACACAACCACCAACACCACCATCATTACTGTGATTCTTTTTCTAAAAGAAAACCACGTTCTTTATGCACTGAACTGCAAAGAATCCACCACAGATTACATAAACCAGTTCCACCCTCGCAGGAGAATGGGATTGATCCAAGATATGGTGCAGAAAAAAGACTAGTTCCCTCTGGGCCAAACCCACTTCACAATTGATTATACCAATTCCAAAGCCATCAATTTCACCAGTATCAACATCATTAGGTATATCTTTATTCCACAATCTGCATGTACAACTTCAATAATATATCTTTAGGCCAAAACCTTTTCCTTCTTTGTTCACAGTTTGTAGTTATGACCTTTCTTGGTAACCTTTTGTTATGGCTCTAGATACATGCTTAATCTTCATCAAGTTCTTGCATACCCACGACGCAAGAAGAAGAATATTTATACATCAATGGCTAGAGCTACTATGGCATGCAGAAAGAGACAATCTTTGGAAGGGATGTTTGCTTAATCCTCACAAACCGAGATTAATATGTTACTTTGTTATAGGTTCTATATGCTACCTTTATTTTGTATGTGACCAAACTTGTATATTCTATTGAACTTTTTTTTTTTTAATTTTTCCTTTTTCCTTTAGTCTTTTTGGGCAAATCCCATTTCCATGCTTGTTTTTGGTTTTTTTTATGTCTTGCAATTAGGATGATAGAGTTGTGTGAGAGAGGGTAGAGAATGTTGTAGAAAGGAAAAGGTGAATCTGAAAACAAGCACGGAAATGGGCCTTTTTGGGGCAGCTTTGAAGAGAATATGGTTGAAGGTAGAGGTCAGGATCAAGAGGACCCCATGAGTTTCATTAATATGGAGCCACCAAAGGACAAGGATGTATCCATTTATGGGTGTTGGTCTGTTTCTAAGGTCAAAATGGGCTCATTCTTGTTACAATGTCTGTCAGCAACATTTTTTTTTTTAATTTTAAATATTCATTTGTAGTTGGTATTTGAATTAATAGATATGACTTTTTATGTTGCTTTTTATGTTGCTTTTTATTATGCTTGTATGTATCGTATTATGCTTATTTCTTTATTTATTTCTCACAGTTGGATATGTAATTCCTGTCCACGATGATTTAAAAGGTTTATCTATTATTATTAAAATGCATTCATTATTATTACAACAAGTGGAAAAAGGTTGTTTGTTTAATTGGAGTAATTTCAGGTGTAAAGCATGGGTTGCAAATTTCTGCTCAATTAGGTTATAGAAACAGTTGGAACCACTATGCACTAGAATATGTATGTGGATATGAATGAGGGGGTAGGCCTACTTCACTACTTCAATGAATTTGGTCAAGCAAGAAAATAAAATTGATGTAAAGGGTGTGATGCTTAATGTAAGAAAATTAATCTCGCTATAAAAGGGGTAAGGAGTAAGATTTCTAAAGCATAAATGACATTATTATAAATGTTACATTGGATGGATGTTATAGAATTTCATTTTAACTCCTTTGATTGCCCTATACTTGAGATAAATTTATAGACTTGAGTTCGATTTCAAAAAATTTCTGCTAGTGGGTAATTTGTAAGTAAGTTTTCAGTAACTATTCAATAAATCCACGGGCTTGGCTTATCCCATCTTAATTTTTGGTTTGTACCCCAAAAATTTCTCTTGTTATCTGAAGTGACGGATAAATAAAATAAGTTTGAACCCATTATCACATGCTAGGCAAAAGATAAATCTAATAAATTTAGATTTTGTATTAATATATTCGAGTAATTGTTAACAAAGATGACAACTCTTTTTCTTGGTTGTAGTCATCATTGTTTGTTATAGTTATAGAAGTTTTTTTTTTAAGATAAATTTTTTGTTTAAAAAAAATTACAATAATTAAATAACTTATTTAAAAACAAATTCACAAAAAAGAAAAAGCATTTTAGCGTTTTTCTCAACAGTTAAAAAGAATATCTTCTAGCTTACCAAAAAACAAAAGAATATCTTCTAAAGTTTATCTAAGCAAAAGCTATATTATAAAAAGGTTTTATAAGAGTTATGTTGTAGGAAAGGTGATTGTATAATGTTATAGAGATTCGTTTTGCGTGTCAGAGTTTTTTTTTTTTGCTGCGGGCCCCACAAAATGTTGTGAGTGTAGGAAAATTTTTCTGGTCATGTTAAATGATAGATGATAAACCCATTATAAAAAGCACTTTTTTCAAAACTTATTTAACGGCACTCAAAACAAGGAAAAAAAAACTTATAAAACAAATTTTAAATTTTTTTTTTCAATTCTACCGACACTTCAAAAATTCTAACGTGATGTGTCCGACACTTCCTGACACTCCAATACTTGTTGCAAAGACTCAAAATTTGAGTTCCAAATATTAGATTCGTTAGATTACGATTATGATTTTATTGAGTTTAATATAAACATTTGGGATATCTTATATTTCTTTGCAAAATTGATGGGTATTATAAGTTTAGCTTTATTTTTTTGTTAAATTATTGAATACTACATATAATATACACTACATAAATTAAAAATATTATATAATATCAAAACGTTCGAAATGTAACATTTTTCAGAATTAACGTATCGTATCCCATATCAATATCGGTGCAACATAGTTCAAACTATAAAAGATGTGTTAGCTTCTCAATCACTCTTTTCTTTTCAAAACTCTTTTTGTTAACTTTAAAAATATTTTGAATCATTATGATAAATGAGATTTTATAGGCTAAATAACTATGTTTCCACAAAAAAAAAGTTATTCAATTCATTTATTTTTGTATCAGAATCTTAAATTTTGGAGTCTGCTTTTTTATGTTTGATAAATGGAGTCTACTTTTAATGTCTAAAAAATCACAACTCGATAATAAATAATTCAGAATAATAATTTTATAATACTAAAAAAAGCTGATTAGCATTTTTCATACTTCACTCTAATATTATTTATATTAAATTTAAAATTAATAGTTAATTAATTTACAGATTTATAAAAATAACTGTTATACTTTTAAGAATAACTAAACTTTCCCTATTGCATGAGTTATAGATAATTAGTTAGTTACTCAAACTGTTATTTAGTTAATACTAATAATGGTACAAATTGAAGTTTTGAGGATCAACAATTATATTAATTTGTGAAATAATATCTCTTTTTATTTTAGATATTAATTGATATCCACAACCCTAAAAAATCTGACCTAATGTGATTTCAAGTTTATGTCTCTTTACCTTTATCAGGAATTGTGATTCTTAGGATTCAAACCTAATATGGCAAGTCAAACATTGGATTGAAACAATACCTCCAATCTCATATGCTTAGAGATTATGGATGTTTGATACATCTGGCGTCAAACCAGCCAAATAAAACAAGTGAAAATTATTTGCTCAAAGGGGATGGTTAGTGTCACGACCGCTCTAACGACACTTATTTATTTTTTCATGATATTTTTTCTTTTGGTTTGAATAAAAAGGAGTATGAGCCAATTAAATTGAGCCGTGTGGCATGGTCTGATTGCCTTATATCTTAAAAAAAAAACAATGAAAAAATATTTTCTTTCTCTTTAGTATAAAATACTCGCTTTTCCACATTCATTCACCTCAAGTATTAAATAATTAAAATTGTTAATTAATATATTATTATAATTATTAATTATGATTGTGATAATTCTTAATTAATACTAATAACTAATTAATCATTAATAAAAAAATTGTAATATATTATTAATAAGTATTAAGCACTTTATGAATTTTCATCAATTTTGATAAATCAAAATTGATACAAACTTTCTCTTATGGCTTTCAACCAGTGGCTGCTTCAACTTAGCAAAATTCATTTTCCCTCCTATTCATCTCTGCCATAAGCCCTTTTGTCTTTACCTCAATCTCTCTTTCACTTGTAAGAGTCAAATGGGAAGGTTCACCTATTCAAATCAAAGTATTAATACTTGAAAAACACAAACATAAGTTGGGTTAACAAAGGACATTTCAATTTGATGATTCAAAAACCACAGAGAAAAATGAACTTAAAATAAGCTTATTGTAGTGCTTATAATAACCTTTTGTCTGGGTGGGTATCAGGCCATGGGGTCTTCAATACGACTCTTTCAACACAAGCACAAGATCAGTTACCCAATGAATATTGGCATGATGGAGAATGAGAACCACGACTTGATGAACCCATTTCAAATCTTGAGGATTGGAGGCCATGCTTTGTCATACACTCTAGCCAGCTTCCTTTTTAGCGTAAGAGCCTAAAGCTCTTTAGTGTGATGTATAAGGCTTCATATAGTATAAGTTTATATTATACTTTTCAGTTATTTGGTGTGACATAAGCTTATACAGCAAAACTCCTTAATACATGAAAATGATATATAACTTAATCAGTAGGGGTGCTAAACAAATCGACTCGTGAATGCTTGAGCTTACATCTCTAAAATTGGTTGTTGGTATCAAGCTTGAACTTGTATAAAAGCTCGTTTAATAAAAAAAAAACTTTAGGCTCCAATTCAAAAACTCGGCCTTAGAGCCTCTCAAGCTTACCTAGTATTTTTTTTTTTATACTACTTGTAATAGCCCTCTCTTTTTCCTCAATCCATTTCACCCAATTTTATTGGTTAAACTGACTTTTTAAATAATTTTGTTTTATATTATGTTGTTTGGATATACATTGAATTTATGAATATTTATGGAATTACTAGTGTTGTGGATTATATATTATGTTTGGATAAATTTTTATTGTCTTATTTTTTCTAAACAGGCTAATAGGCTAAACCAGATTTTTTTTTCTGTAAATAAGTATATTTATAACAGGTAACGGGCTTGGTTAGATTGATACATTTAAACACGAGCTTAGCCTTTTAAGACCAAAGCTCGGCTCCGCCCGTTAACATCCCTATTAATCAGGCCTAAAGGGGTGAGATTAGGCCTGATAAAGGATTTATGTATTAATATTGCTTACAAGTACAATTATCAAGAACTAATATATCACTTCAATATTAATATATTAAAATAATTTTTTTAATATATTAATTTTTGAAATATTGGAGGATATTATCTTACGCAATACCATACCAAACGCTGGATAGTACTAAAATTTAATCAGGTCTTATACTATTAGGCATTATCATATACTATGCACCAAACATGCCCTAAGATCTCTGAAAACAATTGAGCTAATTAAGATTGTAACAGTTTCAAGTAGGGGTGATAAATGAACCAGTGGCCTTTGGCTCAGCTCGTAAAGGCCTGAGATTATATGCCTAAGATTGGTTGTTAGAAATAGGCTTGAACTTGTATAAAAAAGCTCGTTTAATAAAAAGGCTTCGGGCTTCAATTCAAAAACTTGGCGTTAGAGCTTTCCAGGCTGCCCTAGTATATTAAAATTTATTTTTTATACTACTAGTAATAGCTTTCTCTCTCTCCTCAATCCATTTCACCATATTTTATTGGTTAAAAAAACTTTTTAAATGATTTTGTTCTATATTATGATGTTTGGATATACATTGAATTTATGAATATTTATGGAAGTACTAGTGTTGTTGATTGTACATTCTGTTTGGATAAATTTTTACTGTCTTATTTTTTTTAACAAGCTAAATCAGGCTTTCATTTAGGCCACAAGCCGATAATTATATTCATAACAGATAACAGGCTTGATCAGGCTGACATATTTAAACACAGACTTAACCTTTTAAGACTAAAGCTCGGCTCGAGTGGGCATGTTAACATCCCTAGTTTCAAGTGAAAACAATTGTAAAGGTGGTTAAGTGATGTGAAAAAAAAAATCAGTTTTTGAGGTAAGTCTATATTCTAGAGGAAAATCTATCCCCATGTTAAATTTTAATATCATAAGATTTTAAATAATTGGAATCTTATCAAAATTTGAACATATCTATCTAGATGAAGATAAATACAAAATTTTCACATAAATCATGTCACAAGATCCATTTTAAAAGGTTATTTGAATTTTACCAAAATAAAATAAAATAAAACGAGAATGAGATGTTTTTAATAGTCCAATATGTTATTTATCCTTCTTCCCTACCAAAACACTTGCTACTAAAATAAAACAAACAATTTTTTTGAGATAATTACACTAACCTTCTGTTAGCATTAATTAAACCGACTTCTTCTTATTTCAAAAATTATATCCATTATGTTTACCGAAAAAAAAAAAAAATCATATCCATTCCCCATCTGTATTTTGAACTAAAACATCCATGTAGCTGGATTCCAAAAAATAAAAAATAAAACATCCATGTAGCTGCGGTTATTTTCTTATTGTTAACACAAGGGGAGAGGTTTGTGAAAAGATGACTGAATCTACTAGTATATACATTCTACACACATAAGAAAAGGGGTCACTTATGACTTATTATCAAGTCAACAAAAAAAAAAATCAGAGAGAGAGAGAGAATAATTCATGAAATGTGCCCATATTTTGCAATATAAGGACCAAAACATGGTACAAAGTCATAGCCAATCACAAACAAAACAGGCCAAAATCCATTATTATAATAAAAAAATATTTGCAAATAAATACGAGAGTGTGTGTATGTAACCAAAAAAAAGGAAAGAAAAAAAAAAAAGAATAGCATAAAACTTCAGTGCCGACTAGTGGATGTGAGATTCAACTCGATGCCGCGTTCGCTGAGTCTCAACTTAAATTAATCAATAACCAAAATCCCAACACTATTTTTCTTTTCTCTCTCTCTCAAATCCCAAATTTGCAAAATCTGAATTACTCACACAGTAAAGAGAGAGAAACATCACACTAGTTCATAACAGTTCAGATCTACGAGGAACATTTTGCAGTCTCCGAAGAACAAAATAAGAAAGCGATTTTAGAGTGACAAGGCTTTCTTGAAGCGCCCTCAAAATGGCGCGGATACCCTTTATTTTACTGTCCCTAATCCTCGTTTTAGCTCTATCAATTCCCAACCTTGCGCACTGCAAGACCCTCAAGCGTGACGGTAACGCTACCCACCTCACACCGACCCATGTCGTTATCTCTTAACTTTTCCCCGGTTCCGTTCATGGGGTTGTCGTTTTCGCTTTTTCACGTGATGGGTCGAAATCGTTTATGATTTTTTTCTTTTTGTTGAATTTTGCAGTTAAGGCTTTGAATGAGATCAAGGCTTCTCTTGGTTGGAGGGTGGTGTATGCTTGGGTTGGAGATGATCCTTGTGGAGATGGAGATCTTCCTCCGTGGTCTGGTGTCACTTGTTCCACTGTTGGTGATTATCGCGTTGTCACCGAGCTGTGAGCATCGTATCCCAAAGCTCTTCACTTGAATTGTTTTTTTAGTTTTAGTTTTTTGTTTTCTGGAACTGATTCGATTGTTATGCTATCTGGAAAAAAAATTGTTCTTTAAGTCCAATTATTATTGCCATGATTTGAGGAGTGACATTGGTGTAATTGGTATTGGTATCTTTTTATTTGCAGTGAGGTGTATGCGGTGTCGATTGTTGGACCTTTTCCTACTGCAGTAACCAGCTTGTTGGATCTTACACGGCTGTAATTATCTTCCTTAAAATTTATGCTACACACTAATTTTTGATACTTGAAATAGCTTGAGAAATATGTGTTATTGCCTAGTACCTACGTTTGTGTTGGAATTGGATGTTAGAGAGGCCAGTATGGAGGGTTTTACATGTATGTTTTTCACATAATCTTGCATAATCACATGGATTTTAATTGGTTGGCAAATGATAAACCCTTCACAGTACAATAGCATATTTGAATAGTTGTTGTGGTGGACGGTGGACCATGAATTTAGTCTATCTGGTATTATATATGATTGAAGTCCAAGCACTTTTTACTCTAATGTACAACTGTGAATGATTTAGCGTACAGAGAGAGATGGAGCATATGTGCATCAGCAGAAGATTCTTTGTTAACTAAAATGATTGTGAATAATATATTCACAAAGGTGAATAACTGTGGTCTGTTTTTGCATTTGTTTATCAGTTGTAAAACTTCAAATGGGAGATTAAGATACACAGTTTAAGATGATGTATTGTTCGCTTACAGTTTATCTACCTTTGGTTTTCTTTTCTTCATTTTAAATTACAGCATTTGTAACATTTAAGTACTTCCATTTTGCCGCTTCCTTTCAAGCTCTTATGAATTGAATTACTGTGTGCTTATGGCAGGGATCTCCATAATAACAAGTTGACTGGGCCTATTCCACCTCAAATTGGACGGTTGAAGCGTCTTAAAATACTGTATGAATTTTATAATCCCTCTTCAACTTTGGTTTCTCTCTTTGCATTTTGTTCTGATATTTTCATACGATGCAGTAAAATGACTGACAAGTTTTTCATGCCAATAACTGTTTTTGATTTATGAAGATTATACTTTTTCCACTGCTTTTAAGGAAACAATTGATGATTTTCTGATGATTTTGGTTCTATTATTTGAGCTATGTGGTTTATTACTGGCCTGTGTTTCCTTCCAGAAATTTGAGGTGGAACAAACTACAGGATGCAATTCCTCCAGAAATTGGGGAGCTTAAAAGTTTGACACATCTGTGAGTAACTTTTACCTTCCTGATAACTTTGAACTTTTTAGTCTTTCTTTCCCCATTTGTTATTTTATTTACAATTGAGATATCATATCTTATGCAGGTACCTTAGCTTCAATAGTTTCAAAGGAGAAATACCCAAGGAGCTAGCGAATCTTCCAGACCTTCGCTACCTTTATCTTCATGAAAATCGTTTAATTGGTAGAATACCTCCAGAATTAGGAACTCTACCAAACCTTCGGCACTTGTAATATTCAAATCCTTTTAAGAATCTCCTACTACAGAAAAGACTATTTATATCTTAATCTCACATTAATTGTGCCCCATTGTAATACTGTTATGTTTGTAGGGATGTTGGTAATAATCATTTGGTGGGTACCATAAGGGAACTCATTCGATTTGAAGGTTGCTTTCCAGCTCTACGCAATCTGTAAGTTCTTGCTGGTGAATTATTTCCCCGGACATTACCTTTTGATCTTAAGTAAAATGCAGTGGTCTAAATATTAACAAGTTTTGTTCTGATAACCAGATATCTTAACAATAATTATTTTACTGGAGGAATACCTGCTCAACTTGCTAACTTATCTAGTCTTGAAATCTTGTGAGTATCGCTTTTCTCTTCTTTCCCTCTGTACCACTTATTGCTCTTCCTCCCTACTCTTTCTCTCCCTCAGAGAGAGTGTGTGCGGCTGCGCATGTGCGTGTGAGAGAGAGAGTATTTCCAATCAATAATGTTGCTGTTTCAAGACTTATCTATTATTCCTTGGAATTTCCATAAAGTGTTGATTGTTTGTTGGAGGCAGGTACCTGTCCTACAACAAAATGTCAGGAGCTATACCATCTAGCCTTGCTCATATTCCTAAATTGACATACTTGTAAGTCTGTCTTTCACCCTAATTCTTAGATAGTTTGCTGGACTAGTTGTTGAAGCATACTTTCTGAATAGCATTTGATTGGAATATACATTACGAGCATTGTGTGTCAAACATGGGACTCTGGATTTATTTATTTATTTATTTTCAAAGCAGTTGATTTTTGTATTTTGTTACAATAATAATGTTTTTTAATTTATTTTACATTTGCTTCCTAATATTTATGCATTTATTCTATGGTTTATAAAAACATTCCTTGATGACTGATATATTGTAAATTATCACTGAAAATCCAATGGCATGGACACGTTTGCAATATCAGCTTATAGAGGTCATATAAAAGTTGATGCAAATGTGGATATGCCCTTCTTGTCTTGAGACCTATAGATATACTTAAATACCTTACTTTTAGGCATCGAGTTCTCTAATGCAATATAAGAACAAGAAACTCGTGTTTTAGGGCCTGTTTGATTGTGTTCTGGTTTTTTTGTTCTTAAAACTGTTTTGTAAAATAGTTACGGAAACAGTTGTTTTTTATGTTTTTTTCTTTTTGAAAGTTAAAAACCAAAACAGAAAACAAAACAACTCAAACATGTTCTCTAAATTTGATTCTAAAAACAAAAAAACAGTTCTAGTTTTCAAAACATTTTTTACGAAACAGGCCTTACCAAACGAGTTAGACTGTCAAATATGTTCTTAGATACTAGCAAGAAATATTTTTGGCACCTATGTGAAGTGTTGGCAATTTCAAGATTGTTTTTTTAATATTTTATTTCAGGTACTTGGATCACAACCAGTTTTCAGGGAGAATTCCTGAACCCTTTTATAAGCATCCATTTTTGAAAGAAATGTGAGTTTCCAACAAACAGAGTTTAAGTAAATCACCTATTATCTTGTTCATTGAACTGAGTAATCGTATGCTCTTGGCAGGTACATTGAGGGAAATGCATTCCGGCCTGGTGTCAACCCCATTGGTTTGCATAAAGTGCTTGAAGTTTCTGATTCTGACTTCCTTGTTTAATGAAAATCAAGATATTTTTTTTTCCAAGGAAATTTACGTGTATAATTATTGAAACAATAGTTCCTCTTATCATCTCAATGAAATAGCCAAATAGATAATTCAATTTTTGTCTATTTTGTGTGGTCATTATCAATAAATAATAGTTTTAAGTTCACGATTTATGAGCTTTTAACGTCTCTAAGACCAAGAGTTGATTGTACTATAGATAGTTTTGGAGACTTGATATCACCATCAAATTACACGAGGAGTCCCCTCCCCAACAAATGCTTGTGTATTTTGGTTTGGATTGATTTTTAAGAGGAAAAAAAAAAGTACAACTGTTTAGAGTAGAAAAACCAAATTAAACACGACCTATGAACTAAGGGACACTTCAAAATTCGTGGCGTGTTCTATCTGACACTCACCGATACTCCAATACTTCTCGACTTCAATACTTGTTGCAAAAATTCAAAAAAGATTCAAAGGTTATGTTGCGTTGTATTTTGAGTTTCAACTATTACATTCCTTGGGTTACGATTATTATTTTATTGAGTTTAATATAAATATTTAGAATATCTTATATTTCTTTTCAAAATTGATGGATATTACAAGTTTAATTTTATTTTTTTGTTAGATTATTGAATATTAAATATAATATAAATTACATAAATTAAAAATATTATATAATATCAAAATGTATCCTAACATGTCGAAATTTAACATTTTTTAGAATTAACGTGTCGAAGTATCGTATCCCGTGTCCTATATCGGTATCGGTGCAACATAGAATACGACTAATGAAGGGTAAATATTGAATTTCCCAGCGTAAGTATAATGGACATGTTAAATGCTACAAATTGATTTTTTATTTCAGCGTTTTGGCCTTGTGAGTATCTCATTTTGTAGTTTCAAATTCCTCTGTGTCTGGTTCCCTGCGTTAAACGATGTTTTGGATGTTCATTCTGTGACAAACGACATGGTTGATGGACCAATAGAATGGTTGTTGCAATCATTCCACTAGCTAAGAGAAGCTGGTTGAACCCTGAGTTATCTAATTATTCTAGTCTAACTGCAAATGCATCTTCTCCAAAACTGAGTTTATTTCTGCCATTTGTGGATGTGTTTTTTCACCAGCAATGAACTCAGTGACAACCCCATCAATCTCAACTGAGCTGCAACCCGGTGCCTTGTCTGCCCCTTTGTTTTTCATCAAATCCCTCACCCTTCTAGCATCAGCATGTTTCCCAGAAGCTGCATACAAATTAGAGAGTAAAACATAGACCCCACTGTGATTCTCTAACCGTAAGAGTCTTTCAGCTGCAAGTTCAGCCAGTTGAGCTTGTCCATGATTGCAGCATGCACTCAGAAATGCTCTCCAAGCCAATGTCTCTTCAGAGCCATTCCGTGTATTGTTTATTCTTCTCATCATAACCATAGCTTCTTCAAAGAGCCCAGCTCGGCTTAGTGAGTCAACTAGACAACTATAATGTTCACTCTTGGGCTCAATTTTGTACACACTACACATTTTATCTAACAACTTCAAACCTTCATATGCCATTCCTGAATAACTACAAGCAGTAAAAAGAGATACGAATGTTATATCATCAGGCTTTATCCCAATCTTTTCCATAGCTGAAAACAGCTCGAGTGCACTTGTTCCATCTCCATGCATTGCCATACCAGAAATCATAGCATTCCAACATACAATGTCTCTCTCTGGCATCGAATCGAATAATCTTTTAGCCAAGTCCAAGTTCCCACATTTAGCATACATATCTAATAAACTAGTACTCAAACGAATGCTCAATGGTAGCCTTGCTCGATTCAAATATCTATGGATCCAAATGCCAATATCCAAAGCCCCCAGATGAGCACAAGCTGAAAGAATGCTTACAAATATAGACTCATCTGGCACAGTATCAGTCAACTGCATCAAACGAAACAAATAAAGACCTTCCTTGAAGCAATTATTTTGCACATACCCAGAAATCATGGCACCCCATATTCCCCTATCCTTCTCAGGTGCTTCATCAAAGAAAAATCTAGCTGAATCAACATCACCCACCTTTGCATATCCCGAGATCATCACAGTCCAAGACACTGCACTTAGGCTAGGAATTTCATCAAACACGTGTCTTGCAGCGACCATATCACCAGACACAGAGTACATGGCCATCAAGCTATTACCCACGAAGATATCAAACACAAGACCCAATTTTGAACTATACCCATGAATCATTTTCCCCAAAGAAAAACTTGAAAGCGCTGCACAAGCCTTCAACACATAAGGGATGGTGTAGTTATCAGGGCTCAAGCCACTATGCAACATGTTGATAAACACATGAATGGTGCTGTTGAGCTTACCATTTAGCAAGAAAGCTTTGATGATGGTGTTGCATATGCAAACTGTGGGTTGCTGAATGCGTTCAAAGACTCTGCATGCATAGATGAGGCTTCCCTGATGAGGATGTGAACAGAAAGCCAAAACCCTACTCAGAGCAAAGGTATTGTTATCAAGGCCAGAGGTGAATACTTGTGCATGTGCTTGCTTGAGTTGCTTCATGTTCTTGCACTTCTCCAATAGTACTAAGCATCTCTTGCTGCAACTTGACATGGGAAGGAACTGCATTCAAATTACCCTCATTCATCTATCATCTCTATCTGTGCATTTGCTAACACACGCTGTAATTTTATTCACATCTATTTGTTTTCCCCATCATACACAATTAAAGATCAGTTTTACTTTTCCCATTTTAGAATTTAATTTAGATACATTGAAGGTACAAAAAGTTAAAAAATAAAATTACACTTTTTTTTTGTAAGCTAAAAAATAAAAATACTCTATTATCTAACAATGTATCATTATTTAATGAAATAAGATTATTCTGGAAAATAAATATTACATATAAAATATTTGTATAACAAATACATAAATAAATAAATAAATAATTTTAAATAGATTGTCACAAATTTTAGTAGCATTTCATTATCTGTATTTTTTCTTTCAGATTTTGGATAGCAACGTGATGTAAGAAATCTTGATTTAATTTCTCACCCCAAAATTCAGATTTTGGATAGGTACGTGATGTAAGAAATTTTGATTTAATTTCTCACCTCAAAATAACAAAGGTTATGGGAGACCCAAGTCATTAGAATTGATCCAGTGAAAAAGGATTTGTGTACTCTGCGTAAAGTCATAGGTTTGAACATAAGTGTTATCATTGTATAAAGAAAAAGGTTATGCTGGACCCCATGATGAAAAAAAAAATGGGTGTGACTTAAACTTCGATTTTTCATTCAGTACCAAACTGAAGTGATACGCTATGTCCATCTCATGCAAGCCCTCTTTTTCAATATATTTTTCCAAGAAAGGAGAAGAAAAGTTCTACGATACTTTCTATAAAGAACAGATCAGGAAACGATTGAAATGTGACTACTTTTAAATGCATTCCAGCTTGTTATATAGGATTTTTTTTTTTTTTTTTTTTCATATATGCTGAAGACATAATAGAAAGCGATGGTTTATTCCATCCTTATTTGAGGTTGTGTTTGCTAGAAAACTCAAAATGAGATTCCTCAAGTAGAGAAATATGAATTGGAAAAAGTGGTCAAGAAGTTCAAATAAGAAAAGCCAAGTCTCCAATGAAGAAAAGAATACATGTAAAGTATATCACATGCAAAGTATATTTCACCTACCTTTCCTTCCTCCTAATAGCAGCTCATGACAAAACCAAAGAAAGTTTCCTTTCCAACGTTTCTTCTCTATCAAATAAGAGCACCTATCGGTAAACTTGATAACAGAATTAGTCCAGTACAATGGAGAATTTATTGAATCAAATGAGGTTAGTTCTCGTGGCTTATCACTATAAACATCTTGGATAGTAAACATGTATTTGCAATTTCGTGCGAGTCATATATCTGGCTGAACTGAAATCTTAAGAGATTTCTGTTTTCTACATACCATGTATATGACTATGGTAACAAGATTTCATCAGCTATGTTATCAAGGTTAGTTTGCAAAACATTGAACATATGAACCCTTTTGAGAACTCAGTTGTCTAATCAACAATATTATTAGGGTTTTATATTTCTCATGTTAAATGAGAATTGAAATCTCATGTTGTAGAGATAAAAAACATGTGGGACCCATGTGTTAGAAAAAATTAGATGTAGGACCCATGTCAGCACGGAAATCGAAGAGTGTGTAGGAAAGTTTAAATTCTCATGTTAAATGAAAAATATAAAACCCATATTATTATGGGAGCGGTTATATTTACAACCCAAGTAGTTTACAAACTCTTACAACCATATCTTAACCGTTGATTTCCGTCAATCAACGGTTGTCATTTATTGTGAATTAATAATTAATTAATAAATTTAATTTGCGAAAATCTTAACCGTTGATTGACGAAAATCAACAGTTAAGATATGGTTATAAGAAGTTGTAAACGAAAATAAGTTGTAAATATAACCTTCCCCTATTATTATACATAAAATTATCTTTGTTTCTCTTTTACACGGTCTCTTTGCTTTCTGACAATAGTTGGATGCTTGCATATACTAATAGTAGCTGAATAAAGTAATTTCTTTCTTCAACTAATATATTTTTACATAGTGTATAAAACCACAAACAACTAAAGGCCCTCATAATTATCATCATCCATTTACATAATACTTTGGTTAGGGTGAAATTTACTGGTGCGGAGGAGGACAAAGCTGGTCTTGGTGGCACCAGGGATCTGAAAGTACCAATACAGAAAACTCAATCTTTCAAAGGTAACGTTTTAATCTCATTATCTGTATTAGCTTATTAGGTAAGACATGTGTCATCATGAAGAGGAAAAAGGGAAGGAGTTGAGAATTTGTGATAAGCTGTAACCATTAACCATAACAAGGGACAAAAAAGAAAGAAAAAAGGATATATTTCATTTGACCAAAGATTGAAACACATCAATGAGACTATTCTCTTACATATTTGTCAGTTTTTGGCTAAAAAAATCAATGAGGCAATTTGTTAAAAAACTCTCGGTGACAATTTTCTGCAGAAAAGAAAAAGGCCCAGAATTGGTTCCAGAAACTGTTTGCAAGGAAGAGTCCTGATTATGACTCCACAGGAATGGAGCATGCTGCTGCAGTGGCTGCTGCTGCATTTGCAATTAATTCGAAAGAGTCCTTTGAACAGAATAGTGAGACCCCGGAAGCCTCATTGACCAAGACCAAAAGCAAGGTGGATGGCACAAAATCTCCAATTTCACTACTTGGTAGTGCATCCAAGCGATTCTCAGGTAAGGATGAGAACATAAAAAACCACTAATTAACATATTTACAATTCTAATATATAGTGAACTTATAATGCATCATGTTCAGGTTCATTCAAATATAAAGATGATCAAGTTAAAAAGGTGCCAATATCCTCAGTTACAGATGAAGATGAAAAGAAACCAGAAAAGGCCATTACCCCTACACCATCAATGAAAAGGACTTCAACTTTATCTGATAAAAAACCTGAGACCCCAACACCAAAAGTTCCACCTCCACCACCACCTCCACCAATCAGGCAGACTTCAACTCCTACAACTGGTACTGAAACACAGACTCCAACCAGACCAAGCATTGGAGATACAAAAGCAGATGAATGGGAGAGAACCGAGCTCGAAAAGATCAAACAAAGGTATTTGGATGTTATCTTGCATTGAATTTCTACCAAAGAAACTGTTCTCAATCAAAACTTGAATAAATACTACCATCCCTTGATTCATGCATTGCATGCAGTTTATATACTAATGAAAAAAAAAATTGCCAGGTACGAGCAGTTGAAAGAGACAATAGATTCATGGGAAAACAAGAAAAAGATGAAAGCCAGATTCAAGCTAACTAAGGAGGAGGTTTGACACTGCCATTCATTATACCTAACTGAAATTAGACTTAATTTAGTTTTGGAGGATTCTATTGTGTAATACACATTTTAATAGTATATATCATGCTTCAAGTTGTTTGATGAATGGACTTATTGTCTCCCCACATATACTTTGATAGGAGACAGTATATCAGAATGTGATTCATCAAACTGCTTATAACATGATATCTCTTCAAATGTGAAGCAAAATAGCAACCTTAGTCATTATATTTTCAGCTCGTATTAATTTAGGAGTGGGGATATTCTAACTACCAAAAATTCTTACTACTAACTTACTACCCATCAAATCACCATTGGATCAAAGAAAGAGAGTGTTAAAAAGTTTTTGAAGAAAGAGAAAATGTTAATCTAATGGTGATTAGATAGGTAGTAAATTGGTAGTGGAAAATTTTGGTAGTGAGAATATCCCTCCTCTTAATTTAGTCCTTATTTTTTAAAATGTTTTAAATTAAATCATTTACTTAACCATATATGTTCAATGTAGTCACTGTAATCAAATGTCATCTAAATCTAAAATTGACAGAGCTGAAAAATGTTCAAGGGAATAAAATTTTAGGCAATAAAATTATTATGGAGTGCTTAATCTCGAACTTGTGAAACTGCAGAGTAAACTTGAGCGGAGAAGGCTGGAAGCTTTGGAGAACTTTCGAGTTAAGATGACGAATATAGAACAAATTGCACGAGGAGCGAGAAACAAGGCAGAAAAAAGCCGAAAGAATGAAGAGCTGAAAGCAAATGAGAAGGCAAAGGAAATTCGAACTACAGGCAAGCTACCAGGGATTTTTTTCTGCTTCTAAGATCACCAATTATGTAACATCACTGGGTTTTATATCTAAATATTTGTTTCGTGGTTCAATCTATAACTCTTGATCTCCATTTCTAGGAAAACAAGACTTCTTCCGATAAAAATTGGAAAAATAAAAACTCTAAACTTAAAACACTACTTGTGTAAATTAGTTCCAGTTATTCTTGCTAAAGGTTTCCGTTTTGCTACACATTACCACCACAGTTCGAGCGTCAACTTTATTTTAAAGAGAATAAAAAATTAATCATATTATGGAACTTCAGAGGTTAAGTGCTTAATCAAGCTACTGTTCCCTTCATTTCTCACTTTCAGCACTTAGACGTGTTAAAGTGGAAAGAAAGCCGCACACATTCGAATTTAATATCACTAGAACGAAAAAATAATAATTAAAAAGAAAATTCTGATTTAAGAGAATCCAGATCAGAAGCATGATCGGATACCACAATTGCTATATCCACCTTGTTTATGCACATAACTAAAGTCGAAACTGGAATTATCCTGCAAATAGAAATTCATATTAGAAACTCCTAACTTTGATCCCTTGCCCCTGTGCCGTCTGATATAGGTGCTAAGTACCTGCACCATAACCACGCCTCTCCAACAGGCTAGGGTATGAGAACTACAACCTACGTCAAAAGTTTCCTATTAATTATTTTAGGTTAAACTATACTTTCCTCCCTTGAAAGATGCCCAATTCACTGTCCTCCCTTCAATTTTGAAAAATTGTACTCTCCTTTCGTGAGAGAGAGATAAATTTTTTAACATTTTAGTCCCTTTTAATGTAAACAAACCTATCAGTAGTAATGAGAAACAATGAATGAGCCACATATGGCTATATTTCCTCTCTATGCATCTCTCAGTGTTATTGACAGCTAATTTTGAAGGCCCAATTATTGACTTTAGGATTTCAGAAGATGAAATGAAGTTTAATGCAATCCAAAATCTTCATCTTCTAAAGTCTCAAAGTCCACGGTAAGGATTGAAAACTAGCAGCAGATGACATGAAGATAGAAAAACTATCCTGAAAAGGCTCGTTCAGATTAAAATAACTAAAGCGTAGCACATCTAATCTCTCAACGAAAGGGAGGGTACTTTAAGCATCTCTTGGGAAGTGTAATTTACCCTTGATTTTATATAAAAATGCATGGGTATGATCAGAAATGCTGAAACAAGAGACAATCCCCTATACAAGTTATTAGTTTGAGATACAAAATGAAGCATATGACAATTTTTCAAACCATTTTGGTAATGAACAAGAAAAACATAAGCCAAAATGACATGTAGGATCAACTCCAAGTCAAGCATGGACTTACAGATATTGCATGAAACATATTTTCAACAAGTAATCACATAAACGTAATCATTTGCCACATAAAATATTCAGTATGTCAAACTGGTTCTCTGTACAATAGTTACTCACCCACTTCAGGAGGAAAAAGAATTAAAAATCAAATTACGACGGCCACAAAATAAAGTTCCTCTCAAGATTTTCAACTTAAAGTTCATATGAAAAAGGCATAAAAATTAAAAAACAAAAAAGAAACATAGAGATATTAAAACCTAAAAATAACTAAAAAATAAATTAAGGTAGAACAATCAATACAAAGTTATACAGTGAATTTGTAGAAGTTGGATTGGCATGCTGCAATTGTCTGTTGAAGGGAGGCTACATCTCAAGAAGTTATTTCTGTTATCAGCCTCTGGATCGTAGGGCATGCAAAGTACAAGACAAGGAATGATGGGATAGCAAAAAGAATAGTGACTAGCAAGTAAAGGATTAAAATAACAACACTGCAGGGAATGGCAAAAAAGGCAATCAGAAGAAAAATGATGACCAAGGGAAACTTGGATGTAAAGTGAATGAAGAAATCCAGAGATTTGTGAAGGGAAAAGTATTGTCTCTCTCCATCACTGACACCAACATCACTGTTAGATCCCAACAGTCTAGATCGACGACTTATTGAGGCCCTTCTAAGATTACAATTAGTAGCTTGACTTCCCAGAAGGTTGCACTTGGGAGACCAAATTGGTTGGCTGTCCACACAAGTTGAAACGATCTTATGTCTATCACCATTCAGGCTCTCAACCATCCAAAGAAGGAAGTAGTTCTTGCAAGGATATTTAAGATTTCCCTTGTAAATGAATCGTACTGATAACATGTGGCACCATGGACAAGAAATGAAGAAGGGAATCTTGATTCGTTGAGTAGGAAATTTCATCATAGCCCACTGAAGTCCTAGGACGCAATTTTTACAAAGGGTGTGACCACACCATAAGACGTAAGGCACATTCTCAACTATGTTGAAGGATTCCCAACATATTGGGCATTCCAGCCCTTCATCTCTGCTGCCATTAGAGCAGACCTCATCATCTGAGCATTCTGCACAAGTTTGACTGGGCTCTTTGGAGCTTCTTTTCACTCTAAGGCATGTAAGGGCATTTGATGCAAAATTCCACATAATGAAAAATGAACAAATTTACAATGCAAAGGCAGTAATCACTGAAATATCAGTATATAAGCCATTGTTCAACAAAAGAATCACTTTCCCGTGAAACTGAGCCTCTGCAGTTACTCTTTCCCTGTTGACTACCAAGCCCTTTCAATCTCAATCAAAATCTACACAAAAAATGGTATTATTAGCAACAAATCTAAAATATGAAAAAAGAAAAATACTGATGCAGTTGTTGACAGTTCTGTATCTGTCATTCCTAAGAAGCATAATCTGTAAGAAAACATATGATTAAATTCATTCCGAAATTTCAATAAACCAGACCAAGTCTTTATCAGAAATTGTCAAGTTACAGCCACAAAAGAGTATCATATCATCGCACCATGCCACTACAAAATATAGTTCTAAAAAACGAAATGGGCTGGGCAGAAAGAAAGAGAGTTTATATGGTGAATCCTTGCATTACTCTGGGGAAAATGTCAAAAACTAAAAAACCTGAATGAGTTACATTGCGTGTGTGCTGTATGGCATAGGTGACTAGGTCCAATCAACATTACCATACCGCAAAACCATAATCCTGCCAGTACACCAGCTTTTAAATTACATATTAGGTGTTAGTTTCACATTGCAAACATGTCGTTTTCAGTTCAGAAGAACACAATCCCCATGATTGATCACCAGCTTTTAACTCGACAAAGAGTAATCTCGTTTCTAACACATTCTCAATGAGTAAAACTTTTGAAATAGCATCATAAGCTTCTCTGTACAAACTCCATTCCCAATCGTAACGATAAGTTAAGATTAAACAAACAAGACATCGAGATCTATAAATGAAAGTATAATTCAATTAACAATACCTAATTCACATCATCTTCTTCTTATTGCGCCAAAACTAACCAAATAGGGAAATCAAAAGCTAGGCACGGGACCTGAAATCCAGATTGTAAAGGTAAAAACACAAATTGCAAGGAAAAATCTCACCGTCAGCGTAAAGCGTGGGATTTGAGAGCCAATCGAATGCGTTTTCACTTTCGAATTTCGCGATGAAACGAAAATTTCAAAGAATCTGAAAAGGCGGAGAGGAAAGAGTAGAGATCGATAAAGGAAGATCGGTATCTCTCTCTCTCTCTCTCTCTCTCTCTTCAGCTGTTGCGAATGGCATGAACAAGCGGAAGAGGAAGAAAGAGGTGAATTATATATGACGAGAGGGGGCAAAAACGACGTCGTAAGAGGGTTTTTTTGTTAGTTTCGGTTTGAGAAGTGAAAACTGAAAAGAGAACGAGGCTGGCATTGCCTGATTCTAATTGGTCAATGGTCACAGCTGAAACAAATAAGGAATAAAACATAACAGAGTTGCCGGTCAATTCTGCTTATTCCACGGGTTTATAATATTTGTACTGTTAACTACTCGTGAAAGTAATTTTTTTAAACCAAAGACGAAATGAATACTTTATTTTCAAAGAATCGGACAAATAAAGTATGGGAAAAATATTTCTGTAATTAATGTAGATAAATTATCTGCATTTATTTTTAAAACACGTCATTTTGATATAGAAATCTTAAAAAATATAAATATAAAGACTATTATAACCCTGAAATAAATTAGAATTACAAAAATACCATAATTTTCATCTCAAAATGACGTCGTATTTGACTTATTGCAGATAATTTATCTGCAGTAACTATAGAAAAATGAACCCACAAAATAAATGCAATAAAAACAAACGGGTTAAGGGAAAAGGGTTTTATAATTCTCATTTAACATGAGAATTACAATTTTCCTACACACCCTTCGATTTCCGTGCTGACTGGGTCCTACATATAATTTTTTTCTAACACATGGGTCCCACATGATTTTTATCTCTACAGCATAAGATTTCAATTTTCCTTTAACATGAGAATTATAAAACCCAAGGGAAAAATATATGTAATGGGTAGCTTAGTTTTGTTCTTGAAAATTGCTTGAGATTATTTTTTAGGGTTTTATGTTTATTATGTTGTAGGAAAAATGATTGTGTAATGTTATAGAGATTCATTTTGCGTGCCATTTTTTTTAAATGTGTAGGCCCACAAAATGTTGTGTGTGTAGGAAAATTCGTTGTGTTATGTTAAAGGATAAAATAAAAACCCTATTTTTTATGTTTTTAACTTACGTCGATTTTTTTATTTACAATGATTTTGATTAGCCTTTTTTTTTTATCGTAACTCATAGGGAAAATGTGCAATGGTCTCTTTCTCATAGCCAGTGGTGGCGCGAAAGGAAATTAGGAACCGACTATGATAAAGGCTATTGTTCATATGATGTTTAAGTAATTATTATTGGATGTAAATGCAGATGCTGATAAACCTACTGATAAAGATAAAAATTTACTCTCTCTTCTGTTATAGAGTTGAAAGAACCCACGTGATGTATATTGTTATTTAGTTAGTTAGAAGATCTGTTAAATAGTTAGATATTGTTATCAAAAAAAAAAAAAGTTAGATATTTCTTTGAGATGTATTTAATCACTTAGATTTCTTTGATATAGTGTAAGTTTCTTTTTCACATTTTTTAGATAATGAATCAATCTTTAGATTCTCTCATTTCTCTCTCACTTCCAACTTTCCATTTGTAATATGGTAGCAGAGCTCCATAGACTCTCGTAACCATTCTTTCGCTGTAATTCAAGATTTGCATTCTTCATTCTGTGATTGCATTTTTTCATTATTCTTTGTTCAAGATGGCAAATCAAGTTCCAGAGTATCTTACGAATTTTGGACATTCTTTCTACCTACATGCGAAGGGCCGGCTTGGCTCAGCGGTAAACTTGCTTGCCGTGGTGTGTCAGGTCGCGGGTTCGAATCAGCCTCTCTGCAAAAAGTAGGGGAAAGGCTGCCTAGAGTATTCTCTTTCCCAGACACTCACGAAGTGGGTATTTGAACTGGGTCGGCCCTTTTTTTTTTTTTCTACCTACATGCAAATGAAAATCTCTCTCTTGTTCTTGTCAGTCCTCCATTAGAGGGAAAGCACTATCACACCTGGGCAAGAGCCATGATCAATTGTTTGAACTATCACACCTGGGCAAGAGCCATGATCAATTGTTTGAACTATCACACTTCTGTCTAAAAATAAGCTCGGATTTGTTGATGGAACAATTGTTTCACGGGGCATTGTTGATTCTTTGTATGTTGTGTGGCAACACAATGGTCTTAGCTTGGATTCATAGAGCGAGAGTCCTTCGATTGAAAAATCCATTCTCTAGATGGGTAAGGCTTCTGATGTGTAGATTGATCTCAAGAATCGTTTTAGCCAATCTGATATATTTCGACTTTCAGAAATTCAAGAAGATGTATAGAAGCTTCTGTTGTGTCTTAGAGACAGGAATGTTCAGCCCTACTAAGTTGATGGGTCAATCTAGATCGTATTGCCTTGGTTAGGAATATCTACTGTAAAGATATCCTTAAACCTAGCTTGATCGTCAAATATAAAGTAAAGTGTGTGATTGTGGTACCAGTGTGGTGAAGATAGTGAGTCGAAAAATGAGAGTGTCCTTTACCGTCGAATAGCCATTCCTTTTATAGGGGTTGCTTCCAGGGTTTGTACGTGGAGTTGAGCTGTCATGGCGCGGTGGCCATTACAACTTGGTCGGCCGTTACGGATGGTAACGTGCCGTGCGTTACGCGCCTTTAAATGTAACCTGTTACGTTGTCCCGAGACTTATCTGTGGCCGAGTTTAAACGTCGCCGGGTTGTCCAAACGGGCCTGATTATATGGGCCTCTCGCCGGGTTGTTGAAGTGGGCCGATTATGTAGGCCTTTCGTACAGGTCCATAACAGCTTCAACAAGGTGAAATGAGTATAACAGATTATTTTACTGGATTGAAAACTTTATGGGACGAACTGGACAATCTTCGTCCTCTTCCTGTATGCCACTGTGTAGGTCCTTGTAACTGTGGTCTGATTGAAATGGTAAGGAGACATAGAGATCAAGATCAAACGGTGAGGTTTCTTAAAGGACTGAATGAACAATATGCTCAAGTCTGCTCCCAAGTAATGATGCTTGATCTGCTTCCTCATATCAATAGAGCCTTTTCTTTGGTAGTTCAACAACAAATGTAGCTTTTATTAGGGGTCTCAAAAAAGAGCTGATCCATCGGGTTGGCTCGTAACCCGTGAAAAATGAGTTGGGTTGGGTTGGAAAAAATGAGCTGCTAACCCGAGCTAGCCCTACCCGATCCATCTCGGACAGAATCGAGCCAACCCGCGGACCAAACGGGTCAGCTCATGGGTTACTCTCTTTTTTAATTAAAAAAATATATATCAAAGATGAAAGATCCACCCACCCACAAACACTCCCCACCCACAAACACTTGGATAGGAAAACACAAATCGACCCACCGACCAACGCAAAAGTTATTAACTTGAGTATACCCAAAATCAAAGAAACCCATGAACCTGACGACCCATAGTGTAAGAACTCGCACCGCTAATTAAGGTAATTAGTAAGTTAATTATGATAATTAGGAAATAATTCCATAATTGACCCTAATAATTATTAATGGGCTTAGATAATTATATTGAGCGAGTAAAAATACTGAAAGTCACTTTTCGGAAGAAAAGCGCAGATACCGGTTCTGCTACTCGGTATAAATGCGTACCGGAAAAGTATCCCGGAAAATTATAACGAATTCATGATAATTACTAGAATATTATGTAAGACTTGTAAAACAAGTTTCAAGTCAAAATGACGTAATCTGATGCCAGAACTGATACTGGCTATGGAAAAGCGCGTACCGGAAAGGTGCTCCGAAAAATAAAATAAAAATATGACAAATCTTAGAAAAATGAGTAGGTCTAGAATCCGAAGTTTGAGATCAAGATCTTTTACTTTGCGATTAAGGCTAATACTGTGCGATTAGTGGCTTGTGCCTATGAATAGGCACATTAGCACAAAACCCTAGGTATTTTTATTACACCTATGTGGGAACTTGTTGCTGCAGCTGCCACTTCTCTTCTTCTTCTTCTTCTTCTTCTTCTCTTCTTCTTCCTTCTTCTTTCCTTAGCCAAGTGATCACCTTTCATGCTTGTTTTGACATTTGTGAAGGTGAGAGTAAACCTTGGAGCTGCATTGTGGCCATCATTCTGAGTTGAGAAAGCTGTGTGTGTAGTTAGTGAGCATGAGTTTGGAGCTTTAGTAATGACTACTTTGTGGTAGTCATTGTGAGCTTCAAAGTGCCTTCTTGTGGTGCAAGAACCCACCTTGAAGTGCCATTTTCGTGCTCCTACTTAGGCTGAGTGTGAGGAACCTTGGGAGAGCTCCAAGAGCACAACTTGCCTCTGTTTTGAACTTTGGTAAGTTACCTCACTATGATCATGGGTTTATAATGCTTAAAGTTGATGTCTTGACCATGTTTAATGAGTAAACAAGAGGGTATAAGGTATATGAACCTAAAATGAACTAAAGATGCATGCTTTAACGTGTACATGTATTAAAAGTTGGACCTTTGGGATGGATATTCACGAAATGCAGAAACTGCATTCTGTCGTGAGATATCCGGATATTTGTCGAACAGATATCCGGATATCAGTATCCGGATATGGTATCCGGATATGGTATCCGGATATTGATATCCGGATATGGGATCTGGGTATCCGGATATGACATATCCGGATATGTCCAATGTGATATCCGGATATGGCATATCCGGATATGCCCCTTCTGATATCCGGATATCCTGGGTTCTGCGCAGACAGTAGTTGTACTGTATGAACAGTAAGCTATTGGGTGTGTGTGGACCCTAGTTTAAGGAAGTTGAACTTCTGTAATAAATGGATTTAAGTCAGGATCATATGATTAAGGGCTTATGGCTTTGTTGGAAGCCTTAAGACGTAAAACGTAAAGGAAAGGCGTAGTCTTTAAGTTGTATGCATGTTGTGCATTAATATTGACTTGTTAATGGTCCATATCAGATTGTGATACTGCTGTTTGTGGACTTGTGAGTGGTTGGACTCTTGGCTTGGATAGCTAGCTTGCAAGGTAAGCTTTCGTGTCCTCGGTTTAGCCATTTTGATGTTCCACCATGTCCCATGGGGATGGGTTTATGCATGCTGTGTTACATGCTTTGATTATTTTGGAAATGCTGTTGAGCTGTTTATATGTAATGAGCTATTATGATATGCATGTGGTGTCCACCTAGACGGCAATCCTGAGTATGTAGTACATACAAGATGGAGAAGCATGTGGGTGAGGTGCAGGTAGTATCCATGTACTCATGTAGGCATAGACGTATTCCTACATTTCTCTGGCCAGTAGATTTGAAAGCACACATGACATGAATAATTGCTGCATCGCATGATTTTAGAACTTATACTGTAATACTATTTTGGAACTTATATTACACATGTAAGTGAGCTTGGGGTGGAAACTCCTTGAGGACCCCTTGTCTTACTGAGATTTCTTGTTAGAGATCTCACCCCACGTTTGGGGACGCTTATTTCAGGATCAGGTAATGTTGAGGGCTCAGGTGGCAGGAGGCCAGAGCTGAGTTCATATTGACGTGCTGGTTGTGGATTGCTGTTTATTTGACTGCCGTTATGTTTTATGCTTTATTCATGTTAAGTTATGTTGAGACTATTTGTGAGCTTTGTTGCCTTATTTGGTGAGCATGGGGTTTGTCCATGCCACATGATTGTTATCGTCTTTTTATGTTAATTTTGTAATTAAAGTATCAGGATTTTGACCCAGGCTACTTGTGTAGACCTGTGGCTTTAGATACTCACCTATTATTTATATATGAGGTATTCCAGTTAGATGTCTTGCAATTTACATACAGGCAGTATTTTTATGAAAATGATTAAGTAATCAAGTTGGTTAAGTAAATGACGTCATAATTGAATTAAAGAAAAAGTTATTCCGCATTTTAATTAAGCGTGGCTTAATACGATAGTGTGTTAACAATCCGGGTTAACACGGGCTGTTACATTTTATGGTATCAGAGCACTTTCTAGGGAAAAGCCTGTATGTATTGCAATAACTTAGGATGTGTCGTTGCGTGTCTACTTTGTGTTCACTCTGACTGGTGTGCGTTACGATAATGCATATGTGACCACATGGCGTGGGCCTGATCAACTCATTCTTTGTGTAACTTGTGCAGAGTCATGGTGCCACCAAGGAGGAACACGAGTACGATCGAGGATCAGACGGATCTTGTCCTGGCTGCATTGGCTGAGATGCAGGCGGCCCGACTAGCCGACCAGGAAGCCACGAGGCTGGCGAACCGGGCGATGCTGGACGCTATACGAGATACGAACCGGCAAACCACGGCAGAGGTTCTGGAGGAGAACCGGATGGCCAACATGACTATGATGAGGGTCATGTTGGAGGAGTTGAGGGCTGGTCCTGCTGCTGGCCAGGGTCCTCCACCACCTCCACCGCCGCCACCGCCTCCACCTCCGCCTAGTCAACAGGAGGACACCCAGAGGCAGATGGGTGAGGGTAGTCATTTGACGGGGGCTATGCAGACTATCCCCGTACTTGCTGAGGATCGTGACGAGATCGATCGCCGGCTGAATGCTTTCCGCAAGCATAAGCCACCTACCTTCGACGGATCGTATGATCCCATTGCTGCTGCCAGATGGCTACAGGCGCTGGACAAGATTTTCCGGATCATGCAGTGCACGGATCCGCAGAAGCTGTTGTTCGCCACGTACATGCTGGAGGGCGAGGCCCATGAGTGGTGGACCAACCTATCTTAGGTCTACGAGATGCAGGGTCATGTGGTGACGTGGCCATTCTTCGAGGAGAGTTTCCTGGGTCAGTACTTCCCTTATGACTCACAGGAGAGGAAGCAGGGGGAGTTTGACCGGTTGGCGCAGGGCTCGTTGTCTGTCGACGAGTACCTGGCCAAGTTTAATGAGCTGGTCAAGTTCTCTCATTTCCGCATGGCGAGGCCTACTCCTACATTCTTGGCGGCCAAGTTCCGGAGGGGACTTAATGAGGATATTGCTGGACACCTCGCTGGTTCTGCTTCGAGAGACTTCGGAGCGTTGGTGCAGCAGTGCCGCGACATCGAGGACTATTGTCGTGCGAGTCAGGCCAAGAGGGCCAAGGTGGAGGTGCCACAGAACGCTGGTGGTTCTACTCCCTGGAAGAACAAGAACTTTGCCAACAAGGGCAAGGGCAAACCACCGTTGGCGGCTAGGCAAGCGCCAAATCAGTTCAGGAAGACTGCTGCTCAGGGGAACACTGCTAGACCTCCTGCTCCCAAATCTTCTGGATGCGGGAAGTCACATTTTGGGCCGTGCTCTACCGGTCAGCTGATTTGTTTCCAGTGTGGCAAGGAGGGCCACTACTCGAGAGATTGCCCGTCGGCGAGAGTTGCTGCAGTGCAGGCGGTGCCATTGCAGATGGTTCCTACTGGGGCACCAGCAGTGCCACCTACTACCGGACGAGTTTACACACTTGATCGTCAGCAGTCGGACAGAGCTCCGAACCTGGTCAGAGGTACTGTTACCATTGGTGGATCAACTATTGATGTTTTGTTTGATTCCGGGGCAACACACTCTTTTGTTGCTACCCCTATTGCTGTGGGGCTTGAGTTGCCCAGTGATGTGCTTTCTCCACCGATGCGGGTTACCACCGCCACCGGAGAAAAATGTTTGACCTCCACTGTTCATCGCGATGTAGCGTTTCAGTGGGATGGCCGTGACTTCTCGGTAGATCTGATAGGATTGCCGATGGCCAACCTTCAGATTATTTTGGGCATGGATTGGTTGTCCAGAAACTGTGCAATGATTGACTGTTGTGCCAAGAAAGTGGTGATGTCTCCGGGTGGGTCCACAGCCAGTTCCTCACCGTTCATTTCAGTCCTGCAGGCGAGGAGGGCCTTGAGAGCAGGGGCATTTGGCTATGTCATGTTGGGAGGTTTGGTGAGTGGGACACAGGAGGATCTCACTGGCATTCCTGTGGTAAAGGAATTCCTCGAGGTGTTTCCTGAGGAGATTCCTGAGTTTCCACCATAGAGGGAGATAGAGTTCTCCATCGACCTATTGCCTGGTGTGGGGCCTATATCGTTGGCTCCATACCGGATGTCGCCACCAGAGTTGGCGGAGCTGAAGAAGCATATCGAGGAGCTTTCAGCGAAAGATTTTATTCGGCTGAGTGTGTCTCCCTGGGGAGCACCGGTCATTTTCGTGAAAAAGAAAGATGGGACCATGCAGTTGTGCACCGATTACAGACAATTGAACAAGGTGACAATCAAGAACAAGTACCCTCTTCCACGCATTGACGATTTGCTGGATCAGCTCAGGGGTGCTTGTGTGTATTCCAAGATTAATCTCCGGTCCGGTTACCATCAGATACGGGTAAAGCCGGAGGATGTCCCAAAGACAGCGTTTCGCTCGAGGTACGGGCACTACGAGTACTTGGTGATCCCGTTTGGACTCACCAATGCACCCGCAGTGTTCATGGACTACATGAACAGGATTTTCCAACCGTACCTGGATCAGTTTGTGATTGTCTTCATTGACGACATTTTGATCTACTCCAAGACGGAGGAGGAGCATACTGTGCACTTGAAGATTGTGCTGCAAGTGCTAAAAGAGAAAAAGCTCTATGCGAAGCCGTCGAAATGCGAGTTTTGGCTCAAGGCGGTTAAATTTCTGGGTCATGTGATTTCTGCTAATGGAGTTGCAGTTGATCCTAACAAGATTGAGGCTATGATGGATTGGGAGAGACCCAAGACGGTTACAGAAGTGAGAAGCTTCCTGGGTTTGGCAGGTTACTATCGGAGGTTCATAGAAGGATTCTCCAAGATGGTGCTACCGATGACTCGCCTTACCCGAAAGGAGACTCCATTCGTGTGGACACATGAGTG
The DNA here is from genome assembly GCA_032173675.1 of Gastrolobium villosum. NCBI lineage: Eukaryota > Viridiplantae > Streptophyta > Magnoliopsida > Fabales > Fabaceae > Gastrolobium > Gastrolobium villosum. Next base: position 84,553 of record JAVKPL010013638.1, on the reverse strand, counting down.
TGAGGAGTGTTTCCAGGAGTTGAAGGAGAGACTGACTACTGCTCCTGTGTTGGTCCTTCCTGATCCTGCGGAGCAATTCGAGTTATACTGCGATGCCTCTGGTAAAGGACTTGGCTGTGTGCTGATGCAAAAAGGGAAAGCGGTTGCTTACGCTTCAAGACAGTTGAAACCTCATGAGGAGAACTACCCGACTCACGACTTGGAGTTGGCAGCCATTGTTTTTGCTTTCAAGATTTGGAGGCATTACCTGTTTGGCATGAAGTTTGTTGTATTCAGTGATCACAAGAGCCTGAAGTATCTGTTTGACCAGAAAGAGTTGAACATGAGACAGCGTAGATGGATGGAGTTCTTGAAGGACTACGACTTTGAGTTGAGGTACCATCCTGGCAAGGCCAATGTGGTAGCTGATGCTTTGAGTCGGAAATCCGTGAGCTTATCCAGCTTAATGATGAACGACTACGAGATGATCGAGAAGTTCAGAGACTTGAGAGTGAACTCCTTATTTGGGGGTGCACTGCTCGAAATGGAAACAGCAGAAGTGATCAATGAGCTGATGAAAAAGATCAAAGAGGCGCAAGTGCAAAGAGAATGCCTTGATTATGTGAAGAACCAGGACGGTGTGTCTTGGAACGAGGACGGATTGCTGCTGTTCCAGAAGAGGATTGTTATTCCTCGAGGGCCATTGACTGAGGAGGTTATGGCAGAGGCTCATAAAGGCCGGTTTACTATCCACCCTTGTGCCACAAAAATGTACCAGGACTTAAAGAGAAATTTTTGGTGGCCGGGCATGAAGAAGGACATAGCGGTCTACGTGTCCAAATGCCTTATTTGTCAGAAAGTAAAGATCGAGCACCAGAAACCGTCTGGTAAACTTCAACCTCTGGAGATTCCACAGTGGAAGTGAGAAAGTATTTCCATGGACTTCGTGGTGGGATTGCCTAAAACTCAGGCTGGTTGTGACTCTATCTGGGTCATTGTGGACAGATTGACCAAGTCTGCCCATTTTCTTCCAGTGAAGGTGAGCTTCACTACAGAGCAGTTGGCCAAGCTATATGTCCGCGAGATCGTGAGGCTTCACGGGGTGCCCGAGAGTATCCTCAGTGATAGGGACCCGAAGTTCACATCTCGGTTCTGGGAGGCGCTGCAGGAGGCTTTTGGTACGCAGTTGAGATTGAGTACCGCCTATCACCCTCAGACTGACGGACAGACTGAGCGGACCATCCAGACATTGGAGGACATGTTGAGAGCTTGCACGTTAGAGCAGGGATCAGCATGGGATAGGTACCTTCCGTTGGTAGAATTCTCGTACAACAACAGTTTTCATGCTAGTCTGGGCATGGCACCCTACGAGGCGCTGTATGGTAGAAGGTGTCGAACTCCTACTTGCTGGTCTGAGGTTGGAGATAAAGAGCTGTTTGGCTTGGACTTTGTCCAAGATACTACCCTACAGATCCAAATGATCAGGGAAAAGTTGAAGCAGGCGCAGAATCGCCAGAAGAGCTACTACGATGTCAAGCATCGTCCACTGGAGTTCAGTGAGGGTGAGCACGTGTTTGTGAAACTTTCACCTGTCACCGGTGTTGGACGGGCACTCGGCGTGAGGAAGTTGAGCCCGCGATTCATAGGGCCCTACCAGATCCTTGGTAGAGTAGGACCAGTTGTCTATCGACTCGCCTTACCTCCGAACCTAGCCAACATCCACGACGTGTTTCACGTGTCTCAACTTCGAAAGTACATAGCGGATCCTTCGCACGTGGTGCAGCCGGATGACGTGGAGGTTCGGGAGAACCTAAAGACTCCCGTCGGACCACTCAAGATTCTCGATCGTGGCGAGAAGCAGTTGAGGAGCAAGATCATTCCGATGGTCAAAGTGCAATGGTCAGGAAGAACTCCTGAGGACAGTATCCCGACTTTCGAGACAGGTATGTTTCTGATTTTAAGGACAAAATCCTTAAAAAGGTGGGGTGAATGTAAGAACCCGCACCGCTAATTAAGGTAATTAGTAAGTTAATTATGATAATTAGGAAATAATTCCATAATTGACCCTAATAATTATTAATGGGCTTAGATAATTATATTGAGCGAGTAAAAATACTGAAAGTCACTTTTCGGAAGAAAAGCGCAGATACCGGTTCTGCTACTCGGTATAAATGCGTACCGGAAAAGTATCCCGTAAAATTATAACGAATGCATGATAATTACTAGAATATTATGTAAGACTTGTAAAACAAGTTTCAAGCCAAAATGACGTAATCTGATGCCAGAACTGATACTGGCTATGGAAAAGCGCGTACCGGAAAGGTGCTCCGAAAAATAAAATAAAAATATGACAAATCTTAGAAAAATGCGTAGGTCTAGAATCCGAAGTTTGAGATCAAGATCTTTTACTTTGCGATTAAAGCTAATACTGTGCGATTAGTGGCTTGTGCCTATAAATAGGCACATTAGCACAAAACCCTAGGTATTTTTATTACACCTACGTGGGAACTTGTTGCTGCAGCTGCCACTTCTCTTCTTCTTCTTCTTCTTCTTCTTCTCTTCTTCTTCCTTCTTCTTTCCTTAGCCAAGTGATCACCTTTCATGCTTGTTTTGACATTTGTGAAGGTGAGAGTAAACCTTGGGGCTGCATTGTGGCCATCATTCTGAGTCGAGAAAGCTGTGTGTGTAGTTAGTGAGCATGAGTTTGGAGCTTTAGTAATGGCTACTTTGTGGTAGTCATTGTGAGCTTCAAAGTGCCTTCTTGTGGTGCAAGAACCCACCTTGAAGTGCCATTTTCGTGCTCCTACTTAGGCTGAGTGTGAGGAACCTTGGGAGAGCTCCAAGAGCACAACTTGCCTCTGTTTTGAACTTTGGTAAGTTACCTCACTATGATCATGGGTTTATAATGCTTAAAGTTGATGTCTTGACCATGTTTAATGAGTAAACAAGAGGGTATAAGGTATATGAACCTAAAATGAACTAAAGATGCATGCTTTAACGTGTACATGTATTAAAAGTTGGACCTTTGGGATGGATATTCACGAAATGCAGAAACTGCATTCTGTCGTGAGATATCCGGATATTTGTCGAACAGATATCCGGATATCAGTATCCGGATATGGTATCCGGATATGGTATCCGGATATTGATATCCGGATATGGGATCTGGGTATCCGGATATGACATATCCGGATATGTCCAATGTGATATCCGGATATGGCATATCCGGATATGCCCCTTCTGATATCCGGATATCCTGGGTTCTGCGCAGACAGTAGTTGTACTGTATGAACAGTAAGCTATTGGGTGTGTGTGGACCCTAGTTTAAGGAAGTTGAACTTCTGTAATAAATGGATTTAAGTCAGGATCATATGATTAAGGGCTTATGGCTTTGTTGGAAGCCTTAAGACGTAAAACGTAAAGGAAAGGCGTAGTCTTTAAGTTGTATGCATGTTGTGCATTAATATTGACTTGTTAATGGTCCATATCAGATTGTGATACTGCTGTTTGTGGACTTGTGAGTGGTTGGACTCTTGGCTTGGATAGCTAGCTTGCAAGGTAAGCTTTCGTGTCCTCGGTTTAGCCATTTTGATGTTCCACCATGTCCCATGGGGATGGGTTTATGCATGCTGTGTTACATGCTTTGATTATTTTGGAAATGCTGTTGAGCTGTTTATATGTAATGAGCTATTATGATATGCATGTGGTGTCCACCTAGACGGCAATCCTGAGTATGTAGTACATACAAGATGGAGAAGCATGTGGGTGAGGTGCAGGTAGTATCCATGTACTCATGTAGGCATAGACGTATTCCTACATTTCTCTGGCCAGTAGATTTGAAAGCACACATGACATGAATAATTGCTGCATCGCATGATTTTAGAACTTATACTGTAATACTATTTTGGAACTTATATTACACATGTAAGTGAGCTTGGGGTGGAGACTCCTTGAGGACCCCTTGTCTTACTGAGATTTCTTGTTAGAGATCTCACCCCACGTTTGGGGACGCTTATTTCAGGATCAGGTAATGTTGAGGGCTCAGGTGGCAGGAGGCCAGAGCTGAGTTGATATTGACGTGCTGGTTGTGGATTGCTGTTTATTTGACTGCCGTTATGTTTTATGCTTTATTCATGTTAAGTTATGTTGAGACTATTTGTGGGCTTTGTTGCCTTATTTGGTGAGCATGAGGTTTGTCCATGCCACATGATTGTTATCGTCTTTTTATGTTAATGTTGTAATTAAAGTATCAGGATTTTGACCCAGGCTACTTGTGTAGACCCGTGGCTTTAGATACTCACCTATTATTTATATATGAGGTATTCCAGTTAGATGTCTTGCAATTTACATACAGGCAGTATTTTTATGAAAATGATTAAGTAATCAAGTTGGTTAAGTAAATGACGTCATAATTGAATTAAAGAAAAAGTTATTCCGTATTTTAATTAAGCGTGGCTTAATACGATAGTGTGTTAACAATCCGGGTTAACACGGGCTGTTACACATAGGAAACTAAAAAATGAAGTGGGGTGGCATTAAAGTACTGATTGTTTCAAGTGAAATGCTGCTGATTGGAACTTTGCAGGGAGCATTTGCGAAGGAAGAAAAAGAAGGGTGTTGAGTGATTCTGTTGTTGGAGTTTGTTGTTGTTCTTCAAGAATGGTCTCTGCCACGAAACGTGGCATATCGGTCACTAAAGAATCTATCGGCAATCTCCAACCAAAGGCATCGAACAACAGTGCACAATGTAGAAAATAGCCATCCCCTTTCCCTTTCTTTTCATTTATAGGTACTATAGAAAATGTAAATCACCGATTGGTTCAAGTGAAATGCTACTGATTGCTATCATTTTACTGATTCTCCCTCTTCCCCCTTCATTTTATAAATATGATAATGTTTGATGTTTTCAAGTTAACCTGCGAGCCCGACCCGCGAGTTATTTTTTCCAACCAACCCTAACCCGGCTCGTTTTTTCGGGTTGAATACGGGTTGGGCCGGGTCGAGCCAGGTTGGCCCGTTTTGCCAACCCTAGCTTCTATAAGGACATCAAAGTGAGTTTTCTTTATTATCTCGTGTTTCTCCTAACACTTCAAATGGTGGCAGAAAATTCTTTGCAAAAAAGGGAAACCAATACCTCAGTATATGAGTTATGGACGAGGCACGAAGATGTGTACACATTATGGTAAGGCTAACCACATAATTGATACATGCTATCGATTGCATGGATTCCCCCGGGTCTCAAAGCTGGAGGTGGTGTTAGACAACGTAGTGTTTGTTGGGCAAGTGACTTCTTTACCGAGGATGCGGGAAAATACCTAGGGGGTAAATAGGTATTTCCAAATTTTTCAAAAAAAAATTCTTTGTAGATCCTTAAATCTGTAAAGTCTAGATTAGTTGAACCATTAAGCTTAATCACCGCACCAATTCAATAAGATTGATAGTTATCATTTTATTTTATAAGTTCAATCCAGATAACATGCAAACATTTTCTTGTAATAAAGGCTTCTTTCAATTTATCGACATTCGTCCCTCCTCCTTATCCTTATCTTTTTTTCTATCTGACAATAATAAATTAAGGGTAAAGTGTATGTCATTTTAAAGGATGTAAAGTTGTGTCATTTTAAGATAGAGAAAGAGATAGATAAAGGAGGAGAGAGAGTTGACAAAAAAAATAAAGGTGTGGGTCCCACCTCTTTGTGAGAGTGAAAGGATATAAGTTGTGTCATTCAAAAGGATAAACACTTTTCCCATAAATTAAATGGAGCCATCTCAATTTTGAGTTGCAAGAAAATTTGGTATAAAATTAAAACTAATACGCGAAGGAAGAAGTGGCATGCGAAACTTAGTCTTTAGTTTTGTTTGAAAGAAAAATAAGAGAAAAGGAGATAAATAATTTGTCAAAGAAAATTCAACATTGAAAAGAAGAAGAAAAAATACTTTTTTGATGTTGTTTAGACTTATTACTTCAACCAATCTTCAACCAATCATTATATAAATTATATTTTCCATATTTGAAACTTAAAGAAATTCTTAATTTCTACTCTTTCAATTTCAAAAAATCCATTTGCGACACTTTTTAATAACTTTAAAACAAATACCACAATGTACAAAGAAAAAAAAAACGAATACCACATTACCTTTTAGACATTATATATAAGAGTTAATGTACCTAAAGATATTTTTTAAGATGTTAATGCATTTCTAATATAAAATGTGTAATATTTATTGAAATATGATAAGCTATTCCTAATTTCCTACCCAAAAATTACTCGCGAAACTTCGAATGCACTAAATCCAAAACACAATATAAATAAACATCATCAACCGTGGATATTTATATTACTATGATCACAGCACAGCATACTCCATAATTTTTTTTTTCATCAAATTATCCGATCAACCAATAACTTTGTTTTCAATTCAAACCAATCGTAACATCTTGCCAATCTGAATACTAGAACATTGTAGATTGGTAGAAATATTTTAAAATATAAAATGAGATTTTATAATTCTCATTCAACCTGAGAATTCAAATTTTCTTACGCACCCTTCTATTTCCATACTGACATTCCCACATATTTTTTTATCTCTACAACATGAGATTTTAATTCTCCTTCAACATGAGAATTATAAAATCCTATAAAATAAAATAAGAAATAGATATTTTAGGACTATACTCTTATCATGTAGCAAGGCAAATCAAAAAAAATAAATACATACAATTACCTATACCCTGGCACATCATAGAGTTGAAAAGAGAATGATTGAAAATGAAAAGCGAAGCAACTTTAACAAGGTACAAATATCTTATAATTTATTCTGTACAATGCTACGTAGAACCGACAAGGTCGGATAGTAGAAGTAGATACCAAAGAAACACTAAAACCACTCCCAGTTACTCGACTACCTAGTTTGGGTTCGAGGAAATTCTTATATGCAGTCTTATTATTGCGTAATTATAAAGAAATTATTTTTTGGATTTGAACACATGATCATTCGGTTATGAAGAAACAATTTTACGAAAGTTCGCCAATTTTTATATGGGTAAAGTATTTATCATTTTAAATGACACAACTTACATCCTTTCACTCTCACAAAGAGATGAAACCCACACCTTTATTTTTGTTTTGTCAACTCTCTCCTCCTTTATTTATCTATTTCTCTCTCTTAAAATAACACAACTTTGAATCCTTTTAAATGATATAAACTTTTCCCATTTCATATAACAAGAAACATTATTGTGCAAAATAAAAAGTATATACATAACGATAAGCAAATCGTTTTTGGAAAGGAGAGTAAATAGAAGGACAAGTTACTGCGGCCCACACCAACTCATAAGTCATATGACAGCCACAAAGCTCTTTGTGGTGTCAAAATTAAGACAATCTAAGGAGCAGTCTCATCCTCTAGCTGTTGAGTTAAGACTTGAATCTTTGTCTCAGCTTCCCTAAGAGCAGCCCTTAACCTCTCCAACTCTCTCTGAACTATTGCCAAACGAGCACTCTGAGTAACCAGGCGCCGTCGAGTTTCAATCTCTCGCTCTTGAGCCATCTCCCGTTTGAGGAGTAAACATTCCACCTCGACCCATGGTAGAGTCACCAAATTTCTTGATGCCCTTGCTTCGAGAGCAACCATCGGAGGGCCATCACAATTATCAACAGTCTCTGTCGCTTCTAATTTTGCCATCTTTGTATGAAAATTACAAACAAACAAAAAAACAAAGAGAGAAGAGAAAAGCTAAAAAAAATAAGAGAGAGGCAAAAAAAATTGAAGAAATATTTTGTCATCAGGTCAAGCGAAGATACAAGCTTAAGTTTGGAAGTAAGTTTATAACCATTATACTTGACAAATTCATAAACATGGGTATTGTTTTTCTTTTTCATCAAGTAACATGTTTCATTCAGCCAAATGATAAGTAAAAACGTTAATTGCAAGGAGAAATGTTACCGTTATTTAGCTAAAGTGCAGGATTTGAGAGAATGCGCTTATGCTTTCGAATTTACTGATGAATGAGAAATTTCAAGGAATCTGAAAGGGAAGACGAAGAGTATGAGATATGAAATATGTGCTATTTCTCTCTCTTTCTCCAGCTGTTGTGAATGGAACAAACAAAAGGCTAATAATTATACGAAGCATTGAATTCAATCTTACTAATTCAGATAACCTTGAAACAATTGCATCGAGTTTTGTTTCTTTTTTTTTTTTTTTTAGGTAGAGAGTTTTCTTATAGGTGGTGTTTGGTTGAAGATTTCTTAAAATTTACCTATGTAAATCAAATTGGCAAAGTAAGAAAGCAATGTTTGGTAGATGATTTTACAAAAAATTTCTAAGTATTGTATTTGTATCGCATTTCTTATTTGTTTATAGAAAGCAAGGTAAAGTTACTATTTAGAAAAACAATTTGAGGATGTTATTTTACATTTAGCTAGCTAAATGGCAAAAGTGTAACCCATCAGTAGACTTAAATACTCTCATCTAAAATGTCAAGGTTTCACTTTTTTATGGGGTCACTGTTGTAATTTTATATCATTTACCTATCAATATTCTATCATCAACCAAACATAGACTTTATAAATCTTACCTAATTTGTCCGGTAATATTTCATCTAACCAAACAACTTTTTTTATATTTTCCTACCAAACCCACATTCTAACCATTTCTCTATCAATTATATTTCCCTATCATTCAAAAAAATTTCCCTCAACCAAACGCCCCCCATAGGTTAAAGGATTTCTCCCATGGCCCGTGCTTATCTTCATTAAGTTTATAATGACATTGTTTTGAGCAGAAATTAAGGTGTTGTAATTATAATATATCGTAGAATTATTTTAATCTTTATCATTATAATTTTTTAATCTTATTATCTCAAAACAACATGATTTTGAATCCACTAAAAATAATTTTATCTCTTAATGACCGGAAAAATTCCATCGCTTATATATCAATGACAGTGTATATAATGTTAAAAATCATTTTCAAATTAAGAACTAATTAAAGTTCATTTGACTTAAAACTTTCATAAATTCTTCGGTTCTACTCTTTCAGTTTCAAAATAATCGCAATGATGAAGTAAGAAGGGAAAGATGTGGCTGTTGATGGGAAATGATATCAATGGTTGTGATTCTCTCACTCGCACAGATCACAATCCGTGGCACAAGAAAGTAACCAATAAGCCAAAGTTGTGAATTTTGATTCTCTCCCCCACACAGATCATAATCCGTAGCAAAAAAGAATAATAAAAGATACAAGCGAAAGTTGTGCTAAACAAATGGCTGACTAAAAGGTACGAGCCAAATAATAATACAATGACGGTAAAAAAAAATTTATGGATCTATTTATCTCATGTTCCATGAGATAATCATGTCATGCAATAGAAATAATAAAGTGGGGGCCACTACTTTTTTATTATTAGAAAAAATAGTAGAACTCATTACTTTATCTCTGTTGCATGAATAATTATCTCATGCAACATGATATAATTATTTCCTTTTTTTATTTCAATTTTATTCTACTTAAAGCATAAACTTTATAGATAATTAAAAGTAGGGAAAAATATCTATTCTTTTAAAGGATATAACCTCATATCATTTTAGATCCTAACCGTTGATTTCCATCAATCAATGGTTATAATCTATTGGGTCAAACTTAATAGGCCAAATTTATTATTAGTTAATTAATAATTTTGATCCAATAAATTATAACCGTTGATGGACGGAAATCAACGGTTAGAATCTAAAATGATATAAGTTATATCTTTAAAAGTATAAGCAAAAAATACACAATTGTATTGGAGCTCAATACAAGTTCGTTTTTTATATTCATTTAATATTAATTTAATTTTAATATTTTACTAACATAAAAAAAGTTTCATTCTTATATTTAAGGGAAAAATATTTCTGCAGTTAATGCGGATAAGTTATCTGCATTTATTCCCAAAATTACATCATTTTGGTATTGAAATCTTAAAAAATTATAAATATAAAGACTATTATAACCCCGAGATAAACAGAAATTATAAAAATATTATAATTTTCTTTCTAAAATGACGTCGTATTGTGCTTACTGCAAATAATTTATCACATTATTTAATAAAATTAACACATTACATAATTACTAAAATAACTAAATATACTACAATATTATTATCATTAATATAACTACATTTCCTCAAAATTATAATCTTCATACTTTATTACTACAGCGAGGTACAAACATTTTTTGTTTACTGTGTATCAAATTGGATATTCACACATAGTACCTTTTATTACTAAACTAAATGTTAATAAACTGACGTATTAAATAAGAGGAAAGATGTTCTAATTATCAAAAAAATTTATTAATAACTTACTACCTATCTAATCACCATTGAATCAAAAAGAGAGAATGTTAAAAAGTTTTTGAAAAAAAAGAAAAGGTTGATCCAATGGGGATTAGATAGATAGTGAGATGATAGTAGAGGATTTTGATAGTAAGAATATCTCTCCTCTTAAACTAAAAGGGTTTTATTAGTGTTATGTTACATAACATAATACTATTTTCCTACACACACATTAAAAAGTGGAGTCTATATATTTTTCTTTTCTTTCATCATTTTACTTTCTTTCTTTCCTTTATTGTGTGGGCAGGAAATTACATTTATGTTATGTAACATAACATTAATAAAACCAAACTAAAATGCTAACGTTTTTCTATTCTTTATTATTTTCTGGAAAATGTTGATGGAGACTACTAATAGCATGTATTTTTTATTAAGTTGTGCTTATTTTGTATAATTTATTAATTAATTATGAAATTATAAAAATATTATTGAATAATTTTTGAGCTTATTTAATTAATCTTGTTTAATTTATATCAAATATGGAGAATATATTTAAATTTATATGTTTATGTTTATATATATTTTATTATGTTTATATACAGCGTAAACATCATTTTTGTTCCCTCACAATATACACGAAATCGTTTTTAGTCCCTGGCAATAAAAAAAGGACCAAATTGGTCCCTAAAATGATGAAAGAAGGACCAAGGAGTACTTATTACAATTGACATAAGGACTAAAGTAACCCTTTTTTTCATAATTTTAGGGACCAATTTAGTCTTTTTTTATTATCAATGACTAAAAAGGATTTCGTAAATATTGACAGGGACCAAAAAGGTATTTACTCTTATATATATTTGAATCGACCAATCTGACCACTAATCTAATAACTCAATACCCGCTTAATGCGTCAGTCAAGTTTAACAACACTGAAATTAACCTTAACAAAATGTACAATCTCGTGATTTATTTTATTACAATTAGAAATACACAGGCATATTGCCATGGTAGAATGTTGCTAAGTACGAAGCAACAAACAAAGGTGGGGATAGTAGAAAACTATTAATACAAAAACTTAAAACTCAAACGTGACAGCATATACACACAGACACAGCCACCATCAGTGTCTTCAACCAAAACAAAAAAACTGCAAAGTTACACATTATTATTAATATCTATATATACATAGCCCTTATCATAATATTTATATTTTCTAAAATCAGTATTTTCAAGAGAAGCCTTCAATGTTCTAATTTCCATAGCCATATCCACCTCCAGAGCGACCATCACGTCCATCCCTACCATACTCCCCACCAGAACGATCTTCACGCTCATTCCCATAACCACTTCCAGAACGTTCATCCCCATAACCACCACCAGAACGGCCTCCATCACCATAACCACCAGTGCCGGAACGCTTATCATCATAACCACCACCAGAACGTCCATAACCACTCTCAGAACGTTCGTTATTCCCATAACCACCACCAGCACCAGAACGGCTATCATCATAACCGCTCTCAGAACGTTCGTTATTTCCATAACTACCAACAGAACTATTCCCATAACCACCACCAGTACCAGAACGGTTATCATCATAACCGCACTCAGAACGTTCGTTGTTTCCATAACTACCACCAGTACCAGAACGGTTATCATCATAACCGCCACCAGAACGTCCGTAACCACTTTCAGAACGTTCATTATTATTATTCCCATAACCACCACCAGAACGTCCATATTCACTCTCAGAACGTTCATTATTCCCAAACCCACTATCAGAACGGTCATTATTATTGTTACTTCCATAACCACCGCCGGAACGGCCAACGCCACCATAACCAGCTTCAGAAGTACGGCCAGTGTTGGCGGAGGAGGAGTTTTCAAACTGGTGGAGATAATCAGCAGCCTTGTCAACGTATTTTCCAATGCCCTTGTCATCAAGCTTGCCATATTGACCAGCAGCGTCTAGAATATCACCAGCAGCATCAGCGACCTTGGATCTGTCAATCTTGTCAGAGCCGCCATGGCCGAAAGCTACATCGGACAACACCTTCGCGGAGGAGAACAGCTCGCTGCGTGAATGACGCTCTTGCTGCCCTTGACCACCGCCATAGGAGGAGGAGTTGTTGTTGTAGTTATCAGAATCCATTGTAATGTGTTGTTGTTGGAATATATTGAATATTTAGCTTGGATATGAGATGTGCAAGAAATTAAAATGGGGTTCGGTATTTGTAGGGGAAAACTATGCTAAAAAAAAAATCATTGGAAATTGTGGTTGAAGTGAAGGTAGATAATGTGGGGTCTATCCTTTTCTTTTGCGGAAATTAAGTTGTGGTGTCGGTAAGGGAAATATTTTTGGGTTTTATAATTATGTGAGAATTCAATGGTTCGCAGGTACTTTTTATCTTTACACTATAAAATTTTAATTCTTCATCAATATTTTTTGTGTCACCCAATAAATAACTTTGTGCTTTTTTTCACTATATTAATTTTTTTCTTTTTCTTTTTTACCCCGTTAGATTATCTCCTCGGTAAGGGCTTTGGACCTTATATTCCCGAAGTGTTGGTCGCTTCATCCAATGCTAGGACCCAAAACTACGTCTCCACCGATCAATTGGTTGCTCTTTGTTTTGTCACGTGTCAATGCTTTATCAACTTGAGTCTGATGAGGATCTTTCATTGTTCTTAAGGGGAGTTTGATAGAGAAGACTTTTTTTTATGAGAGAATCATGATTTATGGGAATATAATGAGAAAATAAGTTTTTCAGAAATGTTATCAAAAAAATTACTTGATAGATAAAAGTAATGGAAATATATTTTCTCATGTATAATTTAACATGATTATATCATGTAGAAAGATCTTAACCATTAATAATGACATCAACGGTGATGATTGTGTAATTTCATATCTTTATATTTTTTTCTCTCATCCTTCATCACCATTCATTCATTCATTCATTCACCGTGTATAGTTATAATTATCCCACATGATATGATCATTTTAATTAGCACATGAAAGGATCCATATCCAAAAATAATAATAGGAAGGATAAGTTTCTTATTCTTGTCACTTTTTTCTCATTTTTTTTTCTATTTTTCCAGCAATCCAAGAATACCACCCTCTAGGTGGTTTTCTTGAATGGAATTTTCATTCACAATTTACATACAAAACAAATAGGAAGGTTATATCTCAAAAAAAAAAAAGTTATAGTTACAACTTTTTTTTACAGCATCTTACAACCATATTTTATTACTGTTGATTTCCGTTAATTGACAGTTATCATTTATTGTGAATTAATAATTAATTAATGAGTTTAATTTGCTAAAATGATAACCGTTGATTGGCGAAAATTAACGGTGATAAGATATGGTTGCAAGAGTTTGTAAAAAAAATGTTGTAATTATAATCTTTCCCCAAAACAAATTCCGAGATAAATCACTTTCTCGGGTAAATTTTTTTAAATGTGATACCAAACATGGTCTTCTTGGAAATTCACTCTCACTTTCATGGGTATCTAAAAAAAATTACCCTATCAAATACCCCATAATTTGCTTCCTTGTGGTGTTTTTTCCTTACACTATATAATTATACATTAATAAACATTTATGCTCTGCTTGGGAGAGAGTTTTTTCCTCTTATAAGATAAGATTAGCAGCAACGTAAATTAGATTCTGTGGTTATATATATTTGAAAGAGGTTATTGGTTGAAATATTAGTTGAAACAGCATCTGCATTTGTTTTATTTTTGCAGATTTGTTTTGTCGGATATCTTGCTTTTAACTTGAGGTGGTTGGTTAAGATGCAAGTAAAGTGGACCATTTGTAAAAGTACTTTAACACCCAATTCAGAAGATATTTTAACAAAGTGACAGCATAAAAATAGAACATAACATATATTCATGATCATCAGCGGAGAATCTTAGCTAAGACATATAAACGAAGAATATAAACAGAGAATCTTAGCTTGGAATATAAACAGAGAATCTTAGCATCGGAATAAAGGTAGAACCTTTACTTAGATATAAAAGTAAAACTTTGATTTTAGATATAAAAACAAAATCTTAACATAGTTATGAATATAATTATTTTGATTGTGCCAGCAACATTATATTTGTTAAGAGTGTTAGTCCCACATTGTGTGTGTCTCATTGTGTTAAGAGTGTTAGTCTCACATTGTGTGTGTCTCATTGTATTCTTCAATTGGTTTGCTATATAATAGAACCAATGTTGTGTAGTTTAACACAACAAGGATTACTATCAATTCCTCTTGTATCTTGATATTTAACATGGTATCTAGAGCCTAACAAGAGGAATCTTAATCCGCTTAACTTAGTTCACTTTTCCATATTTTCCATAATTTCAATATGGTTATAGAAAGATATCACCCTCCTTGAGGGATTCTCGTTGTTATTTCTTTTTCTTTTGGTTCCTTTCATCTTCTTTTTCCGTCACTTTTGCTTTCATCTTCTTTTTCAATTTGTGGTTTTCCAGATCTACGGGTCATCTCCATTGTCCTAGATCTGTGATTTCTTCATTGTTTTGGGTCATCATCCTCTCTCTACTGGGTTTTTCATCCAGTCCTGTGTCTCATTTCTTTTCTCTTTCTGTTGCAATTTTTTTTCTTTTAGATCTGTTTCATTTTATTTTTTATTTTGCATGCATTTTTCATTTTGCATCGTCACTGATCTGTTTCGTTTGTTATCATTATTTTCTAGCAGCATCTCCTTCTTCTCTCTCCCATTGATTTTTGAATTTTCCAGATCTGGTTTTTCATCCTAATCTGTCTCATTTCTTTTCCCTTCTATTACATTTTTTTTTTCTCTTTCAGATCTGTTTCGTTTTTATTTTTATCTCTGACTGCATTTATTCTCCGGCTGGATCAATTTTTTTTTTTTTTTTTTGTTTCAGATCTGGGAATTTTCCGGCTGCGTCTTCCTCTTTTCCGGTCATCCTCTCCGACCATGTCTTATTCTCCGGTCGCATCATCCATCTCTGTTGTTCCAGATCGTTCACATTTCAGACCGTTGTTCCAGATCGTTCACGTTTCAGATCTGTGTCTTTTTATCTCCTCCGGCAGTGTTTCTCTTTTTCCGGTAGTGTCTCCTTCTTTTCCGGTCATCATCTTCGATCGTGGCTGATTCTCCGGCCGCATCGTCCATTCTCCGACCGTGTCTTCCTTTTCTCCGGCAATTTCCGTTCTAGATCTGTGTTGCTTTCCAGATCTGCGTTTTGGTCATTTTTTTTTTTTTCTTCTTCTCTGATATATTTTTATTTTCAGATCTGTCTACTTGTTCTCTTTCACTTCTCATTTTGCAGGTTTGTGAAGACTCATGGAGCTCATTGAATTTTTTTTTTTCTTATGTACTGTCGGTGGATGTTATTTGGTTTTGCCATTGTTTGGCTTTATTTTGGCTTCTTATTCAGGGGAGCATTGTTCATGTTGCTGAAGTTTATTCCAGCACAGTTGTCTTTGCCGATGATAATTCCGGCTCCGAAGTTCCTCTTGAGGGGGAGCACTTTCCCATGTTGCTGATGGTCATTCCAGCACAGTTGTCTTTGCCGATGATAATTCCGGCTCCGAAGTTCCTCTTGAGGGGGAGCACTTTTCATGTTGCTGATGGTCATTCCAGCACAGTTGTCTTTGCCGATGATAATTCCGGCTCCGAAGTTCCTCTTGAGGGGGAGCACTTTTCATGTTGCTGATGGTCATTCCAGCACAGTTGTCTTTGCCGATGATAATTCCGGCTCCGAAGTTCCTCTTGAGGGGGAGCACTTTCCATGTTGCTGATGGTAATTCCAGCACAGTTGTCTTTGCCGATGATAATTCCGGCTCCGAAGTTCCTCTTGAGGGGGAGCACTTTCCATGTTGCTGATGGTTATTCCAGCACAGTTGTCTTTGCCGATGATAATTCCGGCATCTTCCATACCGTCGTCCATGTTGCTGATAGTCATTCCAGCACAGATGTCTTTGCCGATGATCATTCCGGCATCTTCCATGTTGATGTTCATTCCGACGCCATTTTTAGCACATTGTTGATTTTTGGTTTCTCATATAGGAGATTTATTTTTGATGTTATGTTACTTGGTCATTTCATTTTGTTGATGTAGCACTGTTGCTTTTGGTTCCTAATAGGAGTATTATTTATGTATCAAGCTTGTAGCATATGATCTATATGCTACAGCTTGAGGGGGAGTGTTAAGAGTGTTAGTCCCACATTGTGTGTGTCTCATTGTGTTAAGAGTGTTAGTCCCACATTGTGTGTGTCTCATTGTATTCTTCAATTGGTTTGCTATATAATAGAACCAATGTTGTGTAGTTTAACACAACAAGGATTACTATCAATTCCTCTTGTATCTTGATATTTAACAATATTGTTGTATAATTCTATAAGCATTAGATGACAATGAGACTCGTACAAATAAATAGTTATTTTTTTTTTTGGGGGGGGGGGGGGGGGGGTGGGGGGGGGGGGGGGGGGGGGGGGGGGGGGGTATCTCATTGTCGACAAACAATTTCATCTCAGTTCTCCCCATACATACTGGATTTACTGTGCGTTGGTTTTTTCTTTTAATAGAAGTTGTTTTTTTTTTTTCAAAAGAGAAGTCTTTTTTAAAGAATTTTATGTGTTCGGATAATAACTTTTACAAAAAGCAAAATTAAAAAAATACCTTTTTTAGAATTTAGATTACTTCAAAAAAAAAGTAGAAGTTAAAAATTCAGTTTTACTCCAATTTCACTTCAACTACTTCACCACTGACCACACTACTATTATTACCATCACCTGTCCAGAAATTTTATATATATAAATTTCTTATTAATCTTAACATCTAAATATTTTATTTTATTTTATTTTTGGTAAATAAATAATGTTTTTATTTAAAAGTACTTGTTATGTGGTTCATAAGGTAAAATAACATTAATTTTTTAAACAAAAATTATTCTAAAAAAATAAGTCATAAAAAATATTTTTTAAAAAAATTCAATTTTCCTTCAACCTCACTCCAACCACTTCACCCACTGTCATTATCACCATCACATATCAATTAATTTTATATATAAAAAGTTCTTATTAATTTTTGATATCTAAATAAATTTTTTATTTAAAAGAAACTTTGATGTGGTCCATGACATAAAATAACTTTAATGAGAGAAAAAAATTATTCTAAACAAAATAAGTCATACAATTTTTTTTTTAAATGTCCATCTAAACGGACCTTAATGGCCCGTAAAATATGTGATTAAATAGAAAATAAAAAGTCTATAAGATCATAGCTATTGGGGATACTTATGTAATTTTAAGACACTGGAAAAAAAATTGTTATTATTATTATTAATTTTATTTTTTTTGGGAAATCATTACGCGAGATGTTTCTATCCAGAACAGAAGGGATGCTATGACTTTTTAGCTACATGTCATGTATAGTTAGAGAAATAAATGAGGATTGAATAAAAAGAGAAATAAACGAGCATTGAATGGATAAGCCAATAGGAGAGATATGGTTTTAAGTCAGCCACGTTTTCTTGTATTCTTTTTTTATTGTCCAAAAAAAAAATTATTTTGTTTTAAATATTTTTCTGCCAGATCTCAGTATAATCATAAGAGACAGGAGAAATTAATAGAATCTACTATGACAGACAAAAACTATAACAAATATAAAAATGTTTTGCTTTTTTTTTTTTTTTGGTAACTACCAGCATTCGAACAAGGTCCCTCATGGTAAGCAACAACAACCACACTGAAAAATGTTTTGCTTTATTTGTATATCAAATTATATATATATATATATATATATATATATATATATATATATATATATATATATAGCTAGTTAGTTATGTTTTTTTTTTCTATTTTACTTGTTTGAAAAAATATAAAAAAAAGTATTAAAGTGCATATTTTTTATTGTTTAAAAAGAAAATAAATCAAGAACGAAAGAAGAAGAAGAAAACAACTTATTAAAAATAAGTAGAGATATTCTCACTACCAAAATTTTCTACTACTAACTACTATATATCTAATCATCATTGGATCAAAGAGAGAAAATGCTAAAAAGATTTTGAAAAAATAGAAAATTTTGATCCAATGGTGGTTAGATAAGTAGTGAGTTGGTAATAGAAAACTTTGGTAGTATTCCTCCTCATTACAAATTGCGTAAACTTTTTATTGTGAAAACTGAATCACATTCACATGGAATGATATTAATTCTTAGGGTATTATAAGAGTTATGTTGTAGGAAAAATGATTGTGTTATGTTATAGAGATTCGTTTTGCGTGCCAGAGTTTTTTTTTTTTTTTCTAGGGGCCTCACAAAATGTTATGTGTGTAGAAAAATTTTATGATCATGCTAAATGATAGATGATAAACCCTAATTCTTACGGCAATGCGGTCTGGCCCAAAAGCTATTTGAGTGGGTAGCTTTTATGGCATGGCCGACATACACTACTCTTACATTTTCAATTATTAAATTTTACATTAGAATAAGGATAATGATAATTAACAGTTATTAATATCAATAAGAGGGCAAAGTTATTATAGATAGGTGATTTTGCCTACTCTCTATTTGTCTACCTTTATTTACCCCTCTCATCACCGTTGGATTACAATTTGATCTAACGGTTCATATTGAAAACATAAATAAAACCTTTTTTACTCTTTTCTCTCTCTCCACCCTATTCTCTCCTCCCCTGCGAGCGACGAAGAAGACGTATCCTTCCTTCTTGAATATAATTTTTCATTTTTCAAATCTCAATTTCGCTAATTACGTCAATTCATTGTAATTTTTTATCTCTCTCTAATTTTTTATTTTATTTACAATTTTCATGTTTTCTAGGGGAATTCTCCGATTGTTTCACCTATAGCTTCAGTTTCTCGAGAAATTAAAAGCGTAAATCGTTGAGGCGTAAGGTAAAATCGTTTCACAATTTTCATGTTATTTTATTTGCATGACTGGTACAACCTTTTCTGGTCAATATCTTGGTTCTCGGGTTCTGTAGTAAACGCCTGAAATAGACAATTGGCGAGTAAGGTAAAATCAATTTGTGGGAAGATTGGGGTTTTTGGCAAAGGTTTAAGGAATTTATAGGGTTTATATGAAAAATGCAGCATTAGCAAGATCTAGTTGTTTTGAATTTGAATTTGATCAAAAACATGCGAAACTTTAAGAAGAGGTACTATCTTATTGCAATCTGTTAAGTGTTGTCCAAGGTTTTATAGTTGTTGCGATATGTTACCATTCTCATGAATGTGCTATCACCATCCGTTGGTGTAATTGTGTTTTAATTGTGAGCTTTTAAACCTCAAGTGCACCTTCCATTTTATGAGTCATATTCAATCTCATCACTAAAGTCAATGTAATCTGTTGGATCATCGTCAATATCTCCAAGTTGTGAAAAATTGCTCCCTGTATCATCCATCTGGCCTCCTATATTTTTGATATTTTTAGGGTTCATGATCGAATTCTACAATAGTTGGAGGAATATTTGTTCTCACAAATAACACAGAATGTCATGAAAAATCTAAGTTGTCTATTAATAACAATGAAATAGTAGTGCAAAGATTAATTAAAAAAATATGGAGATAATGCTACTCAATTCTTTTAAAATATCCAACCTCTCTTTTTATACTTATTCTATTTGCTTTTCTCTATTATTGTTATATCACACTCTTAAAAGAAAAAGAGAAATACTGAATGTTAGTTGAGATTATGATCTAACGGTATTAAAGAGGAGTAGATATAATAGACATGATAAAAGATAGGTATAATATTTTATCCCTAACAATATTAAAAAATTTCTTCAATAAGATCACCTCATAAGATTTCTCTTTATTTTTTTCATACATACCTTATCTATTCATCTCCAATATTGTGAAATCAGAATTTCAACTAATTTTCACCCTTTCTCTCTTCTCTTGAGATTCTGATTCGATGGTGTTAGAGATGAGTAGATAGAGTAAACATAAAAAAAAAATATACGTAATATCATATCCCTTAAATTATATCATCAAATGTCCTATATATCATCCTTGCTGAAAAATCTTTTTTGGTTTAATTGATGGGTTAGTGTGAGCTTATCCACACGCAATTATGCACCCGGATGGAGTTTCTCTCGCTTTCGGCATAGTAGGCCACGGCGGGAGTCTGACTTCTCAAACAAAGCTTTCTACATCTATATACATGTTGGTTTATCAAGAATATGCAAGAAAAGCATTTTAAATTGTTGATTCGTCGAGAACTATTCTTGATTAATATGATATGCATCAATATTACATTAAGTATTTATTATTAGGGAAAAATTCAAAAACTCTGTAATTTTTTTTCTATCACTTATCTTCTATTTTTCTTATCATTAATCTCTTCTATGACTTTTTATTCAAGTCCAAATTTAGCATTTTTAGTAATTGGACTAACTCGCCCATTTTACTCTTATTTTATTTGCATAAAAAGTTACTAAATAATCTTACATAAAGATTTTGGTCACCAGCAAATCTTTTTTTCCCCAATTTCTTAATTTTTAATTTATTTCATATTATTTTCAATTTTGCTGAGATTTTTTATTTATTTATAAACCTCCCACAGTATTCTCAACTTTAAAATCATAGTCTGGCAATGACAGAGACCGAGACAATGGACGAAAACTCTTTATATACATACCATATAATATTTTGAACACTGCATTAGATTCTTAATTTTGAGGTAACTATAGCCCAAGAATATTACATACTGAGGAAGATTCACATAATTTCTGACCACGAGGTCAGTGTCCATAGAAAAATGCATTGACAATTCTCATAGTAATTGTCTGTCAATCAAATACCAACCCATTAGCACCTCAAACACTGGATATGGCTGCCACCAATTCTATAACCTAATCTGAGATTAGGGGATATTTGATATAGGAGAACTTTTTATTTATCTGAAAATCTCAATTTTCAAAAATATGATTTTTACATTCAGTTTATGATAATATCTGTAAATTTAAAATTTGGAAAAATTCAATTTATATCAACAGTCACTCACTCAGAAGGGAAAGAAAAAAAATGCTATGTTGTACGTAAAACCGGGATAAAAATGGGTAAATTACTTGGATGGAAGAAATCACATGAAAAGTAAGTGGTAAAAAAAAGGGAAAATATGATAAAAGAGTGAATTATAGGGGAATTTTTAAACTTTTCCATTACTATTACAACTTTTGTATTGATTTAACTTAAAAAAAAAATTAAAAAAACCCTTGCTTAAAGTTCCTATTCGTGAAAAAAAAAATCATTAAATTCTCGATTAGAGACATGTACACTTTCTTTGTCTTATTTCACTCAAGTCAGATTTTGACAAAGGAGTTTGAAGTCAGGGAAAAAAAAAAGAATTTATCCAACACAAAAAAAGAAAAACAAGAAAATAAGTTTTTATTGTGAAAACTTATCTAAAATAAAAAAAAAGTATTTAAGTGAATATTTTTATTATTTAAAAAGAAAATAACTTATTATAAATTGTGAAAACTTTTTATTGTGGAAACTGAATCACATTTAATGATATATATTATTTTTTTTGGTACTACACATTTAATGATATTAACTCTCACTGCAATGCGGCCTGGCCCAGAAGCTATTTGAGTGGGTATCCTTTATGGCATGGCCGACGTATGGTACTTCTACATTTTCAATTATTAAATTTTACATTAGAATTAATATAATGATAATTAACACTTGTTATTATTTATTTATTTTTGGTAATCTGAGGTAAGGGGTTAACAATAACATCCCAAATAGATCAATTCAATAAAATGATTCTGAAATTACAAGATAAAGATAAATCAGCCCAATGCAAAGGCCAAATACCAGGGGAAGGGTTTGAAAAAACACAAAAATTATTCTCAACAATATAGCCTAAAGGATATTTAGAAAGCCAATCTGCACAACTATTTCCTTCTCTTAAAACATGAACCAGTTGGACTTCCCAATTCTCTTGTAGTCAAAAAACACTTGTTATTATTAATAAGAGAGCAAAATTATTATATTACAAAAATATGATAAGATATTATGTCTATTTTTTTATACCAACTCTATGTACTCCTGGGGAGGGCTAGGGTGGACGGTCGCTCCCTCTAAGATTTGAAGAAAAAAAAAATTCATTGACGATGAATGCAATAAAAAAGGGAAGAGACGAAGCTGAGATAGCAATGGAGGAAGAGACATCTTTTTAGTGCTGAAATTTGGGAGCAAAGACTCCTTTTATGACTGGGTCATTTGTGAAAGTGATTATTGGGAGAAAAAAATCGCTCAACACAAGAAAAGGCGTTGGCTTTGAACGATGAAAGGTTTTCCTGATATAGGTTTGTTTCAGAATAGAGGAAAACACAAAGAGAAGCATGTTAGAAGGGAAACATAAAGAGAACAGAGACAAAAAATTCCTGGTATAATGCTCCTCAACCCCAAATTTCTTTTCCACCACTGCGTACTCCTCTCCAACAGTTTTATATTAGAGTCTCAAAGGGAGAGAGAAATAGTGAAGATTAATTCAGATTCTGATGTAACAATGTTGAATAATAATAGATAAATTATACATGAAAAGGCCAAAAATATAATAAAATTTCTACAAAAGGATCATCTTATAAGATTAAATTACGGGATATGATATTTTACCTACTTGTATTTTATACATACCTTACTCATATTCAGGACTGTTAAATCATAATTTCAACTAATTTCATCCTTTCTCTTTTCTCTTGAGATTCTGATCGAATTGTATTGGACATGAATAAGTGAGAGTAAGCATGAAAAGCAGTAGACATAATATCATATCCCTTATATTATATTATCAAATGTCCTTAACCTTATTAATTTTTTAAGCAAATGCTCGTGCAGCTGGGACATTTGATTTTGGAAGTTGGGCTTGGGGGAAAAGGCTGAGAATGCTGGTCAGCTAAAGTGTATGTAAATTTTGGGCCTGTTTTTGATGTGGTTCAATTGTGGGTTTGATTTGAAATTCAAATATGAAAATAGTCCCATGTGTCTTGAACGTTCACGTGCCTTGCCAATGCCCTTACAAATGACAACATCATTAGGGATGTAAATGGACTCTCCTAGGCTGAGCTTTGACCTTCCTGACCCAAGCTTAAATAAAAAAAATTCAGTCTATCTGACTAATTAAATGCTTTATTTGTAGGCAAGACCTATTTTTAAAAATAAGAAAAGCCTGACATGACCTACAGGTCTTGTAAGTCTCCCACCGTAGATACTAAGCAAAGAAAATAATTGTATAGAGCAAATAAAGTTCCATTCATACATGCACTAGTACTTCTCATAAGAAAAAAATGACAGACAAGAAAAAATCAATATAATACCCCAGACGAAGCCGAGAGTGAGAAGCGACGGTGGAAATAAAAATTACGGTTAATATTGATACTTTGCCACATAAAATAAATATTATTATCTACAAGGTTTTAGGCCAAGCTTGACAAAATTGACCTATGACCCATTTGTTAAAAAACTTCCTTATAAGCTTAAGTCACTATATAATCCCTAAAAGGCCGGACTAGATCAAACTCAATGTAGGTCGGGCGGGGGCAGCGCGCTCATTTACACCCAAAACATCATTTTCCGTACTTCTTATTTCAAGGTAAGAATGCCCTAATTAGATATGACAACATCATGTTTCTCTACTAACTTATTTCAAGGTAAGCTACACCACACTTTTCAATGATATAGGAAAGATGATAACATCTCTCTCATGCTGTCGATAGAATGACAACATATTATGTCAGCGACATGATATGAGAGTATTATATCACTCAAACATATATAATATAAAAATAAAAACCAAACTCAGAAAACTATGTGCAGTTTTACAAATGACAACATAGTGAAACCGTGACAGGACATGAGGTTTTATGACACCCAACCCAACCATATTCATATAAAAAGAAATTAATTAACATCCTGAAACAAGAAAGTTAATGTGCTGTTTTACTGATTGAAATGTTGCTCCCAAATCCCAATACATGGTTCATCTCAGAGGTGTGAATCCGGGAACACAGG
This sequence comes from Gastrolobium villosum, assembly GCA_032173675.1. Lineage (NCBI taxonomy): Eukaryota > Viridiplantae > Streptophyta > Magnoliopsida > Fabales > Fabaceae > Gastrolobium > Gastrolobium villosum. The sequence continues at coordinate 60,220 of JAVKPL010013638.1, read as the reverse complement.
GTGGATTGGTTTGGATTGCCATATCAACTCTATTGGTATGTGTGTCTATCTGTATATATCTAATTTACTTTGTGCTCCTGGGTCACCCCACTGAGCAAACCTGTTACTGTTAGGCATATCACAATAAACACTTCTTACTTTATCACAACCTCCTGTTATAATGTTTTCAGATGATATCAGAAATGAGGTCTCGGGCAGAATTTTCCAACCAAACTATGTTTGCTTAGATATCAATGATGTTACTCCTACACTTTATTTTCTATTCTGATCTTCTACACTTTCCTTTTATTATGAAAAAAAAAGGATTTTATTTTTAATAAAAGGGAGGTGTAGAGGAAAAGTGTACAAAATGAAGTGTAAGAATAACAATATTGTAGAAATATAAGCAGCCGCAGCCATTGCCACAATTTTAACAGCCCCAAGGCTGCAGAAGAAAATAATTTCATTTTTTTTCGGTAATTAAATTCATTTATTTTCTTCTTCCTTTGTTTAAAAGGAAAACTTAAAGGGATGACAGTGTGATGTGAGCGATTATAGGCATCATTTTTAGGTAGCAATACAAGTATACAACCAATGTACTGAAACACTTTTAAGTGTTTGAAAAATTGTAGTAAATATATGTACGTACATGATAATTTATAAAAAATTTAAAATTTATTCTGTGAAATTCTCAATTAATAGTTATAATTTCACATTTAAAAAATTATTAATAATATATTTTTTATTGATGAATAAATTTAATGTAAAGATTATTATATAAAAATTAAAAAGTAAGGGTAATGCATATCCTCTTTCACGAGAAGAAATGTATTTCGTGCAAAGCATCAAATGGTGTGGGTACCACTTTTAATTTTTATATTTTCTTTTTTCAGTGGATAGTAGCACCATTATGATGTTATGTTTGTAAGAGATGCATTTCTTTTCCTGTATAAGGGTAATGCATTTCTTCTATTACAAGAGAAGAAATGCATCTCTTGCTAATATAACAAAAATGTGGATTCTACTTTCAATTTTTCTCTTTTCTCGTTTTAATAGACCCCACGATTATATTGTGTCTGGCATTTCTTCTCCTGTAAAGTGAAATTATTTAATGTAATTCATTATTTAAAAAAGGTAAAAACTATTCTCTGCAAAATATATTTTTTTCTTACGAATTCTTCGGTTTTTGCGTTATTTTTTTTTTATTTTTATAAATGAATGATGCCACCACGTAATTATGTTTATGGCACGAGACAAAGTGTTTCTCACCGAGTGAGATTAATAAGACCCTATAGAAAGAAAAAAAAAAAAAAGTAAATTGTAAATCATTTTGAAGGATATAAAGTTGTCTCATTTTAGGATAGAGAAGTAGATAGATAAAGAAGGAGATAAAGAAAATTGATAAAAAATAGCTCTTTGTATAATTGAAAGGATATAAATTATAGGATTTTATTTTTCTTATGTTGCATGAGACAAGTTGTCTTATGTAGCACACAAAAAGTGGGTGGGACCCACTAATAAGGAAGAGAGAGAAAATAAAAAAGTGGGTCATATCCATTTTTTTTGTGTTGCATAATTTGTCTCAATGCAACATAACAAAAATAAAATCCTAAATTATATCACGTAAAAGCATAAATATTTTTTTTTTTTTACAAAAAAAACATATGTGTCTACCTAAATAGCATGATTAGCCCAAAGAAAAGAAGTATAGTTTATTTGGTCTAGGGTAAAATTCGGAGAGGTTAGGAAATGGAGATGGAAGTAGACACTGAGAAGAAGCAACAAGACATGAAAGAGAAGGACCTATTCAAAGCTGCTGAAGATGGTGACTCCTCAATCTTCGAAGCACTGTCACCAGAAACCCTCTCCAAAGCCCTCTCTCTTAGGAACGAAGACGCTCGCTCCCTTCTCCACGTCGCCGCTTCTTCCGGTCACTCACAGGTCCCTTTTCATCCCCACCACCCCACTTACTTCAATTGCTATAAAAATATCTTCTTTTTGCATTTAGACCAGAATCCGAAATTAGGGTTTCTAGCAAGTGAATACAAGCTTAAAATTGGAAGATCATAGTCTTCATTGTTGTGGATGGGAATTTATCAGGTGGTGAAGATACTGTCATCTGCTGATGCATCGGGTCGTGTGATAAATAGTGCTGATGAAGAAGGGTGGGCACCGCTTCATTCTGCTGCCAGCATTGGGAGTTTGGAGATAATGGAGATTTTGTTGAGCAAAGGTCAATGCTTTTATCTTCTGTTTCCCAAAATTGATTGAACTGTAAGCTAAGTGGATTAAGTGATGAATGTTTGTTCCCTGAGATTATTAAGTTTTATTTAAAAAGGTGTTATATTATATACATATAGTCTGGTATTTTATTTTTATTTTTATTTTTATTTTTTACATCCTCCACATGGGGTTATGCTGATTTCAATTGCTTATTACATTTGAATAGGGTTGAAATGTATTTTTCTCAATATTATGGCTTAACGTTGGAAGCTTCTTAATTGATGTAGCATGTGATTGAAAAAGGCTGTGACCGTTAGTTGAGTTTCATATATGTTAGGCTGTTATTGTATTTTGTCTATTTGTTTTAAATTGTGGAATGGTTCTTGAACTTTCACAAGTCTAGTCATAACATGCAGTGCCAATGAAAAGTAGCTTTTCAGGACTATATTTCATTTACCATGTAGGAAGGTTTTTTCAATTATCTTGAATTTCTTGTTCTTCATTTTTGGTAGGAGCTGATGTTAATCTGAAAAACAATGGGGGTCGCACTGCTTTACACTATGCTGCCAGCAAAGGTTGGTTGAAGATTGCTGAAATACTGATCTCCCATGATGCCAAGATTAATATAAAGGACAAGGTTGTAGCATGGACAGATTTGATACATCCACGGCATTACAGTTTCAATATATCCCTTTCTAAAGATGACATGCATAATAATTTAGTATATGTCTTTTACTATGATCAGGTAGGTTGCACCCCATTGCATCGGGCAGCCAGCACTGGAAATTCTGAGCTGTGTGAACTTTTGATTGAAGAAGGAGCAGAGGTTGATGCTGTTGATAGATCTGGTCAAACTCCTCTAATGAATGCTGTGATTTGCCAGAACAAAGAGGTATGCTTATTCTCTGTGTATGCATGCACACTCGTGTGTGTAACTGTGTACAACTGTAAAAGAATGCGTAAAAGGGTTCCTTTGTACAATATTTCTCAGAAATCTGTCTAGAATTTGTTGGAGATTTTCCTCGTATGATTTTAATTGTGGGAATATAGCTCTGTTTCCTTTTTAAATCCTGGCAGCTTCACCGTGCTTAATGAATTTTTTTTGCAAAATTCCTATCTACTTGTGTATTAATTAAGTAGATGTGACTTCTTGAGCCATTTATCACTTCTCTTATAATCCAATGATTTCATAAGTTTTTTTTACATGTGAATTTTTCTAGAAGGATTCTAAGTTGATTGTTCATAGTTGAATCATGCAAGTATATTTCTCTGACCTCATGTTTTTTTGAAAATTATTTCATACTTATTCATCTAGAACTAAATTGTGTTCGGGCCTTGTTAATGCCTGGTTAACATTAGACAGTGAAGCATTGAATGCCAGGCTTGAGCTGCTCAATACTAAATTGTTCTTTACTAATTCCGGATGTATTTTCTTATTATTTTATCTTGTCTCCTTGCTTCTTTTTTCTAATTTTAAAAAGAATAATGGAAAGGTTTGGCTTTATAATTATAGATGAATGAATGCAGTCTCTGCCTAGAAGGGAAGCTCCCTTAAAGTAAACCGTATGCGGTTATTATATAAAAAATAAAAAGGTTCATACATATTTCTTTTCAGTTCTCACACTTAGTCTCTTACATTACTAATTATGTTATATTAAATTGATAAGTTTCTTTTTTTTCACTTAAAACAACAATTCATATTCCTAGCATGATATTTTAGTTTTTATAAAATATGAAAGCTGTCTAGCTGCATTGCCATGCATATTCACAAGAAGATATCAAATAATTTGCTATACTACTAGTGAAAGAAAATCCCTCCTAGTGCTTCTGTCCCTTCTCAACGAAAAGCCCGCTATGACTTAAGTGGGATAGCTCCAAATTTTACATCTCTTTTTAAGCAACTTCTTTTCTAAGATTATATATCATAATTATGTCAATAAATATATTACAGTTTGTTGAAGATTTAAGGTCAGAACATTATGGAAATTGTATTTATATCATGATTATTTATTTCATTGTTTATATTTCTATATGGTATATCCTCCCATGCCCGTACCTGTACCCATATCCATGCAACCTAGCTATTCAGAGTATTAAATGACATCTACTTTTGGTTTTTAAAAATTAGAATTGACTTAATTAGTAACTTAATTATTAATATACAGAGAGAGTAGATTGATATCAATGCTGAGGAATATGTTTCTACAGTTTTGTTATTGGAGTCTCATGATTGTGGAGCAGCATACCTTATTTCAAGGGCATAATTTTCTGTCATGTGTTCGGCTTACAGGTAGCCCTCCTTCTGATAAGACATGGAGCAGATGTGGATGTGGAGGACAAGGAAGGGTACACGGTGCTTGGTCGAGCTACAGATGAGTTTAGAGCAATATTAATAGATGCTGCCAAGGCCATGCTTGAGTGATACAACTACAAGAAAATGAGAATTGCCAGTAATTGAAAAGAGAGCATAATGCATTAAAGGAGGATTGTTTTGCTGAATACTTGTTTTCTGTGGATAAAAAATTCCACTTATATAATCTTTAGAAACAGAAGGGAGAACTTTTCATTACTGTTGATAAACAGTACGAGTTTCTAAAAAGAAAATGGATACCCCCACCTAACCCACATTTTGTCCTTAATCCTGATCATAGAAAGAAATTATACTTATGCTCTTTTTATATTTATTTTTATTAGAGTTACTGGGTGGAAAGTTAAAGACGGGATATTAGAATTGGTGTATCTTTGGACTAGACTCTAGAGAAGAAAGATCATTGTATATCACCATTGGAAACATTCAACGGCCAGCATATTCACTAAATAAGCTCGAATTTTTCATATGCTTTTGTGTTTTCACTCGTATCAAACGCCACCTTAATTTCTATGACGACTGTTTCTCAAAATACTTGTCTTTTAATAATTGGTTTTATAAGAGTTATATAGTAGGAAAAGTGATTGTGTAATGTTATAGAGATTCATTTTGCGTGCTTTAGTTTTTTTTTTTTTTTTGCTTTAAAAAGTGTGGGTCTTACGAAATATTGTGTGTAATAAAATTTTTCTTGTCATGTTAAAGGACATATTAAAACCCCTTTAATATTTCATATGTTGTGTGGGGAAAGTTCAGGCAAAAACCTGTTTACAATATATGCAGGCAATATAGTTCATAGGAGAAACTCGTATATATATTAGAAAACACAAAAGTACAAGAATGTATATTATATATATTACATACACCAATATATAATACTAAAGTATAGATTTTAGACATGGCTCTTGATGGAGGAACTATATCCACTCTGAGCATCATAGTATCTGGACCACAGCATAACGCCTCCATATTTGGAAGAACCCTTAATTGCTGGAAGCACTTTGGAAGTAATATCAGAGGCAGATATGAATCCACTGCCTGCAGCCTCAGGGGAAGCTGGTAACCCCAAGAAGATCTTTTTTGCTGGAATATCTGATGTCCACTGTTTCCATGCATCTTCAAGATTGTTAAATGCAGTGGGACTGTATTGGCAAGGAGGGTTGTTGTAGAATTGGACCCAAACATAATCAAAAAGACCTGTCTTGAGGGCATTTCCTATCCAAGCATCAGGAAATGGGCATTGAGGAGCTGCTGTCAAGTACACATTTTTGCCTTCCTTGCTATATCCTTTGAGGTACCTGGCAAGGTCATCCCAATATAAGTTTGAGCCTCCTTCAATGTCAAAGTCAATGCCATCAAGAACAGCATGCCCAAGTGGCCTAGAAGAAGATTGTCCCCCCAAGAAGTTATTCCAAAGGTAAGTTGCTACTTTCCTTGCATCCTGTGGGGATGCAAGTGAGTAGCTACCAGCACCTCCTCCCAAAGACAGCAATACCTTGATGCCTTTGGCTTGGCATGATTTTATGTCACTGCTTAACCCAATGCACCCCTTACTGTAGGGATCACAATGCCCAGCTAGATTTATCATTGGAGTTTGGCCATTGCCAAATGTTGGTAGAAAGGCCAAGATAACAAACTCATAGTTCCCAGTGGAACAAGCCTCTGCCAGTGTGCCTTCATTACCATTCTGACCCCAGTAGATAGCAATTCCACCAGCATTTGAATGATTTGCTAGTGCTAAAAGTATCAAGGACAAGAATGAGATTGAGATTGCCAACTTTGCCATTCCCAAATAGTGGCCAAAGTCTATTTAAGCACCTAAACAAGTATGTCAATAAACTCAAGCTGATTTTCTTTTGCAGAATCATAAGGGCTTTTTATAAGGGTAACGATGCCTCTAATCCTAAAGAGTTTGTTTGCTGTAGTTGCTCATGAGAGCGTGGATTGGCAGTCACTGCGTCCCATAATCAGTCCAATATATCAATCATTGATGTTTACATTAGGGAAGCAGCGTGCAAATTAGCCATTATCAACTTGCTCTTGTCCGCTTCTGCCTGTGGATTTCTTGCACTGCATTATTGCATTTATTATAAGTAGCTAATATCAATCCTTCTTTGCTTTGATATGTATCAGTATTTCTTTCATTTTTTTTTTTTTTGGAATGGAATGAGTAAACTTAAATATTTTGGCATATTTGTTAATTTCTATTGCATTTTATAATATTGATGTGTCATCTAGAATGATTATATTTTAACTTGAAAACATTGGTCAACATCTTTGAATGATAATTTGGATGGACAAACATCTAATCGTTCCTTGTCCCTCCAAAGTCCAAATTAATAGCTGTAAATAACATAGACTGATGGACCAAAATAAACAGGAGAGATATTTTTCAGCAAGGTAAAGAAAAGTATACAAAGTTGATAATATTATTCTTTAATAGTGTGGTGTAATGATATGTTCTCTATTAATTTTGTTTTTATAAAATCATTCAGTGTAATTTTCTTAAAATAATTATTAACGTACAAAGTCATAAATTATTGTACATTTTTATTTTATAATTGAAACAAAGTATATCCATCCAACTAGAGCATTTTCGGTATACCCAAAATACCGACACTTGGATTATTATTTTTTCCTTTCTCTTTTTGTACATATATCATAAAAAATGCTCAATTTTAATCGTGCAATCATACCGAGTCAGAGGTGGGAGGCTTTTGTACGTTAGTAATCTCATTTTTATGAGGTTTTAGTGGAATAATTTCTTGGTTCAACATATTATCTATATAATGCATAACGATGCGGTACTGTGGTAATTACTTTAGGACGTGACACTTTAGCAATCGCGTCCTTTGCATTTATTACCAGGGTATCACATTCCAGTGGTTAGGAACAAATACAAAGGATGCAGTTGTTAAAGTATCACGTTCTAAAGTGATTGTCACATTACCGCTTCGTTATGCATTATACAGGTAATATGTTTGAGCAAAAAATTATTTCCGTAAAATCTTTTATAAATTAGACTATTAAGGTAAAAAGGCGAGGTGGGACTGCACCGTAAATTTTTCGGGAGAGTGACCAAAGTGCCACGTTTTGACAAAAAAATTACCAGACTGCCACGCCAACAATAAATTTTACCAAAATGCCACGCGCCATAATTCGCTACACAGTGTAGCGAATTATGCATGCAAGTAATTCGCTACACAGTGTGCGAAATATGCCACGTCAGAACCAAAAATGCCACCTGTCAAATTTTGACATATAGGCATAATTCGCTACCTTAGGTAGCGAATTTCTAAAAATTTGATACGTGACATTTTTTTGTTCTGACGTGGCATATTTCGCTACACTGTGTAGCGAATTACTTGCATGTATAATTCGCTACACTGTGTAGCGAATTATGCCGCGTGGCATTTTGGTAAAATTTACTGTTGGCGTGGCAATCTGGTAAATTTTTTGTCCAAACGTGACAAAATGGTCACTTTCCCAAATTTTTCGCCATCCAAGACTGACTTTCTGACTCACCTACAATTCTTCAATACATAATTTGCTGTGATTAAAAAATGAAAATAAAAGAAAAACTCATCTTTCATACAATCATATGTAAGCAATTAGCAAAGTTATATCAAACATTTAATCTGTGAACTTCCTACATCAGATTCAGAGGTCTCTCTTCACTGCAACATTTTTTCTATCCACCAACTTCAATACACAAAGTAAGAGCAGAAATCATAGCCAACATAACTTGGAAAAGCATGTCCAATATTGCTCCTATAGTTCATGTGGCTCTCTTGCCAAGCGCTGGCATGGGCCATCTTACACCATTTCTAAGGCTAGCTGCGCTGCTTGTTCACCACCATTGCCAAGTCACTCTCATCATTCCTCACCCCACAGTCTCTAAAGCTGAATCAGAACTCCTCTCTCGGTTCCACTCTTCATTCCCTCAGGTCAACCAAGTCCAGTTTCATCTTCTTCCTTCTGATTCCGCCACTTCCAACACCTCCACCGACCCTTTTTTCCTTCGTTTTGCATCCATTCGAAGCTCTTCTCACCTTCTCTCCCCTCTCCTTGCTTCAGTTTCACCACCCTTGTCAGCTTTTGTCTATGACATGACCCTGATTTCCCCTGTTCTTCCAATTGCTAACACACTTGGTGTCCCTCACTATATCTTATTCACTTCTTCAGCTACCATGTTCTCCTTCTTCTCCTACTTCCCAACTCTAGCTGCATCTGAATCCTTTCCTGATGTTGATGTTGTTGAGATTCCAGGGGTTTCAGCCATGCCAAGATCATCAATCCCTCCACTGCTTTTCATCCCCAACAGTATCTATTGTAACCTTTTCATGGAAGATAGTCCTAAGCTTGCAAACTTACATGGGGTTTTGATCAATACGTTTGAAGGACTAGAAGCACAGTCTCTGGAGGCTCTTAATGGAGGAAAAGTGGTCAAAGAATTGCCACCAGTTTTTGCAGTTGGTCCTTTTGTTCCATGTGAGTTTGAGAAGGAAGAACAAAGGGGAGAACCATTGAAGTGGCTTGATGATCAGGCTAGTGGTTCTGTGGTGTATGTTAGCTTTGGAAGTAGAACAGCTATGGGAAGGGACCAAATAAGAGAGATAGGATATGGGTTGGTGAGAAGTGGATGCAGGTTTTTGTGGGTTGTGAAGGATAAGAAAGTTGATAAGGAAGAAGAAGAAGGGTTAGATGGGGTGCTTGGGGTTGAGCTTGTGGAGAGTATAAAAGAGAAGGGAATTGTGGTGAAAGAATGGGTTGACCAAAGGGAGATTCTTGGTCACAAAGCTGTGGGAGGGTTTGTGAGTCATTGTGGGTGGAACTCAGTGATAGAAGCTGCATGTTATGGTGTTCCTATCATGGGGTGGCCTCAGATTGGAGATCAGAAGATAAATGCTGAAGCAGTGTCAAAGAGAGGGTGGGGTATGTGGAAGAAGGACTGGGGTTGGGAAGGAGAACGTGTGGTGAAAGGGGAGGAAATTGGAGAGGCTATAAAAGAGATGATGAATGATGAATCTCTTATGATCAAAGCAGCAGAAGTTAAAGAGGATGCAAAACTAGCCATTAGTGAAGGTGGAGGATGTGAGGTTGCTATTCAGACACTGATTGAAGAGTGGAGCAAGAATGTTAAGAACATTTGAGAGTCAAATCATTTTGCTCTTTGGTCCATTTGTAGTATCGAAACACTCTGGTGATTTCAGTTGCATTAATAGTATTGAAACAGGGTTGAGAGAAAATCAATAAAAAGATGATGGCTATTTGTTTTTCTTCTATTTTAGTGGTCAAGCATTTCTATTTTGCAAAGCAGCATGTAGTTTATTTCTCTCTGCATTGTCAAAAATGGAAGCATGACTTAGTATGTTGTATTCATGTTGAACCTACCTTGAAGGAATTTTATTTATGTCAATTTACTTGCACTTCATGAAGAGGGTTGTTTTCTTTTTGGTTTATCATCTCTCATTTAACATACCTTATGAAATTTCCTACACACATAACATCTTGTGGGACCCACAACGAAAAAACAAAAACTCCGGCACGCAAAACGAATCTCTATAACATAACACAATTACTCTTCTTATAACATAACTCATATAAAACCTTTTTTTTTTTTTTTTTTTTTTTTTTGCAAATATTTCAGTAGCATTTTGCAAAGCTTGTAATACGCTTGTTGCCAAAACCAAAATCATGCAAACAGGAGGAGGGGCCACAATCTCTTTCTGTAACTTTCTACGAGACACTTTTGCTTTTGTTTATGAATTCCCTTTCAATCATAGTTTGTAAGGTTTGATATTTGTGATTTTTTTTTTTTTTGATATTTCTCATTTTATAAGAGATAAAATCATTATATATATATATATATATATATATATATATATATATATATATATATAGTGTGTGTCATTTTAAAGGATATAAAGTTGTGTCATTTTAAGAGAGAGAAATAAAGGCGTGGGTCCCACTTCTACGTGAGAGTGAAATGATATAAGTTGTGTCATTTAAAATGATAAATATTTTTCCCTATATATATATATATATATATATATATATATATATATATATATATATATATGAGTTAGGATCCTTTGACACCGATGTCAAATTTCAAATTTGACATCTCGTCTGAGAGTCGTTAGATAAAAAAAATCAACGGCTCTGATTTGTAAGCATGTGAACATTTGATCTTTTTTTATCTAATGAATCTCAGATGATGTGTCAAAGGATCCTATATATATATATATATATATATATATATATATATATATATATATATATATATATATATATATATATAGGATCATTTGACACCGGAATCAAACTTTGAATTTTGACACCAAATCCCAACAGTTGATTTCCGTCAATCAACGACTATCATTTATTGTGAATTACACTCATTAATTAATTATTAATTCCAATAAATGATATCCGTTGATTGACGGAAATCAACGGTTGAGATCTGGTGTCAAAATTCAAAGTTTGACATCGGTGTCAAAGGATCCTGCCCCCATATATATATAAGGGATATTCTTACTTCCAAAATCTTCTACTACTAACTTACTACCTATCTAATCACCATTGGATCAACCTTTTCACTTTTTTCAAAAACTTTTTAACATTCTCTCTCTTTGATTCAATGGTGATTAGATAGGTAGTAAGTTAGTAGTATAATATTTTGGTAGTTAGAATATCCTTCCTCATATATATATATATATATATATATATATATATATGATTTTAATGTTTCTAAAGTGAATGTAGATAAGTTATCTACATTCGCTACTAAAATAACGCCGTTTTGGGTTAAAAATTTATAATGAAAAAGACTATTATAACCTTGAAATAAATTATAATTACAAAAATACCTTGATTTTCACCCCAAAACGTCATTTAGATAACTTATCTACATTAACCGTAGAAAAAATGAATCCTATATATATATAAATAAGTGTGTAGAATTTGTATAAAAAAAATGAAATTTTTATATTTTTATATATATAACATGAAAGATATTAAATTTTAATTTATAATATCATAAACAGCTACAAATATGTGGCTCGCGTAATTTCAAGTAGTGTCGGCTCTATCATATTTGGAGGTAGCTCGTTACTCGACCCCACAAATAAAGTGTCCTTTTTTATCAGGTATTAAAAATAATTGGATGGACAATTCCTGTCTTTGAAAAAGCTACCTCATGTGCCGTGTAACACGTGAATTGTTATTATTATTTTTTTAATTTAGTACTACCGAAATAAGGAAGATATTTTTTCCCTGCTGTAAATCCAGTTGTGAAATATCGAATCTTTACCGAGAATTTTTGTCTCCTGTTTGTGAGAGAAAAACAGTGCGAGTCCCACCTTAATTTTTTTTTTTTTTCCTCTAGCGATATGGTGGGGATCACTTTTTTTGTTTCCGTAGTTTTTGTCTCCGTATGGAGGAGAATTGTATTACCCAATTTCAATGGACGACCTTTACCCTCAATTACTTTGCAAGAACCATTCAACAAAATTTAATTCACCTTCTGAACTAGTCAAAATGGGAATAGAGATTATATTCAGGGTGATGAGGTATGTCGATGTGAAAATGATAAGGGTGAAGGCAGGAGATGTTTGGGTTTGATTATTATTGAGTGATTTTGGCGGAGTAACAAATTTGCACAATGGAGAATGTTCGTTTGGTGAGGCTAAAACTTTTATTTATGGGGTAAATGAGATTTTCTACGAGTATGAAAAGTGTCATGTACAAGGGAACATACCCTCTACGTGCTAATAAGTGATTATGATTTTACCGGATAGCTATTTAGACTAGTTAGGCTAAGCCATCCGGTTGGTCCAAAACACCATTTTATACTACCTCCAATGTCACAAATTGGGCGGCTGATAATAGTTACAGAGAAGGTTTTACACTATTTCCGTTTTTGACAAATTCTAAATTCGAATTTGTTTGACATCATTTTGTCAAAAATTAAAACAATGAAATAAAAAAAAATTATTAGCCAAAAAGTTGTTTTATTTGAATTAATTAATATAAAAAAATGTTTTATACTTCTCATGTTATATGAAATTAGCCTTCTTATGTCATAGAGACAATAAATATGTGTGACTTATATGTTAAAAATAATAATATGTGAAACCTATGTTAGCATGAAAATTGTAGGGTGTATAAAAAAATTTCCCTTTTCATTTTTACATGAGAAATATAAAACTCATAAAGAAAACTAATCATTGCCTATTTTTTAAGCACTATTATATATTTAAGGTTAATATACAATTTAGTTTATGAAAGATGTTATATATGTATTGTTTTTGTTCTTAAGGCAATGTTTGGTAGAGATTTTCTTTGAATATATCTAATCAGAGATTGGTTTTCTATGTTGTTGATGTTTGGTTTAAAATATTAAAAAAATTTGGCAGGAAACTTATTTGTCCAGACTTTGACAATTGTTTGTAAAAAGGGACAATAATCACTGGGCAACAATACCACTTCGAATTTGAATGTGGTATTGTAAGTTAACCGGCTAAATTGATAAAAGAACATGAAAAAATTTGACCAAAATACCCTCTTATAGACTCAGGAATGTAACCCATGAAAAAGGAAAGGGGAACACAAAAAAATAAAAATAAAAAGAGGGTTCACAAAAAGATGGGTTTTTAAGCCACAAAAGATTGATTACATTGGGCGTTTGTTACTCAGAAATTTTTTTAGTTCCTTGGAAAGTATGGTATGGATAATGATAAGACCACGTTTGGTAGGCCTAAATAGGAAATATTTCGCCGGTTATTGATATTGTGTATAAACTTTGGTACGGCTGCACAAAATTGGAAGTCCATTGATTAGTTGGTATTATTGATGGGGAATATTACTTTCATTTTACATGAGAGTAATTGTCTCATGTTGTAGAGAGAATTCAAGTGGGGCCCACCATTTAAAAGTAAAAAAGAAAAAAGAGAAAAGAGGGGGCACGATTTTCGAAGTGAGAGAAATTGAGATAACTACCTCATGTAAAATGAGAGTAGTATTTCCCATAATTGATTGCCTGAGAAAGTAACAAAAGATCACAATTTCGTGGAACAAATTGACCCTACTTTTTTTTGTACGATGACTATCAGCAAATGGAGTGTGCAATTTGTTTTGGTGTCTTAGATCGTACAAAGTTTCAAAATTCAAAATAAGGTTAATTTTGTCATTTATGTTTATATTTTCATTAATATTTTACAAATAATCAAACATAACATCATAAAAATAAGAAAAATGAGTTTCATACCTGAGGTTCATTTGTCTGAGATTCTTGATTACAAGCGGAAACGAGTTTCTGATCCTTCTTCTTCTTTTGCATAAGATGTAATAAAAAATAAGGAAAAATATCTATTATTTAAAAGGATTGTCGTTTTAGATAAATGTAATGTATTTTTTTAAATTTTAAATTACAAACTTTACCCCATTCCGAGGACAAACATTTTTTCCAAAAAAACAATCAATCAATTATTTTGCTCGAAACCTTCCTCACACCGAGGGATACAAGTTAGAGCTGTAAATATGCTATGGGAGAAGACAAAGAACTTGATAAAAGTTCGTCAAGATTCAAAAATCGTAAAAGGGTTATTTTGGTTATTTTAACTTATTTTTCTATCAATATTTTACCTTCAATTAAATATATACTCAAAAAATTTAACCCAATATTTTCTGTAATATTTCGCTTAACCAAACAATTTTTTTTTTTAACTTTCCTACTAAACTCACTTTCCCAGCATATTCTTAGTAACAGTATTTTTTTGATAAATTTTTTTTTTCTCTATTACCACCATAAAAGTTTTTGTCTATACATATTGATTCTTTAAAGGGATTTGATTTTCTCGTGTGAATTCTGATGTTGTGACTCAACTAGTGGTGGACCCATATTTGTTAAAAAAAGAAAAAGAAAAGAAAAGCTTTGCACGCAAATCGAAGGTCACTAACATGAGAAGATATTTTCCCTTCTCCAAATTATTAAATGAGGGAGAATATTCTTACTACCAATTTTTTTTACTACTAACTTATTACCTATCTAATCACCATTGAATCAAAAAGAGAGAATGTTAAAAATAAATTGAAAAAAGAGAAAATGTTGATCCAATGGTGATTAGATAGGTAGTAAGTTGGTACTAGAAAATTTTGGTAGTAAAAATATCCCTCCGGTTATTAAATTACTACTAAGTTAATCTTATTGAAGTTATCAACTTGCTAATAAATTTATCCATTCAGAAATCAATTTATATAAATATGAAAATTTGAAAATTAAATCTAAATTTTCTATATTGTATCTGTTGTCATAATAACAGGATTTTCAGAAAAAAATCTAACTCGTTCCAAGTAGCACAGGTAAAAGTAAAAGTAAAAGAGTGAGGCTAAGTCATAACCTTCACAATAGAATATATCAATAAAGCAATACCAGCCTTGTGTTTTCTGCTCTCCCTTATCTTGCTGGCGTTTCCTTGAGAGTGTTAGTAGTAGAGAGAGGAGAAGCTAATCATGGGTTCCTCTTCACTACCATCTTTCATTCACATGTCATCTGCATATTCTAGCAGCCCTCAAAAGAAGTTTCAAAATGGAACAGCTAGAACTAACACACAATTTTCTTGGTCTTTTTCTTCTCCACCTTCTTCCAAAGTTCTTTACAAATCAGTTCCTTTGGCTGCTTCAATTGCAATTCTTCTCTGGTCAAGCCCTGGTATTAATAATAGCCTTTTGGTCTCTCTTCATGTGTTTTGATGTAGCATGTAATTCACTTTATTGTGTAGTATTGGTTGAAGCTTCATTGGATATACATACATATACATATGCTATAACTAAAAGCTTGAGCATTTTCTTATTTTTCAGCACATGCTGGATTCATGTCAGGAATCTCTGGAATAGAGTCTGTTCCTGGTCCTCAGCTACCTCCGATTGACTTCCTTAATCGCTTTAATGGTTTTTAGCTTCTAAACCATGTTTTTTGTTTTGTTTTGTAAAGCTCAATTTGATGAAACTGACATTGAGTTCATCTTTATTTTACAGAAGAAAACCAGAAGAAATATGCTGAAAATGATGCAAGATTTCAATCATCCCCACTTCTAAAGAAACTCCTTGAGCAATCCAAGTTGAATAAAGAGAAGTAAGTTGTTGTTTTTTTTAATTATTTGTGTATTGTTTGCATAGTCAAAACCTCATGCAGCTGCAATGGATCAGAGATGGCTAAAAAATACTCTCCATTAAACCCTGAATAACGAGGCTAAGACGAGGATAATCCTTATAAACAGCCTTATTCTTGTATATGTACAAAGAAGCTATTTCTCGAATTCGAACCTGTGATCTTTACCACTAGTACAAACTCACCCTCTTAGAATAGAGATGGCCAATGATAGTAAATTAGTAATGACATTTTTTTCTTTTCTTTTTGCATAGCAAGCTAGAATAACATTTGTCTTACTCTTCAGGAACCGTAAAGAAACTGAGGACAAGTACTGCATACGTGGGGCAGAATGGGGAGTTGGGGATTGTTCAGCAGAGGGAATGTCTGCAGAGGAGAGGGAACAATTCATAGCAATGTTGAAGCAGAAGGCTGAACAAAAGTAATATGATGATGCAACTTTGATATGTAGGATGGCACTAGCTGAAAAAAAAAAAAACAATTAGGCCTCTTGCAGGGCTTCAAAGTTTTGTTTTCAAATTCATCATAATCGATTACTTTCATGTATAATTGTGAAAGAAAAAGCTCATACATCTACCTTAATTTCTATAGTTTAGATAGTTTTAATTTCTTCTTTTTAGTGTTGCCCCTCTTTGGGTATGCTTTTGTGGAGGTTCATCAGAAGCGAATAGACCGGTGGTAACTGTTGAGATATATAGTCCCATATTGGTCGGATGAACAACTAATGTGAAGTTTATAAGGCCTTGGGCACTCCCATCTTTGAGCTAGCTTTTGGGGTGGTGTATCCCAAGGTTTCTTACATGGTATCAGAACGTTCGAAATCTCACCGCCTCACACTTTCCACATGTAGGAGGTGGGTTTGTATGTTGTTCACCCAACCCAGTAGGCTCTCATGTGAGGGGGCGTGTATAGTCCCTCATTAGTTGGATGAACAATTAATGGGAAGGAAAAAACAAAACAAAACAGTGCAATTCAATGATTCTGATGAAGCATTCAATTGTTAGTCCATCATGTTTAGTACTACTAGCCAACTCAAATTCCAGTAAACTGAGAAAAACAAGCAAAAC
Organism: Gastrolobium villosum; assembly: GCA_032173675.1. Lineage (NCBI taxonomy): Eukaryota > Viridiplantae > Streptophyta > Magnoliopsida > Fabales > Fabaceae > Gastrolobium > Gastrolobium villosum. The sequence goes on along the minus strand of JAVKPL010013638.1, from coordinate 43,413 downwards.
CACATTGTGCAAAAGTTTACAGAAATCCGCGTAAGGACATAACAAGCAACAATTTAGTGCCAGTGCCACTAGTGTTCGTAAGTTGTACTATGGGCTAGTAGAAATATTGCATAATATTGCCGATGATATATAGCTTAGTTGATAGTTTATGGGAAATAGAATGTGAGTATGTGGGATTGGTATGGACTTCATTGGGTTTGAACTCAAAAAGAAACGCAGAAAAAAAAAAAATCCTTTTCTTTTGCTTCAGTCTTGTTCAATAGTAGCTTTACTGATTCAACTTGACTTCACTAAATAAGCATTTATGTGGAACACTAACCTATACACGATAAATTTTTTAATGCATATATTAAAATTGGCTAGGTGGTTGTTCCGGTTGAGGTATTGGGTCACTGTTCAACCACTGGCCCGGTAATTATATGTAATCATATAATTTATATTAAAAAATTATAAACATACCAAATATCTAAAAAAAATTGATAAAAATTTCAAATATTTTAATATAAAAATAATAAATCACACATTATTATGCAATAAAGGATCAAACAGAAATATAATGATCGTGATACGTGACTTCAGGTTTGGTAAAAGAGATCTTTAGCTATAAATCAAATCAAAATTTTCTGTATAGTGCATAATTGAGATAGTATTAGTGTTGTAGGTAGATAACCTATGTAAGTCAATAAGCAAAACATACTTAAATATATCCATTATGATTGTTTTTCTGGAAAAAAAAAATTGGATTTTTTTGGACCGAGTCACCGATTTTCACAAAAATCGGCCTGTTCGCACCGATTTTGATGCATAACCGATCTGTTGCTTCACCCAGACTGATTATATGAGCAGCTTACCGATTTTCGAATAGACCCAGTTGGGCCAATCCAGTTTTATTAACATTGCATAAAACTCGGTTCAAATATTTTATACTCACGATTGAAGTTGAAAAAAAAAATTAACAGCTAAAAATATTACTATATTGTTTAAACTAGGTAGAATTGGGGAATAATATACTTACCATCAATTAAGTTTATCATTTTTTATCACCAAATTTTAATTGTTGATTTTTGTTAATATGTTTGTTATAATTTATTGGAAGACACTTATTAATTAATTATTATCTCCAAATAAATATAATCTTCAGATTTACGGAACTTAATAATTAAGATTTAGTAGCATGAAGTGATAAGTTTAATTGATGGTAAGGATATTGTTGGGTTTTGCTCTTTCACTAAAGCCCAATAAGGCTTAGTGTGTAAGAAGAGCCCAAGAAACCTTAGGCCCATTCTGATTAGGGTTAGGGTTTCTTGGAACCTGTACATATACTCCGCTTATGACCATCAGCCAAATAGTGATTGATCATTTTTGGTGGTTGCAGAGGGCTGATGGATGGTCATCTCCCTGAAAGTGAGAAAGTGCCCACACACTTCCCGTTTCCCCTTGAGTCATAGTCTAGAAGATCTGCCACAGTCCAACATCAAGGGATTTGTTCGTGCTGTGGCGCTGAGGTGAGCAGTTCGTGAAGATGAATCATATAAGGGAAGATTCTACACGAGATCTGCGCACCAAGAGGTAATCGTGAAACAAGGATGATTCGGTAAGCATACCAATGTACTAGATCCTAAATCGCTTCCGCATAAATCCAATAGTTCCTATAATTGCCTGAACGTATCCATATGATCATATACTCCACAATTTGATCCGAACCTTGATGTTTGTAAATAGTGCACAAAATAAATAAATAAAACCTTATTTATGAAATTCAAAAAATAATTTTATTGTTTCATTGTCTTACTCCAAGAGCACAATGAACCCAATATCTCCCACTCGCTTAATGCAAGTCTGGGATCCTCCTAAGATCCAAGAAAGTAACATGCCTCTTGAATACTAGTTCAGGCAAACTCTTAGTAGCTGGGTCTACAAGATCCACCTCTAATGCTATATGAGTTTAGTGAAAAACTCATAGCTCAAGGTTAATTTCTTGAGTCAATATCCACTTGAAATAACTGAATCTGTGAAAACTCAACTTTTCAAGACTCCCACTAGAATATACTAGCACATAATCTCTCGTTCTCCAAAGATATTTGAGTACATGCTTAACAATAATCTAGTGTTCCTCTATATCCAGAATGGTACCATCTCACTACTCCCACTGCGTGACAGATGTCTGGTTTAACGCCCAACATGATATGCATGAGACTACCTTTGCCAAAACATAAGATATCCTGCTCATGCATTCTTCCTTCTCAGAAGTCTTTGGTTACTCCTTAAGAACATGAATTCCACATATGAGAATTATAATTCTTTTCTTAGAATTCTCATGTTGAATTTTGGCAAGAGTTTTGTCAATGTAAGTAGCCCGAGGTGATGTCAATAACTTATTCTTCTGGTCTCATAAGAGTTTTGTACCAAGAATATAATTGGCTTCCCCAGTACTTTCATACCAAAACACAAACTTAGCCAACTCTTTATGTTTGATATTACCTCCACGTTGTTTCCAATAAGGAGCATATTATCTACATAAAGTACCAGAAAATCTACTGTCTTCCATTGGATCCTTTACATACAAATACACATCATTCATCAAGTTTATCTCAAAATCAAAATTTTGATAACTTGATAAAAAATGATGTTCCAAGACCTGGATGCTTGCTTAAGTCTATGAAATAGACTTTCACAACTTGCATACCGTGTGTTCCTGCCCATTTGCTATAAATCTTTTTGGTTGTTGTATGTAGATATCCTGACATCCAACACCCAAAAATGAAATCTCATAATTGAGAGTTATAGCAGCAACTAAGAGAATCTAGATAGACTCAAGTATGGCGTCTGACAAAAATTGCCTCCAAGCTAGCTTTGAAGGTTTTCACCTTACTGTCCATCATTTATTTGCCTTTTATGTCCACATGCACCTAGTGGGTTTTACCCCTCTTGGTGCCTTTACTAGGGACCGAACGGAGTTGAAATACAAGTATTTCATCTCATTTTTCATAGCTTGAGCAACACTTGATCAACAACATCTTCTAGTGCATTATCGTAACTAGTAGAATCAATGTCACTCAACAAGAGACAACTTGAGAGTTAACAAGGTTCTCTCCCACTACGAATGTACTGCACTAGACTTTGTATATTTATAGGTAAAACAACGAGTGGGTCAAATGGTGGATCTTCAATTTCTTGAGGATCCGCTTATCCTTGATATTGTTCCTTTACATGTGATACTAATATTTCTACTAGTTTCACTTATATATTATCATATTGAATTTCCAATTACGATTCTCTTGTTTGTTCACCTAGAGATATATCTATCCCCTCTTGAACAATCAAGGGAACAGTGGATGAAGCTTCTAGAGATTCTAGAAATTCTTGATCTGAGATAAATCTCATCAAGAATAACCTAACTTAAGAGCTTATAATTTCTCATCTAGTCCTCCTTTAAGAAAATCATGTGAGTGCTCACTTAGATTATCTTGTCCTTAAGACTAAATAAGAAATCATCCCTTGTTTTCTTAGGGTAGCCAAAAGATATGCACTCTTCCATACAATATTCCATCTTATTTGATTGTTATTGTAGGACGTGTGCCGTAGCACCCTAAATCCGAATATGGTTTGATCTGGACTTGCACCCTTTCCATAATTCTTTTTGTGTCATTACAACAAACTTTGACGGAACCAAGTTAAGAAGGTACATTTCCTTCTCCCAGACATCTCCCTTGAACAACATTGGCAAAGATGAATAACTGAACATGATTTTCACCAAATCTAGAAATGTTTGATTTTTGCATACTGCAACTTCATTCAACTAACGCGTTCCTAGAGTTGACAGTTACGAAAACTACCCCCTCTTAAATCAGGTAAGACCTGAACTTACCAGACAGATAGCCAACACTTTAGTCAAACCAAAGTATTTTGATTTGAACACCTAGATGCTTTTCTGCCTCAAACTTAAAACTCTTGAAATTTTCCAAAAGCTTTAGACTTATGGCGCACTAGGTCCATCTGTCCAAATCTAGAGCAAACATTCATATAATGAAGTACTCATCAGCTCTTCTGGTCTGAACGCTAATTGGTCCACATACATTAGTATGTACCAGTTCCAGTTGAATAGTTGTGCAAACCTTTTGGCCTTTGTAGGATTGCTTGGCCATTTTATCTTCCAAATTGGACTAACATGTATCTGTTAGTTAAAAGATTCTTGAACTTCCAGTCTCTCTTTTAACTAAAACATGTTTCCTACTTGAGATAATGTGACTCAATCACAAAGGCCAAAGTTATGTTTCATTTGAAACTTTTATTCTTTGGTGAAAATTCTTGTTCATCATCCTTTCCATTCAACACAAAAAATTTAGGGGGTGTTGCGTAATCGGCAAGTGCACCGATCGTTCCAAGTAATAAAGTGATAAATAAGATCGTCTCTACAGGGATTGAAAAACAATTACTACTATAACCAGTCCTCTTAATTTAGATTAATCGATTTGTGTTTCCACACTATGGTAACTAAAAATGTAAAGACTTGTTTTTAGGTTTTCCTGAAAAAGACTTAAAATAAATGTAGAAATATTTTTGTAGAAGAAGTGATGAAAAAGACTGTAGCCAGGGTACATTCACCAATTGTTCCCAATTTTACTTTGGATTGATTCACAATACTTATCGAAATTAACAACTCAGACAAATTATCATCTTTTTAGAAATAATTAGTTAGATCCCAATCCCTTGGTGATCTAACCCTTTACTTCAGTTGGAACCCTAATCCCTTAGTAATCCCGCCTGAAAATAAGCATTATGTAGATAAATCCCACGACTGCAATCCATACAAGTCTATCCCTAGAACATGCATGGAGAGTCATTTTTATCCCCTTTCAGGATCAGTATTCCAATATTCCTATTGCGAACCCTGATCCCCAGAATATCATTCCCTATTAGGTTGATCAGATCTAACAGAAATAATATCAATACGTACAAGATAAAGATGAAATATATTAAAATCAATACATATAATGATTCAATCCTTGTAACAATTGTTCACAAAGGGATCATGCCCCTGACTACAGAAATAGATCTAGCCAATCAACATCATGATCGCTGATCTGATTTCAACATGAACTGAAAATAGAAGAAGAAGAATACAAGAACGGAACGACGAACGCGAAGAACGCCCTCCTCCTTCAGCCGGATCTGCTCCTTCTAGGTCTTGTGGTGTATTCTGATGTGATGTTTTCTTCAAGGGTTGAGTCTCCTTTTATAAGATACTTTGACCTAAAATGTGAAATTTGAATTTCCATCCTTTCGCGCCTCCCACGCTGACAGCGCCACTCCCGCGCTGATGGCGCGGATTTCGCGCTCTCAGCGCGGGACCTTCTGCCAATTTTCTTCTTCCCACGCTCTGAGCGACATTCCCGCGTTGTGAGCGTGAAATTCCAATATTGCCCTTCTGACGAAACGTATAACGGAAACCTTACAATTTATTACATAAACGTTATAACAGAAATATTAAAGTATAAATTTATTACAGAAACGTTTAACGGAAAGATTTAATTAAAATAAATTTGAATTCAAATTTCGAATTTAAAATCTGAATAGTGGCGCGATCCTCTGGTGCTGCAAGCGCCATTCCCACGCTCGTAGCGTGGGCCTTTAGTTTCACTTTGTCCTTTTCAGCTCCAATTTGTGCATTTCTCCTATGAAATCAACATAAAATCAGTATATAACCTCAGATTAAGATATTTGACAAATTAACAGTGATTTTGCCCTTTTCTTGTATCAGATTAAGTAACATTCTTCCTCTTTTTATCTTAGAATTCCTTATATGCTGATTGCATATCAGGGGGTATAGGACAAAGGTAATAAAGACTATTTAAACAATGTACCAGAATAAACAAGACGAAGATGAACTTCGAAATGTATCTGAGGAATCAATTGCATTGTCAACACGTGTTTTAATCAAAACAACTAACAATAATTGAATTCCTCTTTAAATCTGGAACAAATAAACAGTCACCCAAAACCATAGTCTTATAAATAACTTGTCCTACTGCAAATGCAGACACAAGTTCCCATTTTTAAGCTTAAAATATCTATGTCCATTGCTGACAGGTATGCCATGTTTGAACTACTGCAAAGAGTAACAAACATAATCAGTGATTCCTGAATCAAAAATTCATTCACTGATCAGGCCTTAATATACCCATGTCTGGTTCTTTTCCACCTTTGGATAATTTTTCTTTCAGTGTCCCTTCATTCTGCTCTTGAAGCACCTGCCTTGCGGCTTCTTCATAGCAACTGGTTTGACAACTGATCACCAAATTTAATAAGAATCTTAGCAAAACCTGCACTGACTGCATTCTGTCTAGCAGAGCTAGACGCAACAAACATATCATTAAGAGTCTGAAGCATTTCTACTCTACTCTTAATCATGTACACTTGCTTCTGCAAGTACTCGGAAAGACTGACAATAATATAGTAGCAAACTACCATATCTGCCCTTTCCCAATCTGAGAAATGCATATTAGTTTTCTTAAACGCATTCTCTGCAGGTTGCTATGGCCCTCGCATTGTCAGGACAAATTTTAGCTTCCATGTTTTAGAACAATATCAAAAATTTGATTTTCACTTATTCATAGTTGGTACCATCTAGAGGTTTTTGACTCAAAATCATTTCTAAGATATTTTCTGAAAAACATATAAAGCACACAATTACAAACAAATAATGCAATAAACAAATTAAGTGCAAGTAGATTCTCATAACTACTCTTGTTTATTGTTAACAATCCTTCAATTTATCTTTACAATGCTTACGATGGGCAAGTCACTCGTAAAAAACCAAAATTGTTATTTGGGCCTTCAGTGCCATTACCAGAACCTCGATGGGAGGGTTAGCAATTTTACCAAAATTGAATGTAATTAACCATTGTTTAATTTCAAAATTATCCTTAGTGTCTAAGTATTGCCGACGATGGGTCGTACAATACTTTACTGAAATTTTGAAATTATTAAGATTTAATCTAGTGAAATCCGATTATCCTTATCCGATGGGGCTTCAGCGATAACCATTTCACTAATAAACCCATAAATGGAGCCCGCAGGTTTTAAAATTAATTAACTTTTAAAGCCTTCACCCATTCAACATTTTTGTTTGTGAATTTTCATAATCCCTGTCGAATTCATTGTTTAGTTTCAAAATTATCTTTAATAACTTAGTATTATCGACGATGGGCCGTACAATACTTTATTAAAATTTTGAAATTATTAAGACCCAATAAAACCCAATCATGCTTATCCGTTGGGGCCTCACATGATTATTTTATTGATAGGCCCACAATGCGCCTGCAGGTTAAATTAATTTCTTAATTTAAATCTCCTCCCATAATTATTTAGGTCCAATCTAATAAAATCCAATCATGCTTATCTGATGGGGCTTCACATGATTATTTTATTAATGGTCCTATATTGCGCTTGAAGGTTAAATTAATTTCTTAATTTAAATCTCCTTCCATTCAACACAAGCATTATTTTGCAATTTCCAAGAATTATTTAATTGAGAGTATCCTTTGTTTGATTTCAAAAACTATGTAAGCAAGAGCGCCGATAAACGTGCACTTTGCTTAACATAATTTTGAAAACATTAAGGTCCTGAAATCCTGTCACTTTACGTCAGCGTGTGCTCCATACAATCATGATACATGAATGCTGTATGCAACGTGTGTTATTCCATGACCATTTCAGAAAACCTACAAATTACTCGCAAAATAAACTATTCTCTTAGGAAATTTACTTTAATTATTTTTCTAGATTTAAATCATCCAAATATCTGATTTAATTATTAATCTAGATTGCAACAATCATAATAATTATCATTTATGAGGAGGATTTGAAATCAAAATAATTTCAATGACGATTATTTGTCTTGATGTTAATATCCAAAATTAATTAATTCCATTATTAATCTAGATTTTTAACAAAAATCATAATAATAATTAATTAATTTTTGAGGATAATTTAAAATCAAAATAATCTCATAATAACTATCATACTAGTCGCTGAAGACATAATAGCTACTGTGCACGTATGACATGTTATATACATAAATGAGGAGAATGTAACGATTTAAACAGGAATAATAAAAAAAAATGAAACGTAATATGCAAAACACCATTTAAGAAACAAATACAAGCAACCAGAACTCAGGGATTGCATCATGCAAAATGAAGGATGCTTCATATACCAGTCACGGTCAGGACATATCAACAATCATACCCAACTACAGGGTATTATCACCATCACATTTGTTCCTTTTCAAAATAGCATTCACAGGATATTTTTCTCTCTTTCTCCTTCTCCTGTGTCTTCCTGAAAGTGTTGTAACTTGTAAGTATTACAGAGTTACGTACTTAAAATTGATTTATTACGGAAAAAATCAACTTCTACTCATTTGTAAATAGGGTTCCTTTTTTTAGTGACTAAATATAAGTTATCTCCCATAAGTGTAATAGGGTTCTTATTTTTTAGTTACTGAATATAAGTCATAATAACTTGTAAGAAGAATTTGTTTTATGATATAACATAAAAAAATCAAATCCCATTATAAACTTATGATATTATATCATGGGAAAAATACGTGTCATTTCAAATTATGTAAAATTGTATTATTTTAAGAAAAAAAAAGGAATAGATAAAAAAAAAAGAAAATTGATAAAAATAAAAAATAAAGATATGAATCATCTACGAGAGTAAAGAATATAAGTGATTTTCGCTTATATTATTATTAGCGTTGTTAATCATTGGCCGTGCAATCTGATAATTGAACAAAAAACATACGAGCCATCAAGGCCGGAAAAAGACAAAACAAACATTTTCACTTTTCTTTTATTGTCGAAAAAAAAAAGAAAAAAAAAAGGCTTTGCAAGCTCATCGTCCCGCGGAACCAGCAGTAACAATAGTTGATCCCAAAAAAGCAAACTTTAAGGAGGAACAAAAGAAAAACACTGTTCTTTTCCCACACCCAGATTTCAATTCGAGGTATTTTATGCCTTTCACATCAAATTAAGGTTTTTCCTTTTATTATATGTCTGAATTTCTTACTATCCTGTTCAAAGTTGAAAATTCTCAAATTAGGTTTTCCCTTATCATGTAACTTGAGATTCAAATTTAGTTTTATTATTATTATTATTATTATTATTATTTGTTAATGCATTTTCTTCTGAAAAATGATTATTGAAGAAATGGGTTACCCTTGAAATTTGTTATGGAATCTGTATCTAGTTATTTGTTTGAAAGGAAAGTTCTTGTTGTTGAGATTGTGGTAATTGTATAGCTGTGGTGCGAATTTTGGATTGTTGATGTGTTTTTATAGTGATTGTGTCACTTGGAACCTTAACACAAGGGATTGTTGTTGTTAATAGGAGTCCCTGAAATGTATAGGCCTGTGGCTGCTTCAGCCACACCACGAGGTGGATTGCCTAATGACAGTGGGGACTCTGTTGTGACTTTAGATCAAGTTCCGCGGTGGATTGATGCTGAGCATTCCTTGGGGTATGACAATGGAGAATCATCATGTTCTAGTTCATACTTCCCTGATCCTTTGACATTCCACTCCGGAACCGACAGCGGGGGCATTGGTTCAGTGTCAAGGTTTCCTGTTGACCATGAAATTAATTCGAGGATATACTTGTGGAGGGGGAACCCTTGGAACCTTGAGGTGGATGCTGTGGTGAATTCAACAACTGAGGTGAGTGACATATATATTTTTTGGTTTAGTATTTTAGTTTAATTTTTCCTTCATAAGTTTATGCAGTTTGGTGTAACTTTTCGTTGTTTGGTAATAGAAAAGTCGTAGTTATTATCATCATGTTGTTTACTATCCTTTCACTACCATTTGTATAGTACAAGCAAAACAAGAAAATAGGACCATGTGAAGGAACTTATGCTTATTTACATTTATAGTTCTATATCCTTGAAGACAATTGACAGTGAACACTTTTGATCTCTTAGGAGTGGTTTTCTTATTTCATGATTTGTTTCCATATTTAATTAGAATTAGGACTCCAATATTAGTATATTTGGGGTTAGTGCTTTATATTTTGTATCACATTGAATCAATTTTGATTTCCAATTATTTAATCTTTATTTTCTCTTTTTTGTCTTCCGTTTAAAGAATCCTATAATTTCAACAGATGAGGGATCCACCCTGGGTAGCACCGACAAATGAAACTTTTGAAAATTTACGTGTCGGACACGTGTCGGACACAGACACGTTCCGACACGCGTCCGACACGTGGTCAACATTTGGGGTGGTTTTCTTATTTCATGATTTGTTTCCATATTTAATTAGAATAAGGACTCCAATATTACTATAATTGGGGTTAGTGCTTTATATTTTGTATCACATTGAATCAATTTTGATTTCCAATTATTTAATCTTTATTTTCTCTTTTTTGTCTTCCGTTTAAAGAATCCTATAATTTCAACAGATGAGGGATCCACCCTGGGTAGCACCGACACGTGAAACTTTTGAAAATTTACGTGTCGGACACGGACACGTTCCGACACGCGTCCGACACGTGGTCAACATTTGGGGACACACGGTCAACTCTCCGACACGTTTTTCCGACACGCAGTCAACTTTTTAGGACACGTGGTCAACGCTCGGACACGTTTTTTTTTTTTTAATCTTAATTTTTTTTTATAAACAATCTTAATTTTATTTTGTTAACTAAATATAAAAAAAATAATTTATAAATTAATTTTTTTCTGTTATGAAATTTGACATGAAAAATTAACAAAGTACGAAAAATTACTTATATTTATGTTATGAAATTTAAATATTTGATTGGTTATACGACTTATTATGAATTCTTATATATATTAAATATAAATTATATTATATATATTAAAATTTTTATTTAATATCAAAACGTGTCCAAATATGACATTTTTTAGAATTAACGTGTCGTCGTGTCGTGTCCCGTGTCCGTGTCCGTGCATCATAGGATCCACCTACCGGGAAATTACATAAATATTTCTTTTTTCCAAATCATTGATTTGTTAGAGGCACTTGCTCTCTGTTTAGTTTTTGAATGAAATAAAATTTTAGGTTAACGGTGATTCTGTTGGTGATAAAATAAAATCACATAATATTGAACCCTTATGATAGATTCCTTGCATAAATTTATTCAAATAATGTCATTAAAGCAGGATCTGTATTTTAAATAAACTTGACAAATAACCAACTTTTGTTTTCCCCTTAATCGCGGTTCACTTCTTGCTATCCCGTGTCTACTTATGACCCTGGAAATCGAGTTACATATAAGTGCTCTCAATTCTTGAAAATTATTCAGCACCTCAGACTATTGTGATTACGTAATATAATGATACTATATAGTCTATAGAAGGTTAGAATTGGACCTCCAGCAAATATAATGGAGCTAATAATATCATATTTCCTACCTGGTTTTCATTTTTTTTGTTAACAGATCTTGGATGAAGCACATAGCAGCCCTGGATTGCATGCTGCAGCTGGACCCGGTCTTGCAGAAGAATGTGCAACTTTGGTATAATTCTTATTAATTGCTTCAGTAAAAATGTAATGTTATGTGCTCAATGTTGGTAACATTCGAGCTTATAAATTGTGATTATTATATTCTTAGTTAAATTTTTGGATTTCTTGTGTATTAAGAGTTTGGTTGGGAAATTGGGTTAAGATGACAACATTGCATTGTTATTGTGGTTCAACAATTCATAAACTGCCATGCCACAGAAGCAGCTTTCTGGAAATGAAATATGAATATTGATAATATAATTGATATCATATATCTTTATTCTTGACAGGGTGGATGTCGAACAGGGATGGCTAAAGCTACCAGTGCCTATGATCTTCCTGCAAGGTTTTTATATTGACCTCCTTTCTTTCACTTTTTCAAAGTCAAAAGTAATTATATCCACTTACGGTATTGGAAGACCAATGCCACTATGCAATCATAGCTTACTTTTTTGCTTCCTGTATGGGAGAAAAGACACGCTGAGAATGTCTTTAAGTCAGTGCTGTTGCATTGATGCAAAGGTAAATTCTCATGCTGTCTTTGATCTCTTTGAATTGTGGTTGTATTGGCATGGGATTTTTATATTATGGCATGTGCCTTTGTGGATGCATGTTTATAAATGTTAAACAGCATGTTTTTTCTTTTCCTGTGTTTTGGTCTGAAATCAGTTATTCATATGTCATGCTGCACAAATTATGTTAATTTTTCCTCCCCTTTGATACTGACCTATATTTCTTCCTCATTGCATTCAACTCTCATGGCTAATATATGATATTTTATGCCTTTAATAAATTTCTGGCAGGAAAGTTATCCATACTGTTGGCCCAAAGTATGCTGTGAAGTACCACACTGCTGCAGAGAATGCTTTAAGTCATTGCTATCGTTCTTGCCTGGAGCTTCTAATCGACCTTGGGCTTCGAAGGTTGTTTTAAATGTTATATCATTCTTTTCTTGCAACAGTTATTGTTATAGTCCCATGTCACTTCAAAGATCTAAATCTTGCTTTTTGTTTGGCATATATTGATGCAGCATTGCCATGGGCTGCATTTATACAGAGGCAAAGAACTATCCACGTGAACCAGCTGCACATGTAGCTATAAGTGAGTTTTTTATCTTATAAGTTTACTGTTTCTATATTGATTATTGTGGTACTTATTCTGACCTGATAAATTAAATTGCCCTGCTTTTGGAGATATATTACTTCATTGCTGTTCCATCAATACAGAAAATTGCAGCCATAATGCCAAAAGACATAAAAGTAGTATGCTGACTTTATTTTAAATTGAGAGAAAGGAAATCAAACAATTGGGGAAGGGCGGGTGGCGAAAAGGGCAGAAGGAGAAGATAGAATGAAAAAGCATGCTCTCACTTCTTCAGTTGTCATTTGCTGTGTGCTTAATTTAATTTTCCATCTTACTAAGTGGTGTTTAGATTAACAACCAAGGGGGTTACAAGGTGCAGCAAAGTAGGAAAGTAGATGCATGTTTAGTTGCATCTTTTTGTGCAAAATTCTACCAATTTATACAGTTTCGAAAACCCTCAGGGTGTTTAATTATGCCCATGCTGAATGCATCTAGTTTATAGTGTATGATTTTCTATGTTGTTGAGGACTGTTTTCTGATGCCTGATGGATAAGATATTATTATCAGGCTTCAACATCTTGTATCCTTTTAAATTTTCTTATGTCTTTTTATTCAGGAACTGTGCGACGGTTTCTTGAGAAGCAGAAAGACAACATCACAGCTGTTGTCTTTTGCACTACCAGCACAACTGATACTGAGATATATAAAAGGTAATTTGTTTCACTGTTGTTGATACCAGCAATGTTTTAATTGACATGAACTTCCCTAAAATTATGCAAGTTTGTTTTATTAGCTTTTCTATTTTGGACTTTGTATTACTTATTCATTCTTACATCTTATATTATTTCCATGCAGGTTACTTCCACTTTACTTTCCTCGGGATAAACATGAGGAGGAGGTGGCTTTGTCAAAGCTTCCTGCAGATGTTGGGGATGAGAATGGTGAGACCGTCATAGATGAGCGTAAAATCAGAATAAAGCCTTTGCCTAAAAAAAATGTTCCAAAACCTCCTAATGTTCCAGCTGATCCAGTTGATCTTCCTGTTAGTGATGTCGGCTTGGTTCGTAGGTCGGTTTTAGTTAGAGTTTTTTTACGTATATGACTATCTATATTTCTTTCTTGGTTGCTCAGTGTGTTCCACTGCATACAATACTTGAATGGGCACTATCAATCTGAACATAGTTGAATAGTGGATTTCACAGGATCTGAGAACATAATCTAGACTAAAACCCTATTTTTGTCCTTGACATTTGCTTCAATTCCCACTTTAGTCCCTGACATTTCATTTTTCTCACGTTTTTTTGAATACTCATCTTTCTCACTTTAGTTCTTGACTATTATGAACTCACTTTAAACTCACGTTAATTTAGTCCCTCTATCAATACACTAATTATCTAGTCACCATTAGAAATGACATGACACCTTACTGGATAAATACATCTAAAACCACATCATTACAATCTTCACTTGCCATTTGAAACATGGGAATTTTGTTTTTGTTTTTTCAAATTGCAAGTGATGAATGAAATGATGTCTTTTTAGATGTATTCATGAGAGTCATTTTCTATCAAACCACCACGTTTGCTGATACTGATGTACCATAATCTCTAACGGTGATAAGTTAGCATATTTGTTTATTAGATAACAGGTAGATATGTAGATATATATAGATGGATTAAATTAAATTGAATTCATAAATGTTAGGGACTAAAGTGAGAATGAAAGAAAATATCATGGACTAAAATAATTTTTAGTCTATAATCTAAAATTTGCAGTTACAACTTTACAATCCTACTATGCGTCATCTTGTTGGTGACTTTACTTCTCCGAATATGATTGGATCACCTTATTGGATGTACTTCCGATCAGAGCAGAAAACTATTGTTCTTTTGAGCAAAATATGCAGCATTATCAGGGCCCAGAGTTTTCTTGTTTTTTGAATGCCCCTCCTAGAGGGTGTTACACCTCCAGTAGTCCTAAAAAATAGCCCATAGTTACTTTTCTGTTTTCCCAAACATTTTGCAGCGTAAACCAAGCAAGCACTTAGAAATCACTCTCCTTGTGGTTTTATGTTTGTATGCCACCGTATTAATTAACATTATTTCTATGTTCTTGAAGTTTTTTCAATGCATTTGATTAAACAAACATCGTCCATTTTTGAAATTTTACTTGTGGAATTTTCCTGATTAGTGTGGCTTTTGTAGGACTTCATCATTTTTAGATTCATTTCTGGATCCTGCCTTCATGTCTTTGATTAAAGACCCTGATGAAAGACGTCAGGAACAGTGGGAGAAAACTGTTCAAGCACAAAGAGGCTGGAATTTTGCTAAATTGCTTGGATTTGGTAACCTAGGTGGACCTCCATTGTCTGCTGCTGAAGAATATTCTCTGCACTCTAGATATCTTTCTAAAGCAAATTCCTTAAATCTGTCTGAAATTGCAGAGATGAAAATTGTGTAAGGGTCCAGAATTACTCAGATCCAAAATTACTCGGGGAGATTTATGTATTTTATTGTTTGGATAAATAGAACTAGAGGAAAAATGTGTGACAAACCAGTCTACACATGCGTATATTTACATTATCTATACATCTAATTCTTTATGAGATTTCAATCACAGATAATCAAATAATCAAGTTTTATGCCCTTTAAAATTTTCTGTTCTTGTTTTTCTTAACCAATCAATGTGAATGTTTCATGCATGTTTTCAGATTGATATTTACATTTAGTTTCAGAAGTATTTGTGTTTTTCAGCTATCGAGGAGGGGTAGACAGTGAGGGTCGTCCTGTCATGGTTGTTGTGGGGGCTCACTTTTTGCTCAGATGTCTTGATCTGGAGCGATTTGTGCTTTATGTGGTGAAGGTGATTCAGTTGTCCCTTTAGCTTGACACATTTTACATTGACTAGCATAAGTTTGGCTATTGTAAATTTTCATCTTTTGGATGTTGGGAATGCATACTTCTCTTAAAACTCATTTTTTACCATAAGTTTTAATCTTTATCATTTTCCCCCTTACCCTGCTTACTTTTCAATTATATTGAAAATCATCTTTGTGTTAAATTTTAGGAGTTCGAGCCTATAATCCAGAAGTCTTATACTATTGTCTACTTCCACTCTGCTGCATCTCTGCAGATGTAAGTGTTAAATAATGGAATTCTAGGATTTACAGTTTGGTCTATTCTTTTATGTTATAGAGGTATGAAACATGCCAAGGGTTGTCTTTGAAAAATATTTAAAATTTTAAATGTGTAAGAGGAATTGGCTAACTGTAGAACTTAATTGGCGAAATAGTTGTTATATTGTGTGAATTATTTTATTATTTAAAAAAATAAACAAATGCTTTCATTGCGAAAATTCATGTAATTCACTTTTATTCAAATGTCAACCAGCGGAAAATATGGCTGGACATATTTGTTTGAGCTTGTATTCATCTGTGGAGTGTTTTATTAATTGCCAAACATGTCACATTGTATTGGTAGTACTTTTTATAATTGCTGGAATCATTTGCTTAATCATTGGCCTAGTCCATGTGTTGCATGAAATCTTGAAATTACTTAACTATATTTAGTTAGGGTTTTATGTTTATCATGTAACATAATATAACTTTATTTTCCTACACACACAATAAAAAGATGGGGTCCACATGTTTTTCTTTCGCTTTCATCATTTCACTTTCTCTTTCCCTTTTGTTGTGTGTGTTGGAAACATAACTTAAGTTATGTAACATAATATTAATAAAACCCATTTAGTTATGCCCCTTTGTTGAGGTCGGTTCTGTCATTATTTTTCTGCCTGTTTAACGCTACTAAATCTCAGTACATAGCCCCATATTTAAATCAGGCAACCCTTTGTTTTGATGCAATGTGGCTTAGCTATGTGCTCCTTTGTCAAGGATGATTCTTTTATTCAATTTAAATTCATTATTAAAGTGGGGCAAGGTGACAGTTTTTGACTAAATTGCTTTATAATTAATTGAAGACATGCCACTTGGCTGAAGCATACTTCAATGAAAGATATACATAGGAAGACATTTAGAATATTTTACATAAGCAGGTTGCGTGAAACTGTGTTTATTTATATGAGTAATTCCTATCATTGGTTGTTGCATATTTGTGTGCAATGCTCAGTAATGGTTTCTTAATGATTTCCTTTGTATAAATAGGCAACCTGACCTAGGTTGGATGAGAAGATTGCAACAAATACTTGGACGGAAGCACCAGCGCAACCTACATGTATGCATTATTTCTGTTTGCCAATGTATTACTGTTACACCTTTATAGTCTTTGTTCTCATCTCTCAATCTGATATGTGCAGGCCATATATGTCCTTCACCCGACTTTTGGTCTAAAACTGACAGTATTTGCGCTTCAGTTTCTTGTGGACAATGTGGTACGTTAGGAATCAGATTTTATTAGTGAACTTAAACCTATTTAAGGACATTTTTTTTGTGTTATTGTCATTCATGGTTGACTTTTAGGTTTGGAAGAAAGTGGTATATGTTGATAGACTACTGCAGCTCTTCAGATATGTACCTCGCGAGCAGTTGACCATCCCAGATTTTGTGTTTCAGTTGAGTCTTTATGTTCTCATTTCTTCTTGTTCATAATGTTGCTGTTACTGTTGTCTTGTAAATCTCTAATTCGTCTTGTCCTTTTGTTCTCGTAGGCATGACTTAGAAGTGAATGGAGGAAAGGGTGTTATTGTGGATCCCAGAACAAAGTATGTTTATCACAGACCATGAGCGTGTCATATGCAGTTCTATCATCAGTTGATAAAAGAGAATCACTTGCTGTAGTTTCTTCATTGCTGGGCTTGCCCATTATTCTCACTGGTAAGTGTAAGAGGGTCTATATGTGTTTGTGCATGGAATAATTCTTTTTTCTTTTTGAATTTTTTGAAGCTTTGATAAGTTTCTCCGTAAAAGAGGGCAAGCCTGGAGCAGTAGTAAAATTATTCCTTTGTAACTGAAAAGTCATGAGTTTGAATATAGGAAATAACCTCTTTGCAAATATGCAAGGGCAAGGTTGTATACAAGGATTGTCTTCACCCTACTGTCGCTAATCGGGGTTTGATGGGAAGTGAGTGATAAGTTTCTCTGTAAGTAAAATAATGTTGTATTTTTTTTTCCTCTGTAATCTCCTGAGTGAGTGCTGAATAAAATTCAAGGTGATTTTAATCTCTCTTTAGGCTGGCTTGTTGGCTTTGTGAAACTGTCTTCTAAATTCAAGGGAGCTGATTTGAATAAAATCAGGCTTTGAAGATTTTCAATTTTAGCACTCCATTCTTAATTCATGCCACTAATTGTTTGATTATCATATAGCTTTAACATTTCAATGTAGTTTTGTGCTATTTTTTCATGCATGAATTTATCAGTCATGTATTGCATATTGGTTCACCATAGTCTTAAACCATATGTAATCAATTGAGCAGAATGTTTATGATGACCAAAGAAATTACTACAAAGGAGACATTAAATTATGCATAATTGCTGTACTTGTAATCAGCAGACAGCACCATTACTTATGCTAATGCGATATTGCATACAAGAAAGGAAGTGTATAGGAGTACACGAAGCATGTGGATCAACTGGTAATTGATTGATTTAGCTTAATCAATAATTTCGAGTTTGAGTTTCTTGAAATGCATCTGTGTTAAAATTTACTAGGGAGTTTCATTTGATTCTACCCGACTCAAATTAGATTAATCGAGTAAATGAAAAAAAAAAGTGTATAGGAGTGTAGGACGAGTGGTTTTGTTGTGTTCTGACTATGATTCATGGTTCCAAGGTTCTTTCTTATCATGGCAGTCCACAGGGGAAACAGTACTTTAAATATGTGGTGTTTAGCTAATGCCTAATCCAAGAATTTAACATTGTACTTTTTAAAAAATGGCAGAGCAGAAACAAAAAATCTCTACAATTAATTTTAAGGGTGCACATTGTTCTGTAAATTTTGGAATAAAAAACTTTTCATAGATAAGGTTATCTTTAAAAGGCACAAGCATAATTAAGCTCGGAATTATGATTGTGTACTCATTCAAACATCACATACTCGTCAACTGTTAAACTAACTCCCTCGAATTGAATAATAATTCTTTTACACTAAAATAACTATTAACAAAACATGTTATTTTGTTGTCAAGAGTAATTATTCTATTGAAGTTTTTTAAACTCAATTCTAATGAAATAACTACATTTTATAATTTGATTTTAGTTTCTTTATTGTAATTAGTATTCTTGGAAAAATTATGTGAAGAGTAATTTAAAATTAAATAAATAAGACAACAAAATTTAAGGCAGCAATTCGTATCTGGCAGGGTGATTGTTTTAATTTCGAATTTGAAAATTTACAAATAGACAATAAAATGAGTAGTCTATAATTAAAAAAAAAGTAAAAATAAAAAATTAAATAATAGCGAGTTCAAGGTTTGGAATAGTTGTTTGACATTACTCGGAAAGAAGTTTCAACAGTAGAAATTTGAAGTGAGCAAAAACGATTCAATGGTTGAAATCTAAATACTCAAATTATTGAGCAAAACCTTATCGCCGAGGCATTGAAATCAGTTGAATATCTTCTTCAATCCGTGTTATTTATTTAATTATTTATTTTGGTCCATCCCTCTATGTTATGTACAGCAATTAATTTGGACTAGGGCAGAACAGGAAAGGAAAAGATATCAAAGTGCATCCAAATTATGGATCAATGTTTGCAAGTTAAAATATGGGAAAAGTGTTTATCTTTTTAAATGACACAACTTATATCCTTTCACTCTCAAAAAGAAATAAGACCCACATCTTTATTTTTTTGTCAACTCTCTCCTCCTTTATCTATCTCTTTCTCTCTTTTAAAAAGACACAACCTTACATCCTTTAAAATAACACACTTTTTACCCTTAAAATATAATCATTCAACAAGTAGATGACAGAAATCGTTATTTTAGAATGTCAACGTAAATCAACAAATATGTCAAGATATTTAATTGGGAAATGATATTGTAACAACTAACTAGTATTATTACCAATCAATTTTCCGATTCGATCGATTATGTTGATCCAACGGTTATATTTATTTCCATCTTTGTATGATTATGATTCTCCATATTTAATATTTTATATTTATTTTCACCTATGGTTATGATTCCCCGTATTTAATGTGAAACACATTAAATATGGGGAATCATAATCATACAAAGATGAAAATAAATATAACCGTTGGATTAACATAATTGATCTAACGATGAAATTGATTGATAGTAACTATAATCTTGGTTGTTAGAATATCCTACCATTTTACACATTCCAATCCATACATGAGGGCAGGAGAATATTGGTAGATTCATAGAAAACTAATAAATTGTTTTTTAAAAATAAAAGTTTAGATTGAGATAAGACTGCCCATGTGAGAAGAACAAAATTTTGGTGCATAAGATGTGGTTGATCTTTTTTTTAAAAGGAGAAATTTTTTCAATGTGGCCAGAATTTTTTTTTAAAAAAGTGATAAAAAAAATTTCAAATGTGGAAAAAAATAGTATTCAATTAAATACATTTAATGCACCAAAATTTTGTTCGTGTGGGAACACCATTCACCTCAATTTAGGATGGATTATATATAGCCTATTAAAAAGCAATGTGACAACCCTCATGTAAACATCAATGATTGATATATTGGACTGATTATGGGACGCAGTGACTGCCAATCCACGCTCTCATGAGCAACTACAGCAAACAAACTTTTTAGGATTAGAGGCATCTTACCCTTATAAAAAGCCCTTCTCTAATAACCATGGTTCTGCAAAAGAAAACAGCTTGAGTTTATAGACGTACTTGTTTAGGTGCTTAAATGGCTGCTACTTGTTAATGGCAAAGTTGGCAATCTCAGTCTCATTCTTGTCCTCGATACTTTTAGCACTAGCAAATCATTCAAATGCTGGTGGAATTGCTATCTACTGGGGGCAGAATGGTAATGAAGGCACACTGGAAGAGGCTTGTTCCACTGGGAACTATGAGTTTGTTATCTTGGCCTTTCTACCAACATTTGGCAATGGCCAAACTCCAATGATAAATCTAGCTGGGCATTGTGATCCCTACAGTAAAGGGTGCATTGGGTTAAGCAGTGACATAAAATCATGCCAAGCCAAAGGCATCAAGGTATTGCTGTCTTTGGGAGGAGGTGCTGGTAGCTACTCACTTGCATCCCCACAGGATGCAAGGAAAGTAGCAACTTACCTTTGGAATAACTTCTTGGGGGGAGAATCTTCTTCTAGGCCACTTGGGCATGCTGTTCTTGATGGCATTGACTTTGACATTGAAGGAGGCTCAAACTTATATTGGGATGACCTTGCCAGCTACCTCAAAGGATATAGCAAGGAAGGCAAAAATGTGTACTTGACAGCAGCTCCTCAATGCCCATTTCCTGATGCTTGGATAGGAAATGCCCTCAAGACAGGTCTTTTTGATTATGTTTGGGTCCAATTCTACAACAACCCTCCTTGCCAATACAGTCCAACTGCATTTAACAATCTTGAAGATGCATGGAAACAGTGGACATCAGATATTCCAGCCAAAAAGATCTTCTTGGGGTTACCGGCTTCACCTGAGGCTGCAGGCAGTGGATTCATATCTGCCTCTGATCTTACTTCCAAAGTTCTTCCAGCAATTAAGGGTTCTTCTAAATATGGTGGCGTTATGCTGTGGTCCAGATACTATGATGCTCAGAGTGGATACAGTTCCTCCTTCAAGAGCCATGTCTAAAATCCATACTTAGTATTGTATATTGGTGTATGTAATATATATAATATACATTCTTGTACTTTTGTGTTATCTAATATATATACGAGTTTCTCCTATGAACTATATTACCTGTATGCACTGTAAACATGTTTTCCTTACACACATATGAATTATTTTGAGAAACAAGTATTTTGAGAACCACTCGTAATAAAATATATTAGATGACCGTTTATAAAAGTAAAACTGAGATATCAGAATTTAATCCAAATTTTATTATATGGCCTAGAATTTTTGTTCACCACCTAGTGGCACATATCGGTGTGCAAGAAGCTTTCCTTTAGTAGGGAAGGACAAATCCTGATCCAATTTAAACTCTGATTAGATATTTCTATCGCGAAAAAATAAATGTGTCATATATTCGTATATTATGTAAGTGTAAAACTATTCAACAATAAAATTTTCATATGAAGCCACGACTAAGACTGATATAATGGTGAAAATTTTAGATAGATTATATTAGGTTGTGTTTAATTTTTATTTATATTCAAAAAATAAAATGTTCATAAAATCAATTTTATCTACAAATTTTATTATGATGCTGTTTTCTC
The DNA here is from genome assembly GCA_032173675.1 of Gastrolobium villosum. Classification (NCBI taxonomy): domain Eukaryota; kingdom Viridiplantae; phylum Streptophyta; class Magnoliopsida; order Fabales; family Fabaceae; genus Gastrolobium; species Gastrolobium villosum. The sequence goes on along the minus strand of JAVKPL010013638.1, from coordinate 21,464 downwards.
TCGTCATACCTTGACATTTTCAATTATTTTATTTTATTTTTAAATAATTGCTACATTTGAGCATATTCTCTATGCATCCGGCCACCAAATTTTTGGATAGCCCCTTCATATATGTGAGAGTGAAAATAAAAAAATAAAAAAAATAAAAAAGTACATGAATAAAAAAAGAAAAGAAAAAGTAATCTGTGACTTGTGAGTGTTGGGAATGGCAAGGGGAGCCCAAAATCTTTGCAAAGGAAACATCCATATACCAAGTGATAAATCACAATAAGTGGGTCGACACCACATCTTAACCCAAAATGTTAAGGCTATAGATTTATGAGTTTTTTGCACTTATATGGTTATCACTTGGTTCATGTGTAATCGATATGGTACTTTTTTATAACTCATACTTGAATACTTCCAAATGTGAAGTGGGAGCACCAAACTTTTACCATTCTCATTTTTTTTTGTGGTGACGAATCTTGTATGTGTTCCTAAGAAAAGGAATTTATCCATTTTTCGGGGTCTAGAAGGGGGTGGAAACACATAAAAACTCTTACATGAAAATCGAAAAATAGATGTAACTCGAGTTAATTCAGAAATGGTAAGATCTTTGGCACAAGAAGGAGGAGCATATTAGACATTTTGGCTACAATTAAATAGTCAAAATCTTTTATTTTATTTTCCATTTTTCTAATGAAATATTTTTTTCCTTCTCTTACAGTGATTATTTTATATTTCGGGTTTAATTATCTATAAAAATATATTTTATTGAGACGAGTAAAATGAGCCAGAAAATTTTGATGAAGTACTTATATTATTTTTTAAAATATTACTCTCATGTTAATATTCTATTAAGCACTCAGAAATTAAATGTGAGACTCACTTTAAATTTTTTTTCTCTTTTAATTTTTGAGTGTATGAGAAATTTGTTTTCATATAATATAGATAAGAGTAATATTCTCCTACTTTTTTAATATATTTTTTTATGAATTTAATATTTTTATATTACAGAAGATAAAATTATTTTCTTGTAATTTTTTTTTCTTACTCTTTTTTTTTTCATATTTTCCACGTGCCCACACTCTTATAACAGATAAAATTATCTCAGGCATTAAACCTTTTTTTTTTTTTAATTTGCTTTCTTTCGTCGTACATAATTACATATGACTGAGGCCATGGACGCTGTTTGAAATCCTCTGCTCCTACTTGTTTTTCTGTTGCAGCCCTTTGGTAATGTTTTCTGTTTGTTTGCCGAAAAAATATAATTTGTTGCTCCAAGAAATTTTCACTGCAATTTTTTCTTCATAGATGTTGCATTCGAAGCTTATCTTTCATTTTCTGAAAAACAAAACGCATGTCCACACGATACCCAATTGTTATTTCCTTCTTCCATTTCTAATCCTCTATTTTCTTATAACACCCAGATAAGAAATTGTTTAGTTGAAGTCCAATCTTGCTAATTTTGATGGGAAAATAAAATCTTTTTTTTTTTTGGTATGAATTTGCAGATTATGGTTTTGAAGCTTCATAATTTCCATTCATGTATTGGCATTTATGCAGGAATTTTCTCTTGAGAAAAGGATAAATTTGTGTTTCTGTTTCACCTTTTTCTGGGTGAGGGACTGAGGAATCATTTTTTGTTTGGCTCCCCAAAAAATGGTGCAAGGTGTGACATTGAGCACTCTGGCAACCTGTGGAAAGAGCAGGTTCTGTGGATCATCCCCATCTTGGATGGAACCCTTTGAGCCATTTAAGAGGTCCAAGATAACCTCTATTACTGGCAGACATTTGGTTTGGAATCAGTGTGTGCAGAGCTTGTTCCTAATTGGGTACCCTTATGTGGCAAGGCACAGTGATTTTAAGGCTGAAGCAGCATGGATGTTTAGAGGGGGAGAGCAAGGGTTGGATGCAAGTGTAGAGCACAGTGAAAGTGCTAATGAGGATATCTTGATGTTCTTCTTTCAGCTAGACTTGGCCACAAGAGTACAGGTCTGGCTACTTTTACTCTACTGTATGCAGTTAAGTGGTGTAGTGCATGTGCATCTCTCAAAATTATGCAAGATTTCTTAATACTTCATTTGTTTGGAACTTCTGAATGTCAGTATGCTTTAAATTTGGAGCAGTATGACATTGCACAGCAGCTGAGGAACAAACTTACTGAGGTTAGATAAGCCACCCACTAATCCTATTCTGGTATCCTATACCAAGCTATGTGAATTATGTTTTCAAGTTTATTTGAAGTAGATTTTATACTTTTCAGTTTCTGTCAGTGATTTTTTTTCTTTTGTATTTTTGTTGGCCTTGAATTGTGTGTACGATTCTAGTCCCTCTATAACTTGAAGCAGTAGCATGTGTATCAGTGTATGTCTCTTTGTTTATATATATATATATATATATATACACATCTTCAAGCTATCTAAATTTTGTGGAATTGGAGCATTGAATGACTTGCAGCTTGCTTGATACATATTGTTTTTGGAAGGTTGAAGAAGAGGTAATCAAGCAACAACAGTCAAAAAGAGGATTGTCTTCGAAAAGTGAAGCTCAAGATAAAGCTCTAAGTATTATACGTCTTCGGTGAGTTTTTTTCGTCCTTTGAATCAAGCTGACTTGTTCTCAGTGATTAACTGGCTTATTTCATTTATTTCTTCCTCACCCATAATGTGTGGGTTAACTTGAATACTGATAGTGACTAATTCTGTTTCCCTTGCAGTTCAGACCTCCAGAAAGCCATTGAGAATGAGGATTATGCCATTGCTGCTGAATTACGTGATGAAATTTCCAAACTTGAAGCAGAGTCTTTAGCTGCATCAGCTAAAGCTTTGGCACACGAAAATGCTCAATATGCATTTCGCTTGGGGCAGAAAGTCAGGCATAAAATATTTCGTAAGTAGTTGAAACGCCTTCCGTTGAATTTGACAAATTATTATTAATTGCATTTCAAGTGTGCAATGTGATCTAACCATAACAATATTACTTCTTGGTTGTACTCTGAAGCTTTTCAATAGCAAAAGTTATGATTATGGAGCTATAATTGCCTAACCCAACTGCCTTGGGGGATTTCAAATCTTTATAATGCAAGCAAATAGAACCTGACTGGCAACACCTTGTAAATTGGAGTCTTTGATATGGTTGTGGAAGATATGATTTCTTTTTCCCTCCCTACATTTTGATTACTTAATCTACATTGCAGGCTATAAAGCTGTGATCTGTGGAATGGATCCAGTATGCTGTGAATCAAGTTCATGGATGGAAAATGCACAGGTTAAGAAGTTATCTCGGGGTTCCACTCAACCGTTTTATCAGGTTTGATTAACTTTGGCATATAAATTGCATTTGCATGAATTATTCTGTTTCTATGAGGATCAAATTTTAATTTTTAGCTAATTATCTTGACTTTCTAAACTGTTCACTTCAATTCGTATTAATTCATTGTCGTTCAACCTGCGGAATAGATCAGCAATGCAAATACTGTGCTGTAATTATTAATTAAGCAGTAGCATATTGTGAATGATGTTACTGCAAGAGATTTCACCACCAATTGCTGTGTGTCTGTTTTTATAAGGTTGTCTTTGATGATTTCTGTTATCATTTGATAGGCTGCATTAAGGTGGTAGGAGGAACATGTGCTTCTTTCTCTTCATACCACGCAGACATTTTGGATAAAACATCTTTTTCATGATTACTTGCATGCAAGACAACTTGATTGGAAATGTATTTATTGTTTATTGATTTATTGCCAGATCAGTTTATCTTATTTTATTAATAGTTGAATTGTCTTTCATTAAGAATTGTTGTACCCTTTAATCAGTTTCCCTTTTTCTAATATCCAGGTTCTTGTCGATGTACATGCTGAACCGAATATACTCGTGGCATATGGTAAAACTGAACTATTTAATTCCTTAGGCTTATGTGTTTACTTACATTGGATTTAATTGTTTTTATTATCTACTCTTTCTTGATGACAAATATTTTGTTATTTATTTGCTATTGCTTATCTATATATTTAACTTACCAGTGGACCAAGTTTATAACTGCTATGATATGCAAGGTTTCTGATGTATGAGTTTCCATAATGTTCTCGGTTTTTTGCAGAAAACAAATAACTTACAGATTGATTTTTCTCTTTTTTGCAGTTCCAGAGGAGAATCTTTTAACCCCTGACCAACAAGACACGGTGAGTAGATCTATCATCTATACTAGAAAGACATGTGTCATGCTATTGTTTCTGTCATTTAATTGGTGCTTTTAACGGTGTCCAGGGAAGGTATGATCATCCCTACATCTCTTTTCTATTCTATGGAATGGATTCAGCTGGAGATTTCATCCCAATTAAGCAACTGCGGGAGAAGTACAATAGACCGCGGCACGAAATACCTATTGATCCACCAAATGATGAAGATGGAGGGAAAGCTTAAATTAGTAATGTGAGAGTATATTCACTGTTTATGTGGCCTTCTGGGACTGAGAAGTTGAAAATCTTGTGACAAATTATTGAAGGAATGGGTTGATCAGCTTGGCAGGAATCATAAATGACATGAAAGCATTCCTAGTGTTACTTGATGATGATGACTGCTTTTCTATATGGTCACTCCCATATTATATTCTGTTGTAAAAGTTTTCAATATGAATCTTTATCAGCAGTGAAAGTACTGATAACTGAACCTTGCCTCCATATGTATGTACATAGAGTTATGGAAAAAAAGTTACCTCCTATTTCCATCCTGAAATGGGAGAGATTGTCTTTGTAATTTAGCATTTTTTTTTTCCGGGTGCAACTAATTGCATTGTGATGATCATCTTCATACCATCTGGAGGATTATCTAAGACACAAAGCTGAACAAAAGCAGCAGAACTTGTTTTGCAATAAAAAAATGCACATGTATTACCTTCACACGGCACGAGTGTCCTAGCTAAATTGCATGGGCCTTGAATGTCTTTTGCAATGAGATTACTTTTCCATTTTTTGAGTATTAAGGAGGAGCTTTGTAAGTAACATTATTATCTGAAAAGGAAGTAGAATGAGTAACATTATTGATTAAAAAGTGACTAGTGTCAATTGGGAAGGATAAAATTGTAATGATACTTCATTTGTTTCAACTGATTATATTTACCTCTTGAATAATAATAATAATAAACTGTAAATTTTGTGTGTGATTTTTAATTGTATGAATAGCGTTACCTAAAAGGCTAAAACTGTATATGTACTTGCTGGAATTGAACTTAAAATTTAATTTTAAAATTATCATTGAGCCTTTAAATTTTAAAATTCACTTCTGAGGAGGATAGTAATTTTTCAGAACATATAGAAGATCTTATCTCTAAATATTTGTGGGTTTTATAAGAGTTATGTTGTAGTAAAAGTGATTTTGTTATGTTATAGATATTCATTTTGCGTGCCGTAGTTTTTTTTTTGCTGCGGGCCCCGCAAAATATTGTGTGTGTAGGAAATTTTTTGTGGTCATGTTAAATGATAGATGATAAACCCATAATTTGTTTGGATAATTGGGCGAAGAATTTTAAAAGTTCTTCAGTATTTTAAGTTTTTAACTAGGTTTTTTTTTTTATCCTTGCAAGGCAAGTTTTTAACTGGGTATTAATTAATCAAAATGAGGATCCCGCCTTACTAGCTGTAAATTTTGAAATCCCATATCCCTTTGTCCCTGTTCACGGTAAATGAAATGAGTTTCCCAAACTTTGATTTCTCAACTTTCATAGCTTCGTGGTTGAAATAAGTCCAATATCACCTTAGTATATTTTTATTTTTTTGTTGATTTCTATCTGAATCTAACAAACTTCGATTTTATTATATCTCTCCATCTTCGTCTACTCTAAACTTCGTGGTTTTGACTTAGTTTGGATTTTTCGTCTTGGATTTTCTACTTGGTTTTTATTTGGCAGTTTCATTTAGTTATAGTTTGGCTTGTATTTCCTTCTCAAGTAAGCTATGCCTCTAGCCTGGTTTCATTATTTTATTATTGGATAAAGTGTGTATAATATGATGAAAAGGAAAGGCGTTATATGCGCTATATATATGAATATGATGAAAAGGAAAAAGGAAAAGGAACAAGGATATGTTGAAGTGACTGTTTATGATTTTGTGCCTAGTTAATACTGTTATATTACTGGTTTTGTTGCCACACTACTGGGATTATTCTCACCCCTTCGGGGCTGCTATTTTTCCAAAATGGCAGGAGGACGTAAAAGCATTTGAAGGAGTGATGTTTTGCTGTTGATTGCTGATGCATGGATTATCACTGTTGCTGTTAGATTGATTGGATGATTGTAATGTTTAATGTTTTGGTACTCTTGGATGACTGTAGATTTTATCATCTTTATTTTATCTTGAACTTTTATGAACAGCGGCTATTTTGGAAAATGTTGTGAAAAGAATTTTTGAAAGACTTAAGTGCTGAAATTTTTACAGTGCACCTTACGGGTGATGTTTTTATGAACAAACGAACTCTGATTTACTAATATTTTATATGCACGCGAAGCCCCAAACGTGCTCTTTCTAAATCACTTGAAACATTTTTTATCGTCCAAACAGAAGTTATAAGAATTGTAGAAACGCTTTTCGGATTTGTTTACTGCTAAAAGAATCTTTGTTAGCTCATGTGACGTTAACGACTCTAATTCCGCTTAGCAAACGACTCTCTTGGATACATACAAGGGAGGGCGTTACACTAATTGTTTTTAGGATATAAAGTTATGTCATTTTAAGAGAGAGTAAAAGATAGATAAAGGAGAAGAGAGTTGATAAAAAATAAAATAAAAATGTGGGCCCCGTCTCTCTATGAGAGTGAAAAAATATAAATTATATCATTTAGAAGATAAACATTTTTTCCTTTATTATTTATTTGGTGATGATTAATTGGAGTAGAGGACTCCTTGAAATAGCATATACCGTTGTTTCACTCCTGTTGTGTGTCCCCAAAGGGGGAAAAAAATGACACTGTACATGCCATTGTTCAGGTCATGTTCGAGCTTAAGGCCACTCACGCAGCTTCATGCCCACCTTATGGTCACTGGCCTCCACAATGACCCACTTGCCTCTACTAAGCTTCTTGAGTCCTATGCCCAAATGGGTTGTCTCCAATCATCAAGACTCGTTTTTTATGCTTACCCTTCTCCTGATTCTTTCATGTTTGGGGTTCTCATCAAGTGTTACCTCTGGAACCACTTGTTTGACCAAGTGGTTTCGCTTTACCATCATCACATGGGTTCCCAGCTGACCAAGAACTGCAGTTTTCTGTACCCTTCTGTTCTGAGGGCTGCTTCTGGTGCTGGTGACTTGATCATGGGCAGAAAAGTGCATGGAAGGGTAGTTAAATCCGGGTTTAGCACGGATCATGTTATTGGAACTTCATTGTTGGGTATGTATGGGGCATCATGTTGTTTGAATGATGCTCGGAAGGTGTTTGATGAAATGGTTGAGAGAGATTTGGTTTCCTGGAGTTCCATAATCTCATGTTATGTTGAGAATGGGCAGCCAGGAGAAGGATTGGGAATGTTTCGTTGGATGGTTTCTGAGGGAATTAGACCTGACTCGGTTATATTGCTTAGCATAGCTGAGGCTTGTGCCAAAGTTGGTTGCCTGAGGCTAGCTGAATCAGTCCATGGATATGTGATCAGAAAAGACATGGCTGGTGATGCCAGTTTGAATAATTCTCTTATTATTATGTACAGCCAGTGTGGTTACTTGCGTAGAGCAGAAGGGCTCTTTGAAAACCTCATTGGTCGAAGTACTGCTTGTTGGACTTCCATGATTTCATCCTATAATCAAAACGGGTGCTTTGAAGAAGCAATTGATGCTTTTATTCAGATGCAGGAGTCAGAAGTAGAACCCAATGCAGTGACAATGATTGGTGTTCTGTATTCCTGCACTAGATTAGGCTTGCTAAAAGAAGGAAAGTCAGTTCATTGCTTTATCTTAAGGAAAGAAATGGATGCTGCTGATCTTGATCTAGGGCCTGCACTAATAGATTTCTATGCTGCATGTTGGAAAATAAGCATTTGTGAAAAACTTCTTCATTTAATTGGAAACAGCAATGTTGTATCATGGAACACGCTCATATCATTTTATGCTCGGGAGGGTTTGAACGAGGAGGCCATGGTACTCTTTGCACATATGTTGGCAAAGGGGCTAATGCCAGACTCATTTAGCTTAGCAAGTTCTATTTCTGCAACTGCAAGTGCTGGCTCAATACAATTCGGACAGCAGATACACGGCCATGTCATGAAAAGAGGCTTCATGGACGAATTTGTTCAGAACTCCTTGATGGATATGTATTCAAAATGCGGTTTTGTTGATTTGGCATACACAATTTTTGACAAGATTATGCAGAAAAGCATTGTGACATGGAACTGTATGATTTGTGGGTTTTCTCAGAATGGCATTTCAGTAGAAGCACTCAACCTATTTGATGAGATGTACTTCAATTCTCTGGAGATTGATGAAGTAACCTTCTTAAGTGCAATTCAAGCTTGCTCCAATTTGGGTTACCTTGAGAAGGGAAAATGGATTCACCATAAATTCATTGTATCTGGTGTACAGAAGGATCTTTATATTGACACAGCTCTGGTTGACATGTATTCCAAGTGTGGAGACCTTCAAACAGCCCAAGGAGTTTTTGATAGCATGCCAGAGAAAAGTGTGGTGTCATGGAGTGCCATGATTGCTGCTTATGGCATACATGGTCAATTAACTGCTGCCATCTCACTCTTCACTAAAATGGTAGAGTCAGATATTAAACCAAACGAAGTAACCTTCATGAATATCTTATCTGCATGCAGGCATGCAGGATCAGTGGAGGAAGGGAAATCATATTTTAACTCAATGAAGGATTATGGCATAGTGCCCAATATAGAACATTTTGCTTCTATAGTTGATCTTCTAAGCCGTGCTGGGGATATCAATGGAGCATATGCAATAATTAAATCAATGTGTCTGCCTATAGATGCTAGCATATGGGGTGCTCTTCTGAATGGATGTCGAATACATGGGAAGATGGACTTGATTAAAAACATATATAAAGAACTTAGGGAAATAAATGCAGATGATACAGGGTACTATACTTTGTTATCTAACATATATGCTGAAGGAGGAAACTGGTATGAATCCAGAAAGGTGAGATCAAGGATGGAAGGAATGGGCCTAAAGAAGGTCCCTGGTTACAGTACAATTGAGATTGATAGGAAAATATACAGATTTGCAGCTGGAGATACTTCTGAATGGCTAATGACAGAAATTTACATGTTTTTAGAGAATTTTCATAGTTTGGCACAAGAACAAGGATGTGATGTAGAATTCTATAGTGCAATGTATGGTACTGGTATGTTTTTTGAGGATTATAGTGTTTATGACTTGCAGAAAAAGATAGTCATGTGAGTTACTAATCTCCTAGTAAATTGCGGCCATTATGTGAAAGTTGATAATAAGATCTAAGATTAATAATAGGTGTAAAACTTTTTAAATCTTTCATTAATTTTTTGTTTTATATCTTTAAGAAGATAATTTTAATTTTAAATATTTTCTTATTATTTTGAAAAATTAAGATAATCATAGAAAACCTGACTAACATTGGACTTTTGGAGCATTTATGTTGTCTTTTTCATAAGATTAAATTTCCATTTTAAAATTTTAATTTTAGGCGCTCTTTTTAAATATTAAGAAATTAAATAGAAATTCGATGGTAATTAAATAAATTAGTAAAATAATTTATTTAAATTTAAAAAATACTCAGAATTTTTAGGCTATTACGTTGAAAATGACTTGTATAAAGAGATGTTGCCAAGAAACAATTGAGCTCTATGCCGTTTTTTAATCAAATAGGCATGAAACCCTTTTCTGCGGTTGTAAATATGTATGTTAGCTAAATTAGTCTCGTGCACGCCGTGGTTAAGTTCCTAATTCTAAGTTGATTCTTCATTCATCGTATTGAACAACGTCAACCCTCGTTCCCAACAATTATATATGGAAATCCACATCACATTCACATTTCTACTGTGGGTACTCTCTGTGTCCCCACTAAGATTCGTTACGAGGTTCCTGATATTTCTACCATCAACACATTCTTTTTAATTAGGGTTTCATGAGTACAATGTTGCAGGATATAAGAAAATTTTCTTATCCTCACAAAAAAAAAGTGGAATGATGAAAGAGAAAAAAAAAAAAAACATGTGAACCCACCTTTTAATTATGTGTGTAGAAAGGTTTTATTGAGTTATGTAACATGATAGTAATAAAACCTTTTTAATTAATAATAGAAAGAGTAATATAAAATCCACTCTTATATTATAAGTTCAAATGTATTCTCTTAAGAATAGTTAAATTATTTTAATATATCTTTCTTAAAACAGACATGTTGTTTCTAATTTTTTTAAAAATTTATATGAATTATTTTAAATTAATCATACATATCTTATTGATAATTTTAAATGTTTTGGTAATATTTACTCTTTAAAAATTTACTCAAATTAAACATGTATATTTTTTATAATTTAAATATTTTTCTCTCAATTTATATTTTTTATATTTTACCTAAATTTAAAAATACTCATACAATATATGAATAAGTGCTAGTTTGCATTTATTCCATAATGCTAAACAAATGAGTTTGGGATTCATATTATAAAGAATTAGATATTATAAAAAGTATATATTTGATATTAGCAATTTAGCACTAACAATATTGATTGATTTTTAAAAATTAATACAATTATTTGACGGTCTTAAATACGTTGCTTTTCCTTATATTTGTATTATACGTTTTTTGGTTTATTTTTTCTAAAGTTACTTTAGATAACTTTATCTAATGTTTATCGAAACAACGTCATTTCGGGATGGAAATCATGGTGTTTTGTAATTTTAATTTATTTTAGGGTTATAATAGCCTTTATCATTCTAATTTTTTAATTTTTCAACCTCAAAACGATGTCGTTTCGATGAACATTAGACAAAATTGTCTAAAATAACTTTTCCCATGTTTTTTTTTTATAATTTATTTTGCTCTAGTTCCTTAATAATCAAATTACATCCAATGATATCCTTTTACTGAACTTTCATTTGATTTATTCTTTGTTAAAATTTTTATATCCAATACTATTGTAGCAACAATTACTCAATACCACGAGTTGAGTTTTAATTTTTTGCCAATAGTACTACACCGAATGATTGAGATTTCTTTTGAATTTTATTTTATTTTATGAATCTCCCTCGGATGAATATATCTAGTTAAAATCTAATGGGATAAAAATACAGCGCAGAAAGAAAAAGAAAAAAAAAAAAGAGTAAAATATTCTCAAAGGACTTACTTCACCCCATATCAAGGAGCATATTTTCGGTACTCAAAAAATAAGTACTTTCTTTTCTGAAATGAAGGAAAATAATTATAAAAATAAAAAATAATATAAATATATTATTTTTTTTCTATATTAAATAAATATATATTTAAAGTGAGGGTTGATATTCATAGGTCAATAAATAGCCACAACAATGTTTGGATGGCGCATGGTCAACCCTAAAGATATGGGAACGGTGATATTTTGTCACTGTTGGCAAAAAAAAATTATATTAAATTTTGTCAAAATATCACGTGACATATTTCGTTACACTGTGTAGCGAAATATGTTTACAAGTAATTCGCTACACAGTGTAGCGAAATATGTCATGTCAGAATGCTCAGAACCAAAAAGTGTGTTGTGTCAAAATTGTTGAGATTCGCTATATAGGGTAGCGAATTTCAATAATTTTGAGATATGACACTTTTTAGTTCTGATGTGGTATATTTCGTTATACTGTGTAATGAATTCTTTGCACACATATTTTATTATATAATGTAACGAAATATGTCATATGATATTTTGATGAGAATGACATTTTAATCACTATTCCGAAGATATGATATTCACAAGTCAAAAAAAAAGGTAGGTGAATGAAAAGGACAAAATAGATCAGATCAGGGGAGGATTGAATTGGGGGTGTGAAATATCATAAGTTATGTTATGTGTGTGCTTTGGGAAATGAGAAGAAAAGCACATTTCCTTGTGGTTGTGTGGATAAGACTTTTGAGAGTGAAAGACGAGGAGAGGAGAGATGGGATCAAGTACTTACCAACAACAAGAAGCAAACAGAAACACAGCCAATAAGAATGAGTCCTTATTTTAGTAATAAGCTCCAATTCCAACAACAACATCAACGACACCGACGCATCTTTAATATTGCGACTGCTACCTATGTACGACATAACTTTTTCAATATAACTCTTTTAAATATTTTTGATATTTAAACCCCAAGAATTAAATGAAACAATATATTATATTACACATAATTTTCTTGAATTTACATTTTTTTAATGAATTCTCTCGATTTTTTTACCAGTTATTTACTTCAAATTTTAGAAAACGTCATTTTTTATTTTATTTTGCGTAGACGTGTGTATTATTGTTTACCAGCACATAAAGTGTATTATAGTTATGAAGAATGTAGTACAAATTTATGTATTATTGTAAGAGGGACTTGTTCTCTCTTAAATACAGGAATGTTTAGTCCTACTAGGCTGACGGGTTAATCTAGATCGTATTGCTTTGGCTAGAAATATCTACTGTAAAGATATCCTTAAACCTAGCTTGATCGTCAAATATAAGGTAAAGTGTGTGATTGTGGTCACAGTGTAGTGAAGATCGTGAGTCGAAAATTGAGAGTGTCCTTTACCGTCGAATTGTCCTTCCCTTTATAGGGGCTGCTCCCAGGGGTTGTACGTGGAGTTGAGCTGTCATGACGCGGTGGTCATTACAGCTTGGTCGGCCGTTACGGATGGTAACGTGCCATGCGTTACACGTCTTTAAGTGTAACCCGTTACGTTATCCCGAGACTTATCTGTAGCCGAGTTTGAACGTCGTCGGGTTGTCTGAGTGGGCCTGATTTTATGGGCTTCTCGCCGGTTTGTTGAAGTGAGCCGATTATATAGGTCTTTCGTACAAGTCCGTTAGGATCATGTGGCAACATAATCTAAAATAAAATATTATTAGTACATACATTTCATATAAACTCTTTTAAATATTTTTGTTATTTAAACCCCAAGAATTATATGAAACAATATATTATATTAGACATAATTTTCTTAAATTTACATTTTTTTTAATGAATTCTCTTGAATTTTTTACCAGTTATTTAATTCAGATTTTAGAAAACGTTATTTTTTTTATTTTTTATTTTTTTGCGTAGACGTGTGTATTATTGTTTACCAGCACATAAAGTGTATTATAGTTATAAAGAATGTTGGTCAAATTTATGTAGGATAATATTTTTTTTAGGTTACATAAAAAAAGTATCATCTGCTACAAAAATAATAAACAGTAGAGAAAAAAGAATTGGAGGTGAGAAAAAAAAAGTTATTTGAAAAAATTTGAGTGTAGGAAATGATAGTTTTTTATATAATATAAGAAAACATTATTCATTTATGTAATAGTTGTAGTACATGAAAATGATTAACTTTTTCTCTTATTATTAAATATGTAGACACACAACATACGTGCCATAGTTGGGATGCATGTAAATGATATACAAATTAATTTATTATTTATATTGTAAGACTTCTTTTTGTACTTTTAGATTGATACTCGGTTTGAAAATAAAATTGCCCGTTTCTCGGTGAATTTGGTCATAAACGGAAATCGATCCTCTAATATGTAATTTAACATGATCATGTCATGTGGGAGGATATTTACCATTAATAATTAAATCAATGGTGATAATTGTATAATTTTCTATCTTTATATTTTTTTCTTTCTACTCCCTTATCACCATTAATCCACCCATGTATGATTATGATTGCCCATGATAATATTAATTAACACATAAGAGAATCCACTCCCGTCATAAACACACTTAATGGAAGGGACTTACCTAAACACTTAGGATCATGTGGCAACATAATCTAAAATAAAATATTATTAGCACCTCCATTTATGTATCTTTTTCTCTTAACACTTTTTTGTTTAAAAAAGTGAGGAAAGGAGAGCAATTCACCCCTTTACTTTTTTCTCTTTTTTCCCCTTTTTCTGTAAAGAAAAAAAAATAGAAATGTGATGTATAATAGACTGGTTGTATTTAAAAATTTTTTTTTGCCGTAAATGTCCTAATTACCCTTCCCAATTCACTTTCAATTTCATAGAAGGAAATCATTTTTCTTTTGATCAAATACCGTTTGCAAGCCGTGCAGAATAGTCTCAAACTTTCAATTTCAGATTCAAAAAATTGATTTCTCTCCTAAATCTAATAACTCAGTGATGTCTTTCTTCATCTTGGAGCACCACTTCGCCAGAACTTCCATTAAAAAAATTACTTTTTACTTGTTATAGTGCTCTCATAATCTTATATGTCTATTCAGTTATAAATAAATTAAAAAATATTACCTTTTACACCAAAATGTATAAGTCCCCTTTTTAATTATAATTTTTTTTTTACAATAAATGTGATACTATTTTAAAATATTAGATTTTTCGTTATTTAAATCGCAGATCTCCTTCAGTTATAGTGATTTATCATTGAATGAAGGTGTAATCCTCACCATTTTGTTATAAATAAATTAACACCAGCCCAAGGAAACATAATAAAAATATGGTCATCGACCTTCTAAGACAAGCAAGCCACACTCCTTGTAGAATGGTTACATATTTATGGCATCAATTTTCCAATGAAATGACACATTTTAAGGGCCATTAGTATTTTTAAAGAAAAATTAATTTTTGATTAAAACTACCTGTAGACAAGCATGCCTCTTCTTCTGCGATTAAGGTTGATTGCAATTATTTTTAGTTTATTTTTTTTATTCTTCATCAATTAATTCGGTTTGAGTAGGATAGGTGAAATTCTATTTATCAAATTTTTAACACAATTATGTATCTGGAACTCAATCTAAAAACATTAATTAAGTTAGAACAATTCACTTAACTAAATAATCTACATGCTTGGTGGTATTATATTTGGTTTATTGATTCCGCATATTAATCTGCAAATAAAATTAAATAACATAAGTTGCACAATTGTTACACTAATAATTGTATTAGACTATAGAATGTTGTTATTCTTATGTTTTTAATTTACACGCTTCTCATATTTCATAAGTCACGGAGTAAAATTGAAAATACAGTTTGCTCACACCCAAATAATCATTGAGGAGGGATATTCTTACTACCAAAATATTCTACTACCAAAATATTCATAATCATTTATCCATAAAATTACAAGTTTATAAAGATGACAGAAAAAAAAAGTTCAAAGAAATTCAATATAAAAAATTAAATGGAACTACTCACAATAAATTATTGAGTAAACACCATTTTTGGTCCCTAGCAATATCTACGAAATCCTTTTTAGTCTCTGGCAATAAAAAATGACCAAATTGATCCCTAAAATTATGAAAAAATAGTCACTTTAGTCCTTCTGTCAATTGTAATAAGTACTCATTGGTTCTTTTTTCATCATTTTAGGGACCAATTTGGTCCTTTTTTATTGCCAGTGACTAAAAAGGATTTCGTGAATATTGTCAGGGACCAAAAATGGTGTTTACTCTAAATTATTTGTATAATAGAGCAATATTCCTAATAAATAACAATATTATCCCATGTATCAATTAGATGCTTTGTATATATATGTAATCTCTCATTGTCAAACAATCTCTTTCTATAGGGGAAGAACAATTTACTTTACTGGGGATTGGTTTGATGGGTGTTTGACTAATATATTAGTTTGATGGAACAACACCCTAAGGATGGTTCCACTACCACTTAGTAGTTTACTAAACAAGTTAAATGATATATGCACCCCCCACAAATGATTTGGTGGTGGTCATCTTAAGGTAAAAGAACTCATTTATTAGTAAAAGTCTATTCTCTCTTCCATACAGATGGCATTTTTTTGGCTAAGCTTTTAGTATTTTAGTACTTTTTCAACAATCATCGTTCAACAAAGTGAACAAACTACTCAGTTATCACACTACAGGGAGCAATTTTTTTTCAGACTGACACATGGAGAGGTACATTGCAGTAGCACATACTCCGCACTTCAAACATTTGTGATAGTGTAAGATTCCAATGATGAAAGACAAGTTTGATTTTTCCCTACAATTAGCAAGGACTAGCTCCAAAAGACCATAACAAGAAAACAGAAAATCTTAGGTGTGCTGTTCTTTTTCTTTTTTCTTTTTTCTTTTTTTTAAGGGTTGGGAAAAAGCCCACTAGAATAGGAGGGATTGCAATATAACGGATAAAAATTTAATATATATATAACATCCTGTTAAGCCTTGATCATTACAAAACAGATCCTAGAAGATCTTTAATCACACTACAGAATGAGCTATGACTGAGGACAAAAGTATCACCATAGGCATCCATAACAAATGATCAAATCTAATACCTAGGTAGCGTTCAGTAGATGTGTTAAAACGAGACGTAAAATAATATATGAATTCTATTTTATGTTTGATGGTAAGCTACCTATATCACAGGCTAATTAAAGTCCTATTAGAAGGAGAGCCAACTCATGCAGTATGCACCATAGAACTAAGTGTAACCAGAAACTCATTAGTAAAAATCCCAAAAAGTGAGAGAGCATTAATTGAAAGGAAAACTTGTATATATCTCAACAGTTCTATAAAGAGATAATCAGAAGAAATCATGCAACATTATTTAAGAATAATATAAGATGGTATCAAATCAAGCATATACCCAAATACGGGTTTTGAAGAAATTTACAAGAGAAATCCCCATGCCTGAGAACATCATGTGTCCCATGCATATGGAACTGACCAAGCTTCGCTCTATAAATTCTCATCTAAAAATCTTAAGCCTCTTATGGCGATTAGGTTAATTGGATCAATGTAGGATTACCTGCAGGGAACCTTTGTCTACGGGGCCTTCTGGTTGTCTTACCCCAACCTGTTAGGCTTCTATCCTCCAATGCCACTTCAATGTTACTAAGCTGCTGGATCAGAGGGGTGCAAGTTTCATTGGTTGACACTGGTGGCGTGGGAGAGGGGATAACCTGTGCCCGACGCCTCCCCCGACCACCGCCATTCCTAGAAGAGCTTCTCCTTGTTGATCCTGAATGCCATGAATGACCTGTTGCTCTCATAAGCCCTCCAAATGTCTGAAGATCTTCTGTCACTTCGTGTCTTGATAAAGAAGAAAGGCCAGGAAGGATGTCCCTTTGGAAGTCCCTCCGCTGCCTCCCTCTCCTTGCTGGCCCCTTTCGCGTCCGTGTAGCCAACGAATTTGTTGTTTCTTCCACTTTGAAGTTTTCTGGAACAAGAGGCTTTGGCATGTAGTCTTCTTCCTTGGTCTCTGTCAGTTTCAATGTCATGGACTCAAAGTAATCCATTCTTTCAGAGGAAAAGTCCTCATTATCCTCACCATCTCTTTCCCTTGAAATACCACACTTGCCCTCGAGATTATCTTTACATGAGGAGACTATATCCACAAACCAACTTAGCGGGTCCACCATTATTGGACTTCGGCATGGACTACTGATCACACCATCCACTTGATCATAGGAAAGGGATGACAGGACAACAATTGCATCTGCTGCATTTCTCATAAGTTCATCCTGTGGCTGTTCAACTGTGGCTTGTGGGCCTTGAGGTGATGCTAGAGAAGTTTCAAGCTGCGTTTCTTCAGGAATGGCAACATCCTCCTGTGTCTCGGGAACAGCAGGGGCTTCTAGATCTATTTCTGACTTCATTATTACATTTGCACTTGGAATAGTTGTGAAAGACGCTTCATCCTCACTCATACTCAGGTTCAGATCAATTTGATTTCTAGAATCTGCTTCTGTTGTAGGAGATCTTGTCTTATCAACAACAGTTTCAGTGACGGGTTCTTTGTCCAAGTCAAGAACAGCAGGATCACAAGGCAAGTTAATATCTAGTATCCGGTTTTTCTGATTATTTTCCACTGCTTCTACGTTAGATGGATTAGGAATTGACATGGAGGGAGAAGTAATTGAAGACAAGTCCATCTTGGGAGAAATATGCGGCACATCAAATATGGGAACACCAAGAATTTTCCTATTACTAGAGCTTTCACTTACCTCTGTCCTCCTTGGCTCAATATTATTAGAACACAAAACTGAAATTACATTATGCATAAATTTTCCGCTAGGCCCCTTTCCAGTTTCATCTTTGTTGGACAATGAAGCAACATGGAAATTTTTTGACTGTACTGCAGTAATGCCTCTATCAGTATTTTGTACTTCATTCTTACAAGTTGTCTTACTTCTAAGCCAAGGCAACACTGCAAGATGCTCCTCATGCTTCTGTTCTCCATCCATTATCCCAACACCTGACTCGGGAACTAAGTTGTTGGATGAACCATTTGAAAGCAGCACATTCAAGTCAATATCTTTTCCAGACTTCATGTCATTGCAATTTGAATTTGAACCCTTATAGTATTTTGATGAACCATTGTTGACGAAATGTTCAGGAATTATCTTACAATCATTATTATGATTCAGATAGTCATTGCTAATTGAAGAGATGTTCATTGATGGTTCCTTGGACCCAGATGGTAAAATCCATTTTGTATAGCTACATCACAACCAAAACCTGGGTTAGGCTTGGAATTGATATTTAAAGGCCAGGTATCTTGATACAACCCCTTAATTTGATGTGACTGGGAACTCCTACTCAAGGCACCTGAGGCATTAAGACACGGAGGTGTCTGAACTAACATCAACTTCTGGCTTTGGCTGCTACTCGCCATTTCCCAAGAAGAAGCAGAATGAGACCAGGACTTGGATAAATCAAATGAAGGAGCAATTGCAAAAAGACCAGGTCTATGTAAAGGAACCACAGACTCAGTATGCTTATTAATGGAGTTTTCATGAATTATTTCTCCAATATGAAAATCACTAACTGTCTTTTCCCTCCACGTATCAGCCTTGCTACGACCAGTTAGATAATCGAATGCAGGTTCATGAGCTTTGCTAAGTGCATCTTGCACTGTTTGGGAAGACAAAAGCGATTTCTCCGGTCTGAGGACTTGAGGAACGGGTTGTAGGTTCCTTTTTTCTTGCCCTGCCAACATTAGAAACATAATTGTCATGGCACAATTTTAATCACGTGAATATCAATACTTGATTTTTGCCAGATTAGTGTACTCAAAAAAATAAGGGAAAAGATACACAAAGAAAATGGCTTGGTTAAATTCAAGTAGGAGCAAAAAGATCCAATTTTACTAATAATACAAAATCTTTTATTAATTTGAAACAAGGAGAAAGGCAAGGACTATAGTAACCCACCAGCTCTAAAAGTTCTATAGTTTTTTCCTGTCTCTTTCATCTTATTATAATAAAATCACAATAAGACATACTGAATTCATTATCAGCTTTTTCATAAACACTAATTTTGCTACCATTTATCTTAGAAACATATTTCATAGTCAATTGCAAAATTCAAGAATAACAACTTTTTTTTATGGAGATTGAGGATTTGCAGAAAAAAAATGACGAAATGAAGCAACTCTATAAGAAGTCTAACCTGCCTCAGCCCACCCTTTTCCACTCCCATTCTTCTCCAAATATCCATTATTTTGAGCCCAACTGTCAGTTCCATGAAGTGAGTTGAGTAAATGTTCCCTGGATAAACCAAAAAATTGTGACTGGTGTTTGGCAGTGACAGAGAGATCAGAGCATTCGGTTGCCCCTTGACCAGGATTATGGCTCAGAATATGTGTATATGGAGAATCGCTTGTTTCTTCTACTTGAACGGGTTCATTTAAGTCAGCCAAACCATTTCTTCTCCTTAATGATTGCTCAGATCTTGAAGTGTCCTCCTGGGTACCAACCTTCCCACCATTGCAGCAAAAATGTTTTACATCACCATCCTTTCCATTTTTACAATTTTTATCAGGAAGAAATAATGTTGGACTGCTTATCATTTCATCACTAAGCTTTTCACTTTCCTCGGTATCAATGTACTCATCAGCAGGGAGCTGAAGGTCAAACATTTTTCTCCTCACCTTTGAGGGTCTGAACTCAAGCACCTCAACATCTTTTGAACTACACCCATTTGGGGATGAAATTGGACCAGCTTGTTTGCTGATTCCATTAATAGAACCCAAAGGAGAATGAATGCCCTCAGCACCTGAAACAGATGTTTTAGCACAAGTAGAATTTCCTACAGGAAAGCCAGAAATATGCCATTTTTGGCCATCTTCAGTCATTATTAGGGATGTCAAGGGAGCTGTGGAAAATGATGCCTCAACAGGTATCTGATTTCGGTGTAATTCTTTCCTTTTAAATTCATTCATCTTATCCCTTTGTATTCTATATAAACGGTGGAGTTCGTAGACCTGCTTGACAATACATAGTTTAAATATATCAATAGGTTCACAAATCATGAAGTACAAAAAGATATCTAGCTTAACAAGATCATCACTTGAACCATTTTAAGAGAAAACTGTATATCTAAAACTCAGGAAACTTAATCTTGCAACAAATAGTGATGATTAAGCTACGAAGTACTTGGCTGTCGCTGCATCAATTGAAAAAAGCCGCATTTTAAAACAAGGAGCTCTAAAGAAGCGTGAATAAAAACAAAATTCAAGACACGCACACAAAAAAAGATATATATATATATATCAAAAAAATTTAGATATACAAATAAGTTTCAATCCTAAAACACCCCACCCACATGATACATACTATTTCTGCCACACAACAAGGGATAAAAAGAAATTTAGAAACTGGCACCTTCATACCTGATTCTTAAATACGGCCTCATGCTCAAGCATCATCTTCTTCACAGCATCCTTATTATACACCGAACATGCATCTACGGTAGCACTTGGCAGATAATTATTATAATATTTTCCATTTGTCAATGTTTTATCCCCATAAAATAGAGGCCAGCCACAACTGCTGGAGTCCTCATTAAGATCTCTCATTGAGTGATATCCTGGCAGATTCTGGACTTTGGTTCCCATTCCTGATAATTGATCACAGTTATATGCAAATAAGTATTCTAGCACAAATTAACAATTACTAATGTTGCACTGCATCAAATAACACAAACAAAATCTACAAAGAGCAGCCAAATAATTGGATAACACAAATTCACACTTAATGCATGACATATGGCATGCTAGTACAGAATCACAGATCGTTGAATAACCAGAAATTTTCAGCTTTTTCTTTTTCTTCACTAAATTACTTGAATTGTTGAGGAAACTTCTCAATACACAAAGATGAACATAGTATGGATTGATTAGATTTTCTGCACTATATGAAAAAAGCAGGTGAAAAAATCATGAATGAGCTTTATATGAAAATTTGTATGACAAACCCATCACCTTAGTTTTAAGGGGATACCAAACTGACTTGAAATGATAAATCCCCCCACCAAACCCACCTTCACTCCCAACCTACCTTGCGCTTGTTCCCAATGCTCCTCATATATGCACATGTACTAGTCACAGTT